>OX578277.1:12521910-13121910 GCA_951217055.1 Gerris lacustris
CGCAACTCGTGCGAAAACTCCATTTTGCTTTGCTTGTGTGGTTTTACTACCCTCGCTGTCACTCGGGTGCAAACTCCACACTCGCATGCAAACTGCTACTTTCTGCATTAGACGCGTAATGTACTATTACTGCAGTAAGCATCAGCATAACATTTTCTTACGAATACGTTCTAAAACAGTTGTTGTTACTTGGGTGTGGAGATTTTTTTTGTTTATTAGTTGTACATTTCTTTTCGTGGGGGGGGGGGGGGGGGGCAGCTGCTTTGTTGAACAAGTAGTTCCCTTTTCTTGTTACTACTAGGACCCCCCCCCCCCCCCAATTTAAACTGACAGAATGTGCTGGATGGGGGCCAATATGGAGGGTGACTAAACATTGTTTTAGTTACCATAACATGTTATACATCAATTTAAAGGTCTTGAAGAGTAGAAAAGGAATATTACTATTAAAATTAGTGTAATTATATTATACAAAATAATTTAAACTTTAATGTACAGAAACCGGCGATTATCGCCCCACGTACTTACGTGAAGCGCGCCTTACTTGTTTGTATTAGTTGTGCTACTTTGGAAGCAATAAAGAACATACGTAAGATATTGGCTTGTTACCCGTCATAATGAGAGAAACTGTACATTAACAGTACTCACAGTATTACAGACATGAATATTACATGTTATGTTTATAATTAATATTTAATAGGTCACGGGGCCACTGCAGTTTTAGGCGTCGAGGAGGGTTTCCAGGAATGAATGGCGATGGTAAGTTGTGGATTAAAGGATTAGGGTGATGGGAAATTGTTGTAACCTTGTTCGGGTAGAAGGTTATCCTTTACCAAGGTTATAGCATTCGGTATCAAGAACATTTCGCGAGCTGTCTACTCTGATCTTTATGTTCACATTTCTTTTGTCTTATGTTAAATTCTTTCGCAACTAATATTGTGTTCAAATATATTATAAACCTTAGTAAATAGTATAAACTCTCTACGCGTGTTTATTCAACCATAACAGAAATCGAGTATTGGAAAGATTTGTTTCGGGTGGTGGCTAGGTCGCGAACAAAGCAAGGTTCTTATATAAAGGGGATAGAGGGTTGAGGCAAAAAAGTGACCCCATGAAGATATTATGTAAAATATTAGCTCCAATGGGACAAATTACCTTCCTCTTGGTTATAGGTTACCAAGAATTTGTTTATAGAGGTTATAACCTGTTAAAAAAGGTAATTTGTCCCAGTTCAAAGGTCGTGGAGCATGCGCAGTATGATTTTTCTCTCCAATTTCTCTTACCTCCATGGGGTCACTTTTTTGCCTTAAACCCCTTCTTAACATTCCATCCCCTTTATATAAGATCCTTGGGGAACAAAGGGAACTTTGAGGTCATGTTGAAGGGTAAAGTTGGAGTCATAGAAAGGATCTAGTTAGTTAAGGATTTTGGATTGAAGAGATTGGATACGGTAGGAGTAGGAACGCTTGGTGCATCCCCAGGGTTCGATGCCATATACTTAAATTAAACAAACAGCAAATTAGTTTTGTTAAATGTAAACAAACGCTAATCGTGAAATAAGGTAAATAATTATGAAACGCGCATGCGCAATGAATACAACTACGTAAATAATCACTTTATAAGCATCTAAACCAGGCGTTCCCAAAGTTTTTTTTACCAAGCCCCCCCACAGTCAAGAATAAATCTTGCCCCAGATGAGTCGGACGCGACGAAACGATGCAGGACATGGCGTAATGCCGAGCCAACATCTTAATGACGTAATGTCTGATGTTGGAACAGTTCCTATGGGTCACGCTTGCGTGGCACATCCCTTGGTGTCGCTCACAAATTGTGTAGCCTATTGCAGTGTGCAAACACGGTTATACATTGCTGTTATATATATATATACACCATTTGTGAGAGACACCAAGGGATGTGCCACGCAAGCGTGACCCATAGGAACTGTTCCAACATCAGACATTGCGTCATTAAGATATTGGCTCGGCATTACACCATGTCCTGCATCGTTTCGTCGCGTCCGACTCATCAGGGGCCCGACGATGCCCAACCAACTCTGGACCTATACTAGATCAAGAAGATCAGATATAGGACTTATCAGAGACGAGCGTGCTCTCATACCGCCATTCTTGCTTGGCTGGCAAAACACATCAGCAATGTAATACCGTGTTTTTGCACACTGCAATAGGCTACACCATTTGTGAGAGACACCAAGGGATGTGCCACTCAAGCGTGACCCATAGGAACTGTTCCAACATCAGACATAACGTCATTAAGATGTTAGCTCGGCATTACGCCATGTCCTGCATCGTTTCGTCGCGTCCGACTCATCAGGGGCCCGACCTAGATGACCGACTTAGTTGAAATTTGGCACACATGTTCATTTTACCAATGCCCAGGACAGGTTTGTTGGACAACGTTATCCGAACAAGCGTTCACGCACAACGCTCGCGTAAACGTAAGCTACAAATTTAAAATTGGAATTTTAGGACGGGAAAAAACTCTAACTTTATCTATTTAATGAGACAAACAACTTTTATAAATATTTTTTTTTAGTAAAACGAACACCGACTCTGCTATGAAGTGATAAAGATCGCTAAATTTATTAAAGCGGACCTAAACGTTTTAAATAAAGAAAACAACGTTTTTACCGATATCTTACGATCTAACGTAACGATTTTAATAAAACTTCATACACATCGTCTAAAGCAAGGGTGGGCAACCTTTTTTATAGCAGGGGCCAAAATAAATTTTACTATTTTTTCGCGGGCCGCAGTAGTAAGTATGCGCATATATATATATATTTGTGTGTGTGTAAATAGTAGTTTATTGACATCTTTCTTTGACTCCTGTAATTTTTTGGTCAGCAAATAAGAAATAAATAAAAAAAAGTTAATTTCTACATGTGAAATATGTATTGAAAATTAAAATTGAAACTATTTTTTTTTTTTTTTTTTTTGGATTTAATTTACCTTTATTGAATAAGAAAAAATACAACATATTAATACATAATAATATTCCATTACATCGAGTTATCTTTTTTGCTGATTTAACAATTTAATACTACATTAGGTTATCTCTCCACTAGAGAACATGGAGTCCTGAGCTGTGGAGAGAGAGTTTACACAGTTTGTTATGTATATTACATTGTACAACAATAATTATTTTAAAAGGATTAATTAGTTATTTTACATAATTATATATTTATTTTAGTTTTAATTATATATTTATATTATTATATATTATTTTAGTTTTTATAGTTTTAGTTATTTATAGTAATGATAATGACTATATACATTTAGTTTTTACACTTTTTTATTTTATTTTATTTTATTTATTTTATTTTTTTTAGTTTATCTTAATAGCTAAAGTATATTTATAAATCTAGTGTATGTCGGCAACATATTTTCTTATTTTAGTTTTGAATAGTACCAAGGATTTTATGTTTTTAAGCTCATCAGGTAGTTGATTGAACAGTATTATTGCGCAATAGGTCCAGTGTCTTTGGGCCATAGAGGTTCTGAGAGCTGGTACTATATAATTTCCTCTGATTTGACCTCTAGTCATAATTGCATGGTCAATTCTTTTTATGTTATGTTTCTCTTCCTTAAGGTGGGTTATACATATATAATTATACATCTGTTTAAGAGTCAGTATCGAGAGCTGCTTAAATAGTGGCTTTGAATGTTCTATTCGTTTTTTATTTAAAATTATTCTTAAAATTGCTTTTTGCTTTAAAAATATTGTTTCCTTGATAGTGTCACAAGCTGATCCCCAAGTAAGAAGTCCATACTGTATTATGGAGTCAACGATGCCATAATACAAAACTCTCAACTGTGAGATACTTAGATACATTTTTAGTTTCATGAATATAAATGTTAGCGCGCGTAATTTTGTATTCAACTTATTTATATGAGCCTTCCAATTTAAACAGTTATCGATAGTGACTCCCAAATATTTAACTGTGGAGACCCACTCAATACGTGGGCACTGGCAGTGTGGTAATTGGCAATTTTTGTTATGTACTATTAATTTTGGGATTTGAGGTAATGTACTTCTATGCAACGAGTAAGTCATTGCACATGTTTTTTTTACACTTATAGTTAATTCATTGAATTCAAACCATTGTATTATTCGTTGTAGGTCATTTTGAATAAGTGTTGCCGTTTGTATATATTGTTCAGACTCACATAGTAAAACTAGATCATCTGCAAATCCTATCAATGAAGAGTTTGTAACTATTTTAAAAATGGAGTTTATATAGATAATAAACAATAAGGGACCAAGGACAGTGCCTTGTGGAATCGAATAAGTGGATGTAAAGCTATTTCCTAATGTATTGTTTAGTTTAACTCTGTATAATCTGTTACTTAAATAACTTCGGAACCACCTTAGCATAGTACCATATATTCCTATGTCTTTCAATGCTTTAATTAGTTTACTATGTGAAACACTGTCGAAAGCTTTCGTAAGGTCTATGTACACTGCAATAGGTTTTTTGTTTCTGTCCAAACTTTCTGTTATAAATGTCGATACTTTATTTATAGCGTCTTGAGTATTTAAACCATTTTGAAAACCGAACTGGTTATTGGATAATATTTTATAAGTCTGTATGAATTTGTTAAGATGCTTTTTCGCTATTTTTTCCAGAATTTTTGCAATGTTTGAAACTAGCGAGATGGGTCTGTAATTTGCAGGTTCATTAGAGGGTCCATTTTTGTGAATAGGATAAATTACAGCAATTTTTAATATGTCAGGAAAGAGGCCCTGCTCAAAGCTCAATTTAGCGATGTGTAATAATGGCGTTTATATTCTCTTTAATAATGGGAACCGTGATTCCGTCATGTCCCGGTGAAGAGCCACCTCTTAGCTGGTTGACAGCCTCTATTACATCTTTTTCAGTGATAAAGTCTATCTTATTCCATCTCTCATCAATTTTTTTGTCTCCTATTGTCGTTTCATTTGTCTTTTTCGGTAAACAATTTGCCATTTCTTGCCCTATGGTTGTGAAATATTTACACATAGCATCGGCTCCTTTTATTGGGTCACGTATGGTGTCGATTATTGTACCGTCAATATCCTTTATTTCTTTGAATACCACTTTCTCTTTTTGTTTTCTGAATGTTAATTGATTAACTTCCTTCCATATTTTAGACATGTCATTTTCACATTTCTCTATTTTCTGGCCGTAGTAGTCTTTTTTAGTTTATTTTATCAAGGAATTCAACTTTTGTGTATATTTTTTAAAATAAGTTTGTAATTTTTTATTGTTTACTTGTCTTAAAGCTTTTTTACTAAGTTTTTCTTTTTTCTTATGGAAACCACAAGGCCGTGGTTTCCATGAATAATTCTATGAAAGTATAAAATAAAGAACTTAAAATTGGAAAAAAAAATTATTTAACGTGATATCTGATGCTATATTGGTTTCAAAATCATTTCTACTTCTGGTTCAATTAGTGATGTACATGCACAAGTTGTTCTTCAAATGCGCATCTGGATTTTAATTCAAGTATTTCATCTTGGAGAAAAGCTGTTCACATTGATATGTTGGTCCAAATAAAAAGTAAATAATATACTTCGCATTTCAACTAAATTTGGAAATTCTTCAGTCGTTAGATTTTTGTAAAGCTCATGGAAAGATGTAAAATTAAATTGACTCTTTTATGGAGATTCAATAATTCTATTTTACATTTTTCTGGAGTAGCTTCGATTTCAGTGATGGTGAGGGATGAAAAGACAACGATGTTCAACACACTTTACTTTATAACAAACTTTTTTTCTTATAACATTTTAAAAAATAAATTCTTAAAATTATTTCTTTAATTATAAAATATCTCGTGGGCCAGATAGAATCTTTCCGCTGGCCGCAATTGGCCCGCGGGCCGGGGGTTGCCCACCGTTGGTCTAAAGTACAATTGAAACAGGCATGCAAAATTTCAACCTGATACAAGCAGCAGTTATTTTACAGTGACGTGATATATTTTACAATTTTTAAAAGTTGATGGCGGAAGTATGAGGTTTGTAGTTAATATAGGTGGAATATTATACTGTCAACTTTTACACGAGTTATCGTCATCCGTAGATTTCGTGACGCTTTTAGCGTGACGGTGATTTTGGTCGTTTTTTTCGGATTCACTCCCGGGCTCCAGAACGTGCCATAAGGAACTTCTTTCCAAAAACTTTTATATATATATATATATATATATATATATATATATATATATATATATATATATATATATATATATATATATATATATATATATATATATATATAGATTATTTTCTATATTATATTATACACTATGTGTATAATGAAGTATAAATAAATGTTTGGTACCAGGGGACTTTTGAATGTGTAAATACAACGAAATATTAATATCTAAACCATTGCAATACATTTGTCCATAAGCTACGTATATGATATATAAGTAAGTTAAAATAAAAAAAAAAAAAAAAAAGGTAAAATGTATTATACTAGATACCAGGTGAGGTATCCACTGATCCCAGAGTGCTTGTGCCATGCGGGTTATAATCTAATATATTTAGATATGCGGGTTCAACCTGTTCTGATATCCAACCTCATGAATACCTCAGTCATGTCTCTTACCATCACTCTATGCCTGCAAGCAAAATACATCTGCCAATTAGTGTGGCACATAGCTTCTTCAAATCCTCTCATTAGACTAAGAGTCAATTGAGTATAAAAGAATGCATAATGAGACATAATATAGAGAAAATGTTATTTTAAGAAAATATTGATTTTACTTTAAAAAAATCGGTCGGAGACAACTCAGACAAACTTTATGATATATTTGCTCATAATTACTTACCCCAGTGTTTTCCTTTTTTAGTTTTCGTATGTACTTTTAATTATTGAACATTTCATCTAAAATTATCATAAAAATAACTTCTCCTGGGAATCGAACCCGGTCTCTCTCCGTCTGCGTTTTAAGTTATTTTCTCAGGAACAAGATTTTTCCCGGGAAAACAGCTTATATCGTTAGATTCGTATTTAAATGGACTACATTTCAGATTTTTTTAATCAAAACCGTCGGAACCGTTTTCGAGAAATAATTTTTGTTCACGTTTTTTCAGAGATTTTGCCCCGTAGCGCCCCCAAATGTGAAGCTAACATTCTTTGTAGGTAAGTGGGAGGAGTCCCTCAGTGTTATAACAAACATTGAAGATGTGTTAAGCACAATGTTATGTCTGAAGTCTGGGCAATTCTCTTGCAAGTATTGAATTTATTTAGATTTGATCTTCAATTTCAGGCAAAATTGTGCTTAACCCATCTTCAATATCTGTTATAACACTGAGGGTCTCCTCCCACTTACCTAAAAAGACCCTTCCACCATATGGTAATTTATTCTATCAAAACTATAATACCAGACAAGACCCAGACAACGACTTTTTTTAAGAACCCATTTCAAACAGTTTGGCTTTCACCCAATAGTTTTTAAAGCTATAGATATGAAATTTAAAGTAGAAGAATGTAGTTTTCAGACCCCGCAAACCCCATATCTCTATCTACTACAGAAGCTGAGCTATAAATGTTCAAAAAAGTGCGGTTTTTTTGGCCCACCCTGTCAGGGCCGGATATAGCTACCGCCAGCCCCCGCGGTGCGGGGGGGCCCACGGTCCTAGGGGGCCCAGTCAGAGATGTTGAAAATGTTTTTTTTTTACAACAAAAAAGGCAAGAAGGATATTGTGATCAGTGGCGTAGCTATGGACCCGAGTGCGGGCGTTCCCGGTGCCAGGGGGCCCATAAATAAAAAACATGAAACTACTATCTTTTTACCGCAATGTCGATGGGGGCCCTTTAGTTTAGAGTATAATTAAATCTAAATGGAATTATACTCATCTACCTTTGTCAGGGGGCCATTCAGTGCTGAACGCAGATGTTTCTTCTTTTTTTGCTTATCAATTTTTTGACGGGGGGCCCCCACTGCCCTATGTACGTCACTGATTGTGATGAACTTAAAATTCTTCCTAACGTGTCATCAGTATGGAAGTTTGATATTTTTTTGTTCCATTTAGTTACTTAGATTTTTGTGATGTTTTCACCTTATGGTCAATGCTAATTTACAGGAGAGAAACTGACTGACAAATCATATTAACTGATATTAATACATTTTACATTTTTTACTTGTAATGCAATTTTTAAGCTTGCCAGCTACAAAACAACTTAATTATTTGTTTTTCAGCCCACCTTAGTTAAACTTCAAAATTCGTCCCCGCGCCAAACATGTTTTCCTGTAAGGACAAAATTGCCCTCAGAAATCCTTAAAACTCGTCTTTTTGCACTTAAATTTTAAAAAATTCTGTGGAGGAGGACCCCCAGCCGTTGTTTGTTCAAAGGGGTCCAGATGCTAACTTGCCCAGAGGCCCGGAAATTCTCTCAGCGGCCCTGATAAATAATATATCTGGTCATTATACATAATAACTACATCAGCTCAGTTTTTATTTTACCTAAACGATAAAATAGGTATCTTCGTAAGGACTAAAGAAAAATATAGGACCCCATTTTCGGATAAGCTTGAAAAATATTTTATTTGAAATTTTACAAAGTTAATATGGAAGGGGAGTAGTTATATAGGACACCCGGTATAATATTGTTGTTGTTGTGAGGAGGTAAATTGCATTTTATTTATTTGAGAGAAATTCGCAGTATATTACCCTTCATTTCCATACTATGCTTATTATTCTTATTTAGGGTAATAATAACTCTTTAGGGCATTAATAACTCCAAAGTCAATCCGTTTTTGGCTATATTTCACCTCCTTTGAGGCATCTTCAGGCCTAAAAGATTTTTAAAATTTTATTTCTTATACTACATTAACTTACATCTTTATATAACATATTAATAAAAAATACGTGTGGCGTCGCAGGACATCCGTTAGGAATGAAGTTCTTACGCTTTTCATTAAATATACAAATTATAAAATCACACTACTAAGTATAAGATGCTAACTACTTATACATGGCGAAGTTAGAAAAGAGACAAAATTAAAAGTAACGAAGTGTTTGTACCTAGCCGACCTAGCGGAGTTAAGGCAAAATTAAGAGAAAAACATTTTTTATATCATTGAAGGGAGTGCCTGGCAATAAATACTTATATATTGAATATTGAGAAAAAAGTTGATCATGATGAGTTGATACAGTTAATGAGGATGGTGGTAATAGGTGGGAAACAGGACTGATTTCCCCTACCCGGCCTACTAATTTAAAATATATCTCTTCTCTACTCAAAAAAGTCTGCTTGTATCAGGTTGAAATTTTTCATGCCTGATGTTTCAATTTTACTTTACTTTACTTTGTGTATGTTTTTATAAAAATCGTTACGTTAGAACGTAAGATATCGGTTAAGACTTAGTTTTCTCTATTTTAAACGTTTAGGTCCGCTTTAATAAATTTAGCGATCTTTAACACTTTATAGCGCAGTATCGGCGTTGGTTTTACTAAAAAAATATTAATTTAAAAAAGTTGTATGTCTCATTGAATAGAATAAGTTAGAATTTTTCCCGTCCAAAAATTTCAATTATACATTTGACCGTTTACGCGAGCGTTGCTAAAATAAACATGTCTTCCACATCGGTCAACTTTGGCTCAAGTTATCGTCATGGGTCGATTTCAGTTTTGTGACGGTGTTTTTTTTCGGATTCACTCCCGGGCTCCAGACGCTGTAACGTGCCATAGGGAACTTAGTTCCAATAAATATGAAAAATTACATATAACAGTAGACTAACCTTTAACAAAATCTCCTAAAACATATCTTAATTTAGTAAGTAGAGTGGTTGTTTCCTTGTATCGTTTACATTTGTTGCTTTTTGGTCTTAAGAAAAAATAAAACGCTGCCTTTTGCGATATTTATTTTCTTTCCTTGCAGGAGAATTATCAGGAAAGAAAATAACTAAGAAAATAAATCAAGTAATGTTTTAGGGGAAATTGTTAAAAGTTATGTCAACATGTTATATAAAGATAATGTAGATATAAAAAAATAAAATGTAAAAATCTTCTTTTAGGTCTGAAGATGAGAGGAGGTGAAAATAGCCAAAAACAGGTTGACTTTGGAATTATTAATACCCTGAAGACCTAATTAGGAATAAGCATTTATTTGAGACAATTACCTCTTTCTTATTTCGGCGAGGTAGTTCTAAAGCGAATTTGAGATGAAGAATGAATGCGGTCAATGTAATTAGGTTGTAGTGTGTAGTTTTCGTACTATCTTTGGCCATCACGAGGCTCACCGATAGTGTAGGACTCCCATTCTACGGTGCACTAACCAGTAAACTCCCTCCCCCCTCCCCTTCCTGGGTAGGTTAGGGGCCCACTGGAGTTTTTCGCGGGGGGGCCAGCAAATTGATTATCCGGCCCTGCACCCTGTATATATAACAATAATGTTCGATATATGATTTTTAATGATCGAAGAAACCCTTTTAGCTTGCTGGCAAGTACTTGACTGGATTTTTATTATTATATTAAATGTTTGCAGAAGGTAGGAGTAGGCACTCATGTAGGATAAATGAATAGTTTTATTAACTTAACTGTTAATTGATAAAACAAGTAAATTATACATCCTCTAATCAATAATTTCAATATTAATTTAAACTAAATTACATAATTAATTAACTGATGACTGATGTGATTATTGTATTGACAATGTTAATACATCGAGAAAATACAAATCGAGAAAATAAAAGAGCTACATGAGCAAAATTAAATTAGACAATGCTCTAATGCAGTAAATAAATTTAAAAACGGTTATGTTGCAAGACTAGGAGGATGCAAGGATAAAGACGGATATATTATTGGAAAAGAAGTAAAGGTGCTTGAAAGATGGGTAGAGTACTTTAGGGAGTGCTTAATAAAGAAGATGAAAAATACCTAGAAAGGGATAATAGTAGGAATATTGAACATGAAGAGCAACCTGAGCCTGAAATAAGTGCTAGAGAACCCAAGTTATAGAGGTTATAATGAAAATTAAGAACAATCGACCTCCTGGAGAAGATGAAATAGTAGCAGAGCTTATTAAAAAGGAGGACCAGTAGTCATGACAAAAATGCATGAACTAATATATATCAAATATGGCAAAACGAAACAATGCCTGAGAGTTGGAAAGTTGGGATTATTTGCCCTATCCATAAAAAAGGTGACAAACTGAAATGCGAAAATTATTGGGGAATCACATTATTAAGTGTTGCATATAAAATCCTTTCTGGAGTACTCAACAACAGAATAAGCCTCCACGCAAAAAGAGTGCTTGGCGAATACCAGTGTGGTTTCCGACCAAATAAAAGCACGATTGACCAGATATTTACATTACGGCAGATGATGGAAAAATTCTACGAGCATGATATCGATTTGCACTTTCTGTTTATAGATTTTCAGCAGGCATTTGACTGCATAAAGCAAAGTGATCTAATACAATTACTAAGAGAGCTGCAAATACCCCCAAAGCTAACCCGACTGGTTAGGCTCACTCTCAGCGACACGCAGGCCAAAGTTAAGGTGCAAAACAGGCTTAGCACAGCATTTAAGTTCAATGCTGGAGTAAAACAAGGCGATGGTCTCTCAGCGGCCCTATTCAACCTTGCTCTTCATAAGGTCATAACCAAAATGGCACAATATTCAATAAATCAAGCCGGATCTGTGCGTATGCAGATGATAATTTTATATAGTGATAAGAGGACTAACCTTCATGTACCGAATCTATGAAACTATCAAAAGAGAGGCAACGGGAGTGGGGCTGAAAGCGAACGTTTACAAAACTAAGTACTTGCGGATATCTACTGAAGAAGCACATAGAGTTCCTAGGGAATTAACATTAGGTGGAGACACATTCCAGGGAGTAGACAGCTTTTCGTACCTTGCCACACTATTAACCAGTGATATCAGTTTAAGCAAATGTATACAAGGCAGAGTGCAAGTAGGAAATAAAGCATTCTATGCTAACCTCAGACTTTTAAGAAGCAAATTGATGTCAAGGGAATTAAATCTTAGGATGTACCTCACGCTCATAAGACCTGTAGTAACATATGGCTCTGAACCATGGATTCTCACCTCAGCTGATGTGAACCTACTAATGACCTTCGAAAGACGTATTTTACGCAGAATATATGGTCCCATAATAGAACAAGGCATTTGGAGGATACAATGAAGAGCTAGAGATTATCATCAAAAGGAAAAATATAGTTAGGTTCATAAAGGCTCAGAGGATTCGATGGCTTGGGCATGTGGAGAGAATGACAGGCGAAAGAATCCCGAAGCGAATGCTACACGAAAGGCTATTCATGAGAAGAAGAAGAGGTCGCCCTCGGATTAGATGGATGGATGGAGTGCGGGACGATGCGGGATGGAGTGTGGCAATGGGAATGAGAGGTTGGCGCTCCATGACATCAGACCGAAATTGTTGGAGAGACGTGGTGCAGCAGGCCAAAGCCCACCCCGGGCTGAAGCGCCACATAGAAGAAGAAGAAGAAGAAGAATACTTAATCTGTGCAAGATCTAGGTTTCTAGGTATGTAGTCGGGAAGCGGGTCAAAATTAACTTATATGATGTGGAGACAAGTGAAGTTAAATAAAAAAAAGTGAGCACATGTGCAGGAATCAATTTGCAGAAAGTTAAAATTAATGTGGGGCCATCAGGGGCTAAATTTTAGCTACTAATTCTTGATACGTCAAATTTAGTGGTATATATTACATATCATAAAATCGGACCAGTAGTTTTTAAGATACTGTTCTTACTTTCTCATATAAAGAGAAAGTATTGTGATGACGCAATTAGATTTTGATGGATTTACACGATGTTTTTACACTAAGTCCAAAAAAGCGGTTTTAAAAATATTTTTGTCCGTCGTCTGCGTGCAGACGCATGGAGCCTAAATTACTGGGGCGATTTTGACGAAATTTGGCATACATGTTCAAAATCATACACCAAGGAGAAATCGAGAAATTAATTTTAGCTCCAAATTTGGGGTCGCTACCCTCTAAAAAAAATTTGTGAAAAAAATTATTTCTCGAAAACGGTTCCGACGATTTTGGTTAAATAATTCTAAATTGTAGTCTATTTAAATATGAATCTAACGATAGAAGCAGTTTCCCTTCAAAATCTAGTTCCTGAGAAAATAACTTTAAACGCGGGCGGAGAGAGGTCGGGTCGATTCCCCGCCGAGGAGAAGGTATTTTTATAATACATTTTGATGATAGTTTCAATAATAATTAAATGTACCTACGAAAACACGAAATATTACATTACGCGTCGAGTATGGAAAGTAGCATTTTGCATATGCGAGTGTGGAGTTTACACCCGAGTGACAGCGAGGGTAGTAAAACCACACGAGCAATGCAAAATGCCGTTTTCGCACGAGTTGCGTACCGTACTTTATCTACGATTGTTAGATTTAAATAATAAATACAGAAAAAAATAAACTTGCTGTATGTAAGTTCGTATTTCTTCTCCTATTTCTTCCTCGTATTTCTTCTCCTTCACGACCCACCATAGAAGATATACAAATTATAGGGGACCACAGCTCTTTAATATTGAGTTGTATTTTTTGCCGAATTAATTATTTCTGGAGGAGCATTAATCTCCACATTTTGGTCAAAGTCACTTGATTCACTCATTGTTTTTCACTAAAAACTCGATATAAACAGTTACTTTAGTAAAAGAACAGCATATTAGTTTTGTTAAATGAAAACAAACTCGCAAATCGTGCGTAAAGCTGAAGAATTCCTCTTCTTTACCGCCCTAGGGTGGTAAAGAAGAGGAATTCTTCAGAACTATGAGACGCGCATGCGCAATGAATACAAGTAAGTAAAGAATCACTTTCTACGCATTGAACAGAGACACAATGTTTATATTTCGTATCAATCGTAGATAAACTAATAAACAGAAAACACTGGGCTAAGTAATATGAGAAAGTTTGACTGAGCTGTCTCGCACCGATTGTTTTATGATATTTTTAAGACAGAAACAAGATCGAAAATGTTCAGCGACTATATTATATACTAGCAACTATATTATATACATACTAGCAGAATTCCTATGCTTCGCTTCGGAATGTGTTATTTTTAATGATTTGTTTTTAAATTTTTATGTTTATAAACTACCGTTAAGAAACATTTTTAACTAAGCGAGAATATCTAAATGCTACTGGGTTTTTTTTTTCAAAATGCTACTAATAAAATTTCATGGTTATAGAGATCTAGTGGTTTTACAGATATTGTTTTGAGTGAGTAAGTCAGTCCGGGATATTTGGATTTTATTTACAGCAAACCCTGTCTAATCTGGAAAGCCACAAGCCACGGTTCAAGAAAAAAAGCTTCCAGAGAAAAATCATTCTCCAGTATAGCTCAGTTGGTAAGAGCGCCTGAAACAGATATATAGGAGGCCCGTGGTTCAAGTCCCGGTGCTGGGGTATATTTTTCTCTTTATGTCTCCCGTAGTTGATGATAATTATAATTTGATTTAAAAGAAAAAAGGCTTTCCAGCTTAGATAGAGAATTTTGCACAGAAAAAACACTCCGTTCCAAGAAAAAGTTTCCACCTTAGCAGGTTTTCAGGTTATACAAGTTCCAGCTTAGACAGGTTTTACAAATGAATATATAGATTAGTAAATATGTATCATACTTTTGAATGTACTCAATTACGTCCAAATTATATTATTTAATAAAAAGTAAATTATTTATACTAGCTCTAATGTTGAGTGTGATATATATTACTTGCAACTACTGTATATAATATAAAATAACTATATTTTATACTTACTGTAATTTTAAAATGTACTAAATTACTAGCAATTGAATAATATATAAGTGGAAACGAAATATATAGCTATATATACACGCAATAATTTTGAATATACTAAATTACTTGTAACTTTAAGGTGCACTATTAAAACAGAAACTAACACATTAACGATGTGTTGTATGACCTACATGCTTGTGTGTTATCATACATTGTTATCACTTAACTACTATTAATATACTTGTAAGTGTTGATGTGAGCTAGTATGAGTGTTACTTCCTTTCCACTATGTTAAAGCTGTTATTTTTTTTAGTAAGATAAAAGGGGTATTTTATTTTTTAAACTTAAAGTAGTTAATATTTTTAAATCCAAGTAGTTTAGGTAGATATTATAGGAATCTTACGAAATATTGCACTTTTATAAAAATATCTGAACACGGATTAGACTATTTTACTACGTTTTTATTAGCTTGATTTCTTGTTTGTTTGTTTGTCAGGTACAAATCTGGCAATCGATTTCTAACTAACTTCCCGAATAGCTACAGTGGTAGCTCGTCCAAATTTGAAAAACGCCAGTTTTCTTGTATCCTATCAAAATGTATCATAGAAGGATAGTTCGGAAAGCTATCGAAATAGAGAAAGTCAATAAATTTCGAACATAGACGGTAGATTAATTTTTTCCCGAACCTTTGACACCTGTGATTAATTCCTTCGCCAAGCTGGTCTTAAAGTAATTAAGACAGAAGTCTTCAGTTCTTGAGTAACTAAATTATTAAATAAATGAGCCCCGACCAATATATTCAGACAAAAAATCTCCGGCGACGGCGAAGGCAAGATTGCATCATATGAACAAAAAATTCCCCAGATAGAAGAAACCTTCAGGGAAATCCAGATGTAAAAGCGCAATCCGCTTCCCTTGTCTAATAAAGTGAGTCGTCATTCCCTTACAACGGGCCGAATTAAATTAAATAATTTGACAATGTTTTGATCTTTTACGAAGTTTTGAACTTTTTGCTGACTCAGCAAAATAGGTTAAAAACATAACTTTCTTTATAAAGGATTTATTATTATATTAATTTATTCAAGTAATTTAACTTTGAACTTGTTGGCTTATTTCAATTAATTAGTTAATTAATTGGCTGATTCAACTCTGAGTTGGTCTGGCACAGGGCTAAGGCTGCCTGTGCCTCATCGACAAAATCTAATTAAGTAAAGTAACCAAGTAATTAAGTACCATAAAATTTAACTAGGCATCGCGTGGCTCTATCATTGAAGCGATCGTTTAGTAATAAATATGTATTGAATATTGAAAAAATAGATAATTATGAATCATGATGAGTTGATAGATGTAGGGTATGATAGTAGTACAGCGGCTAGTAGTAAGGGAACCACCCCGCAATCTTACTATTCCTCTAACCACACATCTCCTTTTCAATTATTATAAAATGTATCTCTTTGCAAATTTGCTACAACAAAACTACTGCATGTATAGAATTGAAATTTTGCATGCCTGTTTCAATTGTGCATTAGATGGTGTATATGAAGTTTTATTAAAATCGTTACGTTATAACGTAAGATATCGGTAAAAAGGTTGTTTTTTCTATTCTAAACGTTTAGGTCCGCTTTAATAGTTTTAGCGATCTTTATTAATTCATAGCGGTGTTGCTGTTGGTTTTACTAAAAAATGTAATTTGTAAAAAATGTTCGTCTCATCGAATAGATGATGATAGAATCTTTTCCCGTCCTGAAATTCCAATTTAATTTTTGAACCTCTCGTTTACGCGAGCGTTGCGCGCGAACTCTTGGACGGATCACGCTGTCCAACGAACTTAGCCTGAGTATTAGTAAGAGGAACATGTATACCAAATTTCAACTAAATCGGTCATTTTTTACTCAAGTTATCGTCTCACGCGTAAAAGTTACTGACAGACAGACAGACAGACAGACAGACAGACAGACAGACAGACAAGATGCACAGTTTGTTCAATGTAAGAAGCTCGCTTACGCTTGCTTCAATTAAGGATAAATAAAAAAATTACTTTTAACTAAATCTTCATTTTTTTATTGTTTTATCATTGATAACATGAGCTTTTATTTATTTACTTATTTCATTTATTCATTAATTTATTTTTTTTAAAAAAAAGCTCGGAAAATAATATACAAAGTTTTTTTTT
The DNA here is from genome assembly GCA_951217055.1 of Gerris lacustris. NCBI lineage: Eukaryota > Metazoa > Arthropoda > Insecta > Hemiptera > Gerridae > Gerris > Gerris lacustris. The sequence goes on from OX578277.1 coordinate 12,538,826, forward strand.
GTTTTATATATATATATGATTACAGATTTAAATAAACAAAAACAAATTAAAAAAACAAGAAAAATACAAACAAAAACATAATATTTGTTTTGTTTTTTTTATTTGTTTATTTACTTCATTATTTATTTATAAATATATTTATTATTTACTTTATTTCCTTGCACATAACCATCGCAGATCAATTTTTTTACCTTCTTACTATTTATAATACCTAAATTATTGTATAGTTTGTTTACATTCCTACTTAATTATATTATTTATTTATCTGCTTACATAAAAAGCTTTTAAGTATTATCTTTTTTTGCAGTGTTTACATAATCATATGTTATGTGTTTTTTTTCCACTTAATTACACATTGTTAAACATAATTAAATAACATACTTTTCATTTTTACATTATAAAATACCAAAATTAAATTTACATAAATTAGTTTTATGTCTGCATTATTACATATAATGTATTAATACATGATCAAATACATACGATGTAAATTCACATAATTATCCAACGTAGATTTACATAGATACATTTTTAATCATATCGATCTGTTTACATAATTAAACAAATTAAAATAATTAAATAGTATAGTTGAAACATTATCAAATAAATATTATGTAGGCTTACATAATTATGTGAATATTCATAATAGAAAAAAAAAAAAAAAAAAAATATATATATATATATATATATATATATATATATATATATATATATATATATATATATATATATATATATATATATATATGTATATAAGTTTTCTTTAATTAAATAACAATGGCATTTTCATGATATATTATTAGGAGAATTCAAATAATAAATAACTATCCAGTTTTACATAATTAAATACATACTTTTATTCATTGACATACTACTAAATATTACTAAATTAATTAATTAATTATAAAGTTTAATCGCATATTCTTTTTTTTAAGTGAATGGATTTTATTCTTACAAAAATGCATTTGTGTGATGATTATTTTTTTAAGCATATCATTTTTGAGTTTACATAATTTTTAAAATTAATTAGGTAGTGTACATAATTTTAATTTGTTTCCCCCAATTTAAAACAAAACCACAGGTTTATCATATATTATTTAGAGTTTTTACTCATAAATTAACTAGGTGTAGATAATTTGTTTGATTATACGGATATACATAATTACTGCAGATGTTTTTAAGTAGATTTACATAATTAGTTATGAAAATTTACATGATTGATTGTGTGGTAGTTTCTTCATAACTAATTATGTAAAATCAAATGAATTAATTAATTATGAGGTTTTACAGAATTAAGTATCAGGATTTACATGATTGAATGTGTGGTAGTTTCTTCATAACTAATAATGTAGAATCATATGATTAATTAATTATGTGGTTTTACAGAATTAAGTATCAGGATTTACATGATTGATTGTGTGGTAGTTTCTTCATAACTAATAATGTAGAATCATATGATTAATTAATTATGTGGCTTTACAGAATTAAGTATCAGAATTTACATGATTGATTGTGTGGTAGTTTCTTCATAACTAATAATGTAGAATCATATGATTAATTAATTATGTGGTTTTACAGAATTAAGTATCAGGATTTACATGATTGATTGTGTGGTAGTTTCTTCATAACTAATAATGTAGAATCACATGAATTAATTAATTATGTGGTTTTACAGAATTAAGTATTAGGATTTACATGATTGATTGTGTGGTAGTTTCTTCATAACTAATAATGTAAAATCAAATGAATTAATTAATTATGTGGTTTTACAGAATTAAGTATAAGGATTTACATGATTGATTGTGTGGTAGTTTCTTCATAACAAATAATGTAGAATCATATGATTAATTAATTATGTGGTTTTACAGAATTAAGTATAAGGATTTACATGATTGATTGTGTGGTAGTTTCTTCATAACAAATAATGTAAAATCAAATGAATTAATTAATTATGTGGTTTTACAGAATTAAGTATAAGGATTTACATGATTGATTGTGTGGTAGTTTCTTCATAACAAATAATGTAAAATCAAATGAATTAATTAATTATGTGGTTTTACAGAATTAAGTACCAGGATTTACATGATTGATTGTGTGGTAGTTTCTTTATAACAAATAATGTAGAATCACATGATTAATTAATTATGTGGTTTTACAGAATTAAGTATAAGGATTTACATGATTGATTGTGTGGTAGTTTCTTCATAACTAATAATGTAGAATCACATGATTCATTTATTATGTAATTTTACAGAATTGAGTACCAGGATTTACATAATTAATTGTGTGGTAGTTTCTTCATAACAAATAATGTAGAATCATATGATTAATTAATTATGTGGTTTTACAGAATTAAGTACCAGGATTTACATGATTGATTGTGTGGTAGTTTCTTTATAACAAATAATGTAGAATCACATGATTAATTAATTATGTGGTTTTACAGAATTAAGTATAAGGATTTACATGATTGATTGTGTGGTAGTTTCTTCATAACTAATAATGTAGAATCACATGATTAATTTATTATGTAATTTTTACAGAATTGAGTATCAGGATTTACATAATTAATTGTGTGGTAATTTCTTCGTAACTAATTATGTGTACCTACCTAAAAATCACGTAAATCTGTGTCTTTTTTAATGAGAATTCATATAATTAATTATATGAATTTCTTATTTTAATAAGTAATTAAAGTAAACACGTTTCAAACAACCTAATAATAAGTTTTTACATACTTAATCAAGTTAAAATGTTTTTGTTTTTATAGATTTATATTATTTATTATATGAATTTACATAATTAATTAAGTAGATTTACATAATTATTTAAAATGTACACATTTAAAATAATCTTATAATAAATTATTCATCATTCAAAACTTTTAAATCAGTATAAAAAAATAAATTATTTACATTACTAACTTTCAAAGCAGGGGGAAAAAAAATAAAAAATTCAATCCCATAGATGTTTACCAGTTATATAATATATATTAAATTTCCTAATAATTATTTATAAAATGCCAAAGTATAATTAAACAAATCCAAAAAAATAATTTTCTTTTAAATTTATAAAACTAGATAAAAAAACTTTTTTTTCAATTAATTATAAATTTATTTCTTCTTTTTTAAACTTTATGTACATTTGTAATAATAAAAGTATAAGTAGTTTTTAATAGCTTTTATTATAAAAAATATTTATTGTAACTATTGTAATTATCATAATTATTATTAAGGAAGTAAGTTGATTAACAAAGTCTTCTCTCATTGACATTTTTTTATAGTGATGCTTTCTTATTATTTCTTCTTTTTTTAATTTTTAAATTTGTCTAATACACGAAGCTCTGATTTGGGCATATTAAGGGACTTAATCGTAAAGTTTCATTACTCTATCATATTTGTTCATTGATGCTTGAAAATAAACATTATTAAAATTCCTGAAAGTTCTAAGGGGGAATAATCTCGGCCACCATTACCAAAATAAATTAATAGTAAAAATAATTACAAGATAAAAAGAATTTTTTATATACTACCTTTTTAAATTTTCTGTTGAATCATATGTATTATTGATAATATAATTGTCATTGTTATAATATAATGTTGGTGAAAAAAAATAGTTCCGAATTTATTTACTTCACATAAATGACAACAATCTAGAGAGCTGATCTTAAACCTATAAAAGGACAAATTTTTGTACAACGGATCTCGTCAACACCGAATCTAAACCGTACCATTGATATGCCCCTGTGTAGGGACAGTAAGAGAAGAAAAAGAAAAATGTTTACAAGTAAAGAAGTACAGATGCATAAATATTAAACCGATACCCAGGACACAAGTGTAAACAAACCTGGTTGTCACATGTCAATTATTTATTTCTTTGTTTACTTTTCCTTTTTCGCTGTCATTCAATGTTAATCTCTTAATAAAAAATCACAAATTTGAAACACGTCAAAATAAAGATAGTAAACTTAGAATAATACAATATATAGAAGGAGGATCACTGATAACATTGAAGCCAACTTTGGTTGCGTCCCTATCCGCGTTCTAAAAATTAATTTTTGTAATTTGTGACGTCATAACTCTAAAATTATTTGCCTTCGGTTTTTTAATTTAATTTTTTATTAAATTATAATTATTGATAGTCAGTTTAGGTTATTGTAATATTTTTTTTTTTTTTAGTTTTATCTTATTTTAGCTTGAAATATGCTAAAAATAATGTTTATTATATCATGCCGTGCGAGGTTAAAAAAATGACGTCAGAGTGAAACGTAAACAATAGCCAATGGCAGGGTTTTGTCTTCTTGATGTTTGTGAGCGGGCTTGAATAGTTACTAAAGCATGGCCAACCTTCTCCTGTTTAAATGAAAAAAATTAGTGTTGTTATGTTGGCAGCCTGGTCTTAAGGACACAACCTCTCGGCAAAAGTTGGCTTCAGTCTCTTATCAATAATTGCTTAGGATTCCGATTCTATGCTCCTTCTATTTATAGTATTATTCTAAGATAGTAAATATGGGATATGTCAAAACAAATAAAATAACTTGCGGATTTTTTCCGAACTAACTTTCCGTACAGCAAAATTTGCTGAAAATGAATTAAATTCTGCTGAAAGATTGCTAAAAGTATTAAAATAATGCAATGTCATCGTGTTCTGAGCTATTCTAAAAGTTTCAAATGTCTAGCTACTCGGGAAGTTAGTTAAAAATCGATTGCAAGATTTGTACTGGACAAACAAACAAACAAGAAAGCAAGCTAATAAAAACGTAGTAACAAGCTTTTATGGTCTGAGTCAACGAAATAAATAGAATGCCATCTTGGGCTGTCAGCCATATTGGATTTCCAGCTAATCATCATGGGCTATGCAAAATTTTAATTCAATCGGTTGAGGATAACTGCTTTAAAATTTAGTAGCAAGATTTGAACCGAACATACATACATGCAAACGTTGCAAGTTAAAAAAAAAGGTTGTATAAAAGCCTCATTTTTGGAAGTACGGAAAGTATATTATAATTGCATTAATTTATGTCATATACAGTGCAATCAGAAGTCTCATATTTATTAATTTTATTATTTGTTCTGTTGGGTGTTGGACAACTCAGGTAATTTAAACGAGCCATTTACGGTCCAGTCGTACGGCACTGGGGCTTGATGGATCTGTGTTGGATACACGGGGAATCCGACTAGACCTTGGTGTACGGCATGTTGCCAACCACCCCACTCAAAGTCCAACTGTCGTACTACATTGGCTCATTGGAGTGAGTCGTACGACCAAGTTGGACCATGAATGGCTGGTTTTATAGCCCAACATATTTATTAAATAAAGTATGTAAAAAAAAAAAAAAAAAATTGCAGGTAAAAAATCCATGTTCAAACAAGAAATTATTATATTAGATGTCTTAAAAACCAAAATTATATTTGAGTATGAAGGTATCTTACACTAAATTCTTTTCTTTTTTTTACATACCTGGTCCTATTTTTTTTTATAAAAAAGGCTTGCTAACAAATGGTCCAGGAGATAGCGTGCAAAAAAGTGTCTTACTAACATCAAGCTAGAATTTTGTATACAAGTCTATCTTTTAGCGCCATTTAAGAATATGTGGTCGGCTAAGTTCATCTGCAGGACATAGCTTGGCAATAGGCATTTGAAAAAAAAAAAAAAAAACTGGTGGAGAGCAGCCATGTCTCACCAATTATGGTGGACAATGTGATTTTCATGATCCTGAGTACAGAATTAGTTAGTAGATCGAAAATCAAGTTATTGTTAGTTTGGCCATTGACAGGAGACCACGTTGATTTTTAGTAATATTTGAATAACAAACCTTTCAAGTGTGAAAATAATATCAACTTGATTTTGGTCTACAAACTAATTTTGTACTCAAGATCATGAAAACCACACTGTCCACCATATTGGCGGAACATGGCCGCTCTCCACCATTTTTTTTTTTTTTCAAATGCCTATTGCCAAGCTATGTACCGCAGACGAATCTAGCCGACCACATATTCTTAAAAGTCGCTAAAAGATTAACTTGTATACAAAATTCTAGCTTGATGTTAGTCAGACACTTTTTTGTACGCTATCTTCTGGACTATAAGTAATGAAAAATAAAGAAAATTTATATAAAATAAAGTAAAGACACAACATAATCTGATACCTTAGACTTATTAACAAAACTGTAAGTTATGACCTTAAACTTTTATTTGTTAAGTTGTGAATATTTATTGAGGACCTAAAATAGCAAAATATAAAGAACTGTAAGACCCTTGAGGAAACCCACAATTTTATGACTACAAATACTCAAAAATCATTAGAGTTATTAAGAAAATTATAAGGCCCTTTTATGTAGGCAATTTTATGAGCTTTGGTTTTGTGGAGTCTGATTTTTTCCGTTAACCAAATCTCTTTTCGAGATATTTGCGAAAAAAATAGAATGATTTTCCAAGATGACATGATGGCCATAATTCTTTTGAGTACTAGTAGGACTTTTGATATGTTTTCAAGCATCTATAAGCAATTATGCCAAATATAAAAACTTTCCCGCCAAAAGAAGTTTACCATTCTTCGTAAATAACTATGAACTAAAGATTTTTAGAATGCTAGAATTAATACTTTCTTTCATCTTCATACGTCACAGTGTGTTACAACAGAAGAATCTATATCTGTTTTTTCTCATTTTTTTCCTTAATAATAAAATAAATAATGTAAATATCTAGTCTTGAATTTATATCAATAATTTTACACTCCCTTAATAAATATTGTATATTATTATAAAATAATAATAATTTATTCTATATATATTAATTAGCTAGTAAAAATTATTTATAGATAATAATAATTATATTATAATAAGCAAAAATAATGATGAGGTTTTAAGGCATATGCATTTCCTACTGGAACCAACGTCTAAAACACTAGATCTAGGTTTCAAATCCCAGAGAGGTGAGACATGTTCCACACTAAGTTATCATGTTGATAGATAAATAAAGTCTCTTATCAATCCTTCCTGTTATCAACTTTACTATCGATCTGACGAATATTATAGATACTACAACTCAAGTTGAAGCAATTTGTATATTTATTAGGTGCAGAGGGAAAAACATTTAAAAATTAAATGTTAAAATAATAATAATTATATACAATAAGAAAAATTGAATTGAACTTGTACAAAAATGATAAAAATGGAAAATTGATGTGGTGGTAGGTTTAAGGCACTTTTCTCTAGGAACCAATAACCAAACACTAATACATCTGGATTCAATTCCCAGAGAGGTGAGACATTTTCCACACTAATAATTGTATAATTTAAAATGTTAAATGGCAGATAAGGTCTGAATATATATAATCTATAACAATGGTAAAGCCAAAAATTAATGTAATGTTGAATTGTTACACAAAATTAGTGGCCGTCTATTGAGATATTGTTAGAACTTTACTCACACTAAAAGATTAAACTAAGTTAGTTCTTTCTACACAGATTTTGTAGAACTTACTCATTGTGAATAAGCACTCAAAGAGTAAACTAAGTTAGTTGTTTCTACTGAGATTTTGTAGAACTTACTCATAGTGAATAAACACTCAAGGAGTAAACTAAGTTAGTTGTTTCTACTGAGATCTTTGTAGAACTTACTCATAGTGAATAAACACACAAAGAGTAAACTAAGTTAGTTATTTCAACAGAGATTTTGGAGAACTTACTCATAGTGAATAAGCACTCAAGGAGTAAACTAAGTTGGTTGTTTCTACAGAGATTATGTAGAACTTACTCATAGTGAATAAGCACTCAAGGAGTAAACTAAGATGGTTGTTTGTACTGAGATTTTGTAGAACTTACTCATAGTGAATAAACACTCAAAGAGTAAACTAAGTTAGTTGTTTCTACTGAGATATATGTAGAACTTACTCATAGTGAATAAACACTCAAAGAGTAAACTAAGTTAGTTGGTTCTACAGAGATTTTGGAGAACTTACTCATAGTGAATAAGCACTCAAGGAGTAAACTAAGTTAGATATTTCTATTGAGATTTTAATTTAAATTAAATTTTATTATACGTCTTACATATAGTGAATAAACACTCAGAGACAGACTGAATGAGATAAAACTGCGTAAGAAAAATATATTTTAATATGTTTAATTCTTAAAGGGATGAGACGGATCCCACACTATTATCACATAGATGAAGTGACTTAAAAAGGATCATTTCGTATAAGAACTTTATTATTATCTAAGTACAAGTAACAAAGTTATCTATTTCAATAGTGAGGTGAAATATAAATAATATAATCAATTTATCTGTAAAGTTAAGTTGTTTAAGATTTAAAGTCTAAACACCAACATTTCCAAGAAAGATACGATTATAATAGGTAAATAATTTTTGGAACAAAGTTCCTTACAGCCTGTTATAGGAGCCCGAAAGTGAATCACAAAACCGAATGTCACGAAATTGACAGATAACGATAACTTAAGTAAGAGATGATCAATTTAGTTGAAATCGGTACTCATGTTCATTTTACCAATGCCCAGGACAAGTGCATTCGACAACGTTATCTGCCCAAGCGTTCACGCACAACTCTCACACGTAAGCTTGAAATGTAAAATTGTAATTTTAGGACGGGAAACAATTCTAACTTCATCGATTCAATGAGACAAACAACTTTTTAAAATATATATTTTTTTTTTTTTTTAGTAAAACCAACACCGACACTGCTAGTGTTAAAGATCGCTACAAACATTAAAGCAGACCTACACGTTTAAAATAGAGAAAACAAAGTTTTTGTCAATATCTTACGTTCTAACATAACAATTTTTATAGAACTTCAAACACATCGTCTAAAGTACAATTGAAACAGGCATGTAAAATTTCAACCTGATACAAGCAGAAGTTTTTGTGTAGTGAAGTGATATATTTTATAATATTTTAAATGGAGTAGTAGGTTCGGGGGGTGAGGATTAGGGAACGTCCTGTTCCCTCACTACTCCAGCTCTATACTACAATCATTCTCTTTAACTATAAACTCATCGTGATCAACAATTTTCTCAATATTCAATACATATTTATTGCAAAATCCACGCTTCTATGATAAAAAAAGCTTTTCTTTTAATTTTGCCTTAACTCCGCTAAGTACAAATAGTTAGTTACTTTAAATTTTGTCTCTTTTCTAACTCCGCCATGTATAAGTAGTTAGGTCATACACTCGCAGTGTGGTTTTATAATTTATATTTAATGAAAAGCGTAAGGAACTTCGCTCCTACCAGGTGTCCTGAGACACTGCACGTATTTTTTTTATAATAATGATGATGAAGTGAATGATCCCTTTGCTGTTAATGATCTAATACAGTTCTCCCTTATAATAAAGCCTAAACGCTAAAATAAACTAGGTTGTATTCCTACAACCCAGAAGCGTAGCGGGGAGCTAGCGTAGCCGTGTGGGTTAAACCACGTCTGCTCGGCCATCACTGAATCTCGAGTGGAAAGAGACGGGGTTCGATTCCTCGCCGTGACACTCTGATTTATATGGCTCACTATTGATCACATCATACTCGCTTTGGCGGTACTATGTACAGAGGTATGATGTGTGAAGTGGCTGGAACTCTCTACCGCGGGGCGTAAAAAGGGCCTAAGTGATGGCCTCATTGCAAGGTTCGAACAAGTGGTTCGTCCTACCCGTCCTAGTAGAAAGTACTAGACTACTACTACTACTACAACCCAGAATCTTTTTTCTTACAAGATATTTCACACTAATGATCACATAGGTAAAAGAGTCAAGTGACTGATATCTCTGTTCTTAAATGATATACAGTAGAACCTCGATAAGAAGTGTCTCAAGGGGATTAGGGATACAGTCTTGTTATCAAGGTGCTCTTTTTGTTGAGGGTCGTGTTATCAAGGTTATTTTGGCTATCAGTCGTGTTATCGAGGTTAATGGGTGGGATTTTCAAGTCTAGACTTGTTCAAGGTTGACCCATTCCTGTATAGAGTCACGTTATAGAGGTTGACTTCTCAAAACAACTTGTTATAGAGGTTCTGAGTTACGTTGTGAATTGGAAAAAATCCGTGTTGTTGAGGTTGTTTGGGTAATAATAGTCGGGTTATAGAGGTTAATTTAACATTATGTGTTATGACAATCTCAAGGGGATTTGAAAATTGCACTTGTAATTGAGGTTATCGTGTTATAGAGGGTCATGTAAGCGAGGTTCTACTGTAATACAGTTCTCCTTTGTACTTAAGTCTGCACACTAACAATATTCTGATTAATCCCTTGAGAGTTGAGACATGTTCCACACCAATAATCACACATGAAACGAAGATGTGTAAAGTGGTTGCAAACTGTAATAAATATCCTTACATGAACTTTACCAAAAATAATTTTTTAAAAAATAAATCAAAAAGTTTTGAAAATATAAAGAAATTATACGTTAATTATATTTATTTTTCAAGTTGATCTAACCAAAAACAATACATTTATTTATTATATTATCTTTTTTTTACAAAGATAAAATAAATAATAATAACATTAATAATTTAACTTAAACAAAAAAAAAAAAAAAAACAAGCAGGAATTATAATTATTAATTTTTATTTTATCATTTTTAAAAATAAGTAAACTTAAAATAATAATAATAAAAATAAAATAAAACATTCACATAAAATATATTATAAGAATAATATTGTTATCTTTTTGAAAAATGAAAAAAAATCATATCACAGAGAAGGTAGACAAAAAAAATAATTAAATAAACATATAAAATAAAATAAAATCAGAAACATAACTAAAATTCTTAATAATTATTAGACAAACAAAAATAATTAAATATTCTTTTTTTCAAAAAAAAGGAAAAAATTAAATATTAAATTCATAATAATTATTAAAAATATAACTCTAAAAACTAAAATTTGAACTCTAATCCTTTGTATTTATTAAGGTATTGCATTTAAAAATGTTTGCGAGTGTGAAAGACAAATATATAAATATATTTTGATTAGGATAAAAGGTAAATAATTAATCATTTAGATTTACTGTAGAAGTGTTGTTTTCAATGTACCTAAACATATATATGTAGTTATGATGGACGATGAGGTGTAAGAAGGTACTAAAAACTCAGAAGTTATTTCATTAGTGAAGAGACGTTTCGACTCATAGAAGAGTCATCTTCAGTCAATTTATTAATTTCTGTGATATCATTAAATCCTTACATCTGCCTCCGTAGGAGGGCCTAAACATTTGAATAAACTGGTCGACAAAATTAACATACCAATTCTGTTTTATTACAAAAAAATAAATAAATAAAAATAAAAAAAAATTACATGTTTCTAGCTTTTAGCTAATTTTTAAAGAAAATTAAGCTATTGCAATGGCTTCAAAATTTTTGTAATGCAATTTATTGAAAATTTTCTCCATGGAAATCCGTTTTAGACCATTCTTAATCGATTCCTGGAGTTTTTTACAACACTTTTTTTTATTTAAGTATGTATTATATATGTACGTGTCACTCCGGACGATATCTCCGCTAGGATGCACATAAAATATCCAAAGAAATTTTAAAATATCAATAATATCAAAAGAAAGGATGACTTCGTTGGCCAGAATTTTTGGAATTCATTTAGGGATCAAATTTTGACAATTTATACTCTAATACGAAAATATGGCAAAAATGTACATAACAACAATTGCTGTACTCTTAAAGAACTTTTTAACGACATGCATCTTTAAGGGTAAATACTTTTTTAACTTTTGTACCCCGTACCCCTGTGTACTAATTTTTTTTCCACCCATCCAAATTTTAAACGAAAATTTTCCTATATTATCATAAGCCAATAATATGCAGATTTCTTTGAAAATACGCTCATTAAGTCATGGTGCATGACTGGTTATTTTTTGAATCTTTGTATGGATAATACATATAAACTGGCAAGAGAAACATCTTTTTACTTCTTCATAAAAAGAAAGTATTGTGATGGAAAACGGCGTATATTGTTAGAATCGTATTTAAATGGACTACATTTTATATTTTTTAAATAATTTTTTTTTCACATTTTTAGAGGGGCAGCATCCCCAAATTTGGAGCTAAAATTTATTTCTCGATTTCCCCTCGGGGTATGATTTTTCTGAACATTAATGCCAAAGTTCTTCAAAATCGTTCCAGCAGTTTAGGCTCCAGGCATCTACACAGACGACAGACAGACAGACATTTTTTAAAAAAACACTTTTTTGTACTCAGGGGACCTCAAAACGTGTAAATCCATCAAAATCGAATTTTCGCGACATCACAATACTTTCTCTCTTAAGGGCAAATTTTAAATTATACTCAAACAACTACATAAAGTAAAGAAAGCAAGCAAAAAAAAAAAAAAATGACTGAAAGAAAAATTACAAAGAATCGAAACAGTTATTATTGTATGGGATAGAAGGCAATAGAAAAGACGTACCAACAAACTCGACCAAATAAAATCAACATATACAAAATAAAATCAACTTATACACAGTAAACGACTAAAATTGTTAAATTAAAATTCATATTTCAATTAAGGAACACCTTGTTGAAATATTAATTGTGTTTTGTTATAGATGAAATATATTCTAAAGCTAATTGCTGTTTTGGTTAGAATAAATCATAACTTGTTAAAATTGCAAGATTTTGAGAAACGTCTTGTAAATTATGTATAGGGTTCACATTTTGATAAAATATTTCATTCAAGTGCGATAGACTTTGAGGGTGCGTTGGAATGCACCATCAATTTGAAATGTTGTTCCCCTTATAAAATAAACCACCCTAGTATAGATACCCAACTAGAGAATAATAGAATTTTCAAATGTAGAGTGTAAACTCATCTAATATACAATTAAATTAGTAATTGTTTATCTTCTATTCAAATCAAGGAGTTTATACTCAATGAGTGCTTTAAAATCAAAATATATATTTTGTCTTTCAAACTATTAATTGTTTTTATAATTTAAGCTTTTTATTTTCTATATATTTATATACATATATTAACCATTATTTTAATTAATGTTATTAATATTAATAACATTATAATAAAATAAGATTATAATAGTTTATACATGCTAAAAAATTTTAAAATAAAATAAATAATTATATTTAATTAAGGTTTTATAAGATTGGAAATTTAACAAAAGGTATTATCATTAAACTCAGCCTGGAACACCACATTTGTGTGGTACAAGCCCAGATGTTCCACACAAATGATAAAATCAAAATAGAATTGTCTGAAAGGCTTAAAGGAGCTGACATTAGAATCACTGTTTAAATACTAAAATATCTTGATTCAAATCCCAAAAAGGTGAGTATTTTTTTTAACAATAACAATCATATCAAATACGTAGTTGGAGAGACCAAAGAAGCCGACATCTGGGAATCTCTGTTTCAACACCAATACACCTGGCTTTTGTGAAAAATGCACCAGAAGAAAAAGGTATGATAATATCTTTAGACCGGAGACTAGTGTAAGGGGGGTGACACACTTCGCCACCCAGGTAGCGCCACCTGGGTGGCGCTACCCGGTCGTCTATGAGAATAGACGGAACCTGTCACACGAGGTGGCGCCACCTGCCGGGTGGCATTATACGGTCGGACGGTCTAGCCGCCACCCGCAGGTGGCGTCACCTGGTCAACCCATTGTTTTCAATTGAGCCCCCTACTCCTTCAATCAAATATAGGGGAAATCAAATAAGGGGCTGACTGCATCCCTCATATAAAGGTGGATTCACACCTACGGTCACGGACAGGGCTGATCACGGTCGGGTCAGATCAGATCAAGATCCCTTTCTATGTTTTTATATAGAAGCATTCCCACCTTCGGCACGGTCCGGTCACGCACAGGGCACGGTCCGATCAGGGTTGCTTGCCGAGCGATCTAGACCAGAGCTTGCCCTGTGCGTACCGTGATCAGACCAACAGTGTGAGAGGCCTACAGACAGTCAACCCTCAGTTCGCCTCCTATCTACGGGTTTTTATTACCAATGCCATAGTGTTTTTACTAAATTAATTTCGTGTATTCTTCAATTTATCCCTTTGATTATAATTTCTTCTCTATTTTAAAAAAAAGAAACTATTTTTTTAATTATAATATTTTTTCAAAGTTATATTTCGCCCAAACTTGGGCATCTTCAGGCCTAAAAATACCAATAACATATATATATAACATTTATTTTAACAATTAGTAGTTATTACTAATTTCCTTAAGTTTAAATTACTAACACAAAAACAATGTCAAACTATCTATAATTCAAATATATTTATTATTTTTAATAATATTTGATTTGTTAAATTAATTGTTAATAAATATATTTGAATTATAGATTGTTTGGCATTGTTTTTGTGTTACTAATTTAAACTTAAGGAAATAACTACAAATTGTTAAAATAAATATTATATATATGTTATTTTTATTTTTAGGCCTGAAGATATCCAAGTTTGGGCGAAATGTAGCTTTGAAAAAATATTATAATTAAAAAAAGTTTTTTTTTTTAATTATTAAATCCCTAAAGACCACTAGAAAAAAGAGAATAAATAAATTTCGTTTGAAAACCTTTCTTTACATTGTGTCTTATAATTGTTTCTTATTTTGTTTATTGTTTCTTTTTTTGCTTATTGATTCGCATTGTTTATCTCGGAATGAATGACGAAAAATTGATTGAATATGTTCGAGAAAAAAGGTTCTGTATGATTTTTCTGACCCTTTTTACTGCGATAGTAGTAAAAAATTCGAAAAGTTTACACAGGGTTAAATTAATGAGAGACATTATAGTGGTACGTGTAGGATGTAGTGTGAGGGAAGGAGATTCTGCCTTTGACCGACTGGTGCCTGCCCGGACAGTGGGAATGGGTAGACCGAGACCGTGCCGTGCCCTGTCCGTGATCAGCCCTGTCCGTGACCGTAGGTGTGAATCCACCTTAAGTGGGTGGCGCAAGTCAGGTGGCGGGAGCAAGTGGCATCAACCAGGTGGCGCTACCTGGGTGGCGAAGTGTGTCACCCCCCTAAGAGGCACAGCTCCTTATACTAGACTTGTTTACTAGGCCTAGCCTAGCAAAGATCCAAACGTGGTCAATTTGCTAAACCTAGCCTAGCAAACAGACCACATTTGGATCCTTTTTGCCGACCCCAGACACACACGCCCAATGTGCAAACCACTATCACCTCACTCTCAAACCACTTCATTTGGATTACCAAGAAGAGAATTGTTGGCCACTACAACGTATCAAGCTCTAGGTCGGAGTCTAATAAATATAGATCAGCTAGAGGAGACCACAGAAGAAAGTCGTTGCAAATGACTCTCAACAAGAACGACTCCCTTAAGAATGATCCCTGTTATGAGTGCAAAACATCGGGATACACAAAATCTCCGGCTCGGTCTCCGCTGAAAGATCTAGATTTAATATGATAATATCTCGATTGTTTCAAACTTTCTATCCTAATAAACCTTAAATATAATAAAACAATAATAATAAATACAATCAAATAAATAAAAATTGATAAGAATATCAAACATGTCATGTACAAATATAATAATTAATTAATTAAAGTAAAAATTTACTTTTAAAATGATATAATATTCACCGAGATGCATTATATATATAAAAATCAATTATTAATAAATAATAATAATAAAATTGATAGAGGTAATAAGTGTTTATTTTTGTTACAATTTGCACAAAAAACAATCCAACTTTTTTTTTTTTTCATTCTATACTTTTAAAAAGTAAACAAACCGAATATTAATTATAATGAGAATAATAATCTTAAACAAAAAAAAATTAAATAATTAAAAATTAAATTAATATTTAAAAATAAAAACTAATTACACTATTGAACTCAAGTTAGGAAAGAAATAAAAAATTAAATTAAAGTGATGTAACGAAAATTACATCAGTTGGTTTTTTTTTTTTTTTTTTTAAATTTTCCAAGAAAAAAAACGAGAGAAAAATATAAAATGTAAATTTATGTGAATGATGGATGCGATGTATTTTATGGTGGTTGAAGGAGCTTAGATAAACTGTTATCTACAACTGATGAGTATCTAGATGTTAAAACGTGTAGAAGAGAGATAGAACAATAAGATGTAGGAAAAATTGGATAAATCTAAAATGAAGAGGATAGGACTTTTCTTGGACTCTTGCCCCGACCACAATTTCAGGGAGAGAGGATGTTGTTTCCGTGATTATACTTGTTAGATTGGATATCTCGTAACACTAGTTTAGCAACCTTCCTATTTTTACAAGATACCATTATTTGTGTTATCAGCAATAGTTAAGTATTGCTTAGAGTCTGAGGTGAGAGAACCTGAGGATATTGATAATAATGGACTTAAAAATAAGTTGAGGACCCAGGAAGAAATAATGGTCTACATGTTAACTCAAGAGACTTGGTGCTATGATTTATTGTTCAAGTAACAAATAAACACCATTTTCAATAATTAATAAAGGATAAGATTAGAATTACAGTAGAACCTCGATAAGAAGTGTCTCAATGGGATTAGGGAAACAGTCTTGTTATCGAGGTGCTCTTTTTGTTGAGAGTCGTGTTATTAAGGTTATTTTTGCTATCAGTCGTGTTATCGAGGTTAATGGGCGGGATTTTCAAGTCTAGACTTGTTCAAGGTCGACCCATTCCTGTATAGAGCCACGTTATAGAGGTTGACTTCTCAAAACGACTTGTATAGAGGTTGTGAGTAACGTTGTGAATTGGCAAAAATCCGTGTTATAGAGGTTGTTTGGATAATAAGAGTCACAGTTCAGAGGTTAATGTAACATTATGTGTAATTGAGGTTGTCGGGTTATAGAGGGTCATGTAAGCGAGGTTCTACTGTATTTCAAGAGATAAAACTGGGGGAATCGATAAAAGAATGGTACGGAGTTAGAAATGAGGACTCTCAAGGTGAATGCAATGATTTATTCTTCATGTAATGAAGAATAAAGTTGGTGAAATGAAGAATCTTTATTCGGTACTTATGAAGTTAAGAGAGCCAGCGTGGCCGTGTGCATTAAATTACTTACCACGTCTGCTCCGCAATCACTAAATCAAGAGTGGAACAAGGTCATGGGTTCGATCCCTCGCCGTGATGCTCTGATTTATATGACACACAAATGATCACATCATACTCACTTCGGCGGTACAATGTACAGAGGTATGATGTGTGAAGTGGCTGGAACTCTCTACCACGGGGATAGTAAAATAGGCTTAAAAGATGGCCTAATAGCTAGGTTCGAACAAGTGGTTTTCCTACCCGTCTAGTATTAGTACTTGGACCTTACTACTTATGAAGTATATACGTTATGTTCAAACAAAACAAGCCAATTATACCACTTAATTTATAACTGCAAGGAAGATCAGATAGATTTACATATTAGATCATTACAAAGGTAGATGACTAAATCTAATCTGGTTCACATTTTTGACATAAAACATTAACACATTATGTTTCATGAAGATGTGTCGAACCAATAATACATAGAAAAAAATAATAAGCCTTATACTAATGCCATTATACTTTGTTATTCTGACAGCAAAATCAGAAGGGAAACCAATGAGAGCTCGAGATTTTGCCGGGTAGTAGGTCGGGCCAACTAGACAAACAAAAATATTACTGGATAACCTTAAGATAACCACCTAGTGGCTTTATTTTTTCCTCAACATAGGTTGGCCAGTCTGAGCTGTCAGATTTAAGAAGTATAATGGCATGAGTATAGAATTAAATTTAAAACAAGATTTGTAGATTTTAAATCTATTCAATAAGGAACAGTCTATTTCATTCTTAATTTCTTTTTCACTCTAAGAGATAATTTACTCCCCCCCCCCCCCCCCCCGGGAAAAAAACACGTTATAATCTATCAAACTCATTATCCAATTTTCACATCCATCAATGAATATATTATTGACCAACTAAAGTGGTCAAAAATAATCTCTATTAATATTTATCATAAAAAAAGAAAAAAATCTGCAGGCCATAAGCACTCTAATTACTTTTCGAGTAAGTAAATACAAATTTCAATAGCAACAACTAAGATAGAAAATTAATAATTTTAAATTATAAGTGTACCGGGATTTCTGCATTCATTAAAAATAATTTATATTTAAAAAAAAGTTATGTACAAGTTTTAACATTATATTATTATTATTTTCTATTAACAGAATTATTTTTATATGTTTGAGATTTTTTTTTTCCTTCTTCTTCTTTTTTTTCGTATTAAATAAAATATATAAATATGTATATAAATGTGTGTGTATGTATATATATATTTATTATGTATAGTATGTATAAAGGATTACGGGTGTTTATTGTTATCTAAAGGAATTTATGTACAGTCTTAATATGATTGCGGAGTGCACGTTTTGAATGAGAGTTGAATTGGCAGTAGGCGCATGCTCTGAATCCCTGGAGTAGTCCGTGAGAACGAAGGTGTTTATTTGCGGTGTGCTTGTGAAGATTTGACGCCACGGTTGTCATGTAAGGACATACAGAACACGTTAGAACTTCTTCACCGTGTACTTCACCGCGGTGTTTTGCGTAGACTATGCGTGATTCACAGAGTAATCCACATTCGCAAAGTACAGGTCTCTGTAACATAGCAAGAAAAGAAAATAAATTATCTGAATTTTTAAATTTAGCAAAACGTTGACTTAAACTTTTCCACTGTGTTTTATTTGACAGCATCTCGCTAAAATACCCTCTTCTCCTTATTGATTTTGTTAAACAATTAAATTGGTACAACATACTTGAAAAAAACTAAATGTATTAAAAACTGTTCAACAGGTATTTGTTTACTTTTTAATTTTCCTCACCTATGGTAAGGAAAAGTACTGTTTTCAACCAAAAAATTTTTTTTGAGATTTCAACTGAATTATCAATTTTGGGTGTTTTTAAGACCTTCTGAGTGGTATTTAGCATGACGTCTGTATGTGTGTTATCAACGTTGCGCCGGAGTATTTAACCTGGAGAGTTGAAACTTGGCAGAAAAATCAGTCCTAACTTCTACTTGTGCCGCCCGGAAAATCAAAATTTTCCACCATCTTGAACCCAGTTTGCTGAGTCAGCAAAACATTTTAAAAAATCAAAAAGTGGTCCGATCAAGTTGAAATTTGGCACAAATATACCTCTCTCTGTGTGACAAAAAATCCACCAAATTTAATTTTGATATTGGCCGCCATTTTGAAATTATCGATTTTTGCATTTTGAAAACTTTGACGGTTAATAATACCGAAAGTATAAATACGTTTTTGATATATAGCATATCGTTGGAACTGGTAAAAAATAAGGAACAAATATAAGAGTGAAAAATATAATTAGTACAAAATATAATTAGTTTAAAAGTTATAAGCGAACATAAATATTAATTAGCGTGATACTTTTGTTAAACGTCAAAGTTTGTTTACATCTATCACAGTACTGACACAGTAGTTTAAAACGGTCACCTATCCAAGTACTGACCACGCCCAAGGACAAAAAACGCCCAATGCTACTTCCTCCTCCTGCTGTGTGTTTAATGGCCACTTAAGTGAGGAAAAGTTGAACCCATTATCCATTTTTTTTTTTTTTTTTTTTTCATCTTCAGCTAAATCAGATTAATTTTCACCATTATCTAAAAAACTTTTTTTGTGAAATTGTCTGCGATGTTTTGAGAAATATTTTTGTGAGTATTTGGAAGGCAGCGCCTCCATTTAGAGCTCAAATTTATTTACGATTTCTTTTTTCTTTTCATTATCACCATTTTTAGACTCGGCGGAAATGTATAAATATTTGTATAAAAAAAAACAAACAGCAACAACTATATATAGATGTGTGAAGTGGCTCAAATCTTTTTTCAAGTAAATGTAAGCATCATTAAAATTAGATTTTTCTCTTTTTGTAAAATTTACTATTTTAAATATAATTATAATATCATGAATAATTATAATACTATAAAAATTATTTTGTATCAACATTTCAAAAATTAACATACCCCTGCAGCCTGATCCTTTCGTTGCTGAAACAATAACATTAAAAAAAAAACATTAATTACAGACAAAAAATAAGTTGTGTCAATTGTTCCGCTTCAGTACTCTAAAGTGGGACATAAAGTTGGAACTGTACATGAAGTTGTAAGGTCAACTCAGTTTACACCTTCCAAATCTAAGGTTAACCCTTAAATGCTAATGGTAATTGGATGGCTGGTATTTCTAAACCTTCATCGATTCGACTAACATATGCAGAAAATACATTTTTTGGGTTGAAACTATACTTTTATAAAGAGAAAACAATTAAGAATTCATTATTAAATCTTTTAGTGAGATAAACAAACATTTTATGAAAAATAACTTAGTAGGAACATCAGAAGAATCTGAAATTGAGTGAACATTAATGCACCAGGTCCTATGCCCCAGGCCAAAAACCCTTAGACCCTTTGCTAAGTGCTCCAGGCCCCAGATTATCGGCCACTGATCTCTGGCCCAAGGCCAATTACCCTAGGCCCATTTCCCCTTACCCCTAGGCCTATTGCCCCATACCCCAGGTCCATTTTCCCAGGCTATAGGCTCATTCGACCACCAATTAATTCCCTAAGTTTATTACTAAATGTTAGTTGAATCGACGAAGTAGCTTTGACGGGAATTTGCCAGAAAACGAGTGTATGCTCAAAAGGACTTCTACCGCTACACTAGCAGGTGTGTTACTAACCAGTGCAAGCACTGCAGAAGGATGGGGTACCCATCACCATCACATACGAGCGTAAAAGGTTCAAACTGTGCTCGTCGATTCGACTACCATTAGCATTCCAGGATAAAAACAAAACGTAGATTTAAATCAGTTTAAAATAAAAATGTGTTTGGAGATTTTTTTTTTTTTAGTTTAAACCTAGATTAAATCTCAGTTCAAACTTTGTTAGAGAAGATATGAGAAAAACAAATGAGAAGATTATGCTAAAAAAAAAAAAAATGTAATATTTACCCCTCTGAGTCGTTGTGGCTTCTTGGCACGCACATGTATGCTAACTATATGTGCTCTTAGATTTCCCTTCGTAGTAGCAGTATACTGACAATGTGCACAACCAAACGGCCTAAGAGCAACGTGTTTGTACTTAACGTGATTATCCAACGAACTCTTCTGACTTGTTCTATAATGACAATTCTTGTATGTACATGCGTACGGGCGTCTACCATCGTGCTTCCGTAGCATGTGATCTCTCAGGTGCCCTAAAACATATTGATCAAATAACATGTAATAAAAATATATATAAATAGTGTAAAAATGGAAAGCAAGGTGACATAAAAATGATTATTTATTATAATATTATCAATTGTGGATTGTGGTACAACCGTTTGATTTTTTAAATCTATTTAAATCTTTTTACAATACTAATAATGTATTTTTACAAAACATTCTATATCACACAGTATAATAAACAACAGTTTATTTAAATCATATTTTCCTTTAAATTTGGTGTTTATATATTCTTGTCATACTCTGGTGTTGATATATATATATATATCATCTCAGGTTATAAAACATTAATGAAAAATCTAAGGATTTAAAAAAAAAAACTAAAAAAAAAAAAAATCTGTCACATTGAGGGCTTAGGTAAGGTTCTCTAAGTCTAATAGTCCAGGAGATAGCGTGCAAAAAAGTCTCTGACTAACATCAAGCTAGAATTTTGTGTATAAGTAAATGTTTTGGTGCCTGTTAAGTATATATGGTCGGCTAAGTTCGTCTGCGGGACATAGCTTGGCAATAGGCATTTGAAAAAAACAAACCGGTAGAGAGCGGCCATCTCTCATCCTTTTTGGTGGACAATGTGATTTTCATGATCCTGAGTACGAACTTAGTTAGTAGACCAATAATCAAGTTGATAATAGTTCGTCACTTAATAGGATAGTTAGTAAAATATTACTCCAAATCAAAGTGTTCTCCTGTTAAGGCACAAACTACCATCAACTTGATTTTTGGTCTACTAACTAAGATCGTACTTATGATCATGAAAATCACATTGCCCACCAAAAAGGGTTGGACATGGCCGCTCTCCACCGGTTTGTTTTTTTCAAATGCCTATTGCCCAGCTATGTCCCGCAGACGAACTTAGCCGACCATATATTCTTAAAAGGCACCAAAACATTTACTTATACACAAAATTCTAGCTTGATGTTAGTCAGACACTTTTTTGCATGCTATCTCCTGGACTATAAGCCCTTGATATTCTAACAGGACAGTGTCAACTATATTGAAATTGCACAAATGAAAGCTCAGTGTGCATTA
The DNA here is from genome assembly GCA_951217055.1 of Gerris lacustris. Taxonomy (NCBI): domain Eukaryota; kingdom Metazoa; phylum Arthropoda; class Insecta; order Hemiptera; family Gerridae; genus Gerris; species Gerris lacustris. Next base: position 12,561,059 of record OX578277.1, read on the forward strand.
TCAATTGACTGAGCTTTCAGCTTAGTGTGAGGAAGGGGATGGAACCCCTTATTCATCTATTAGCAGCTGTATGAGGTGGGAAGTATTTTACTTAGACATTATGCACCTAATTAAGAACTAAGGTTGCTTCCCATAAGACAGGTACTCACCTTCTGTAGCTCTGTCATCCTACTAAGTGGATAAGTACTACAACAAGTTTTGTTAAACTGAATGTGCACCCTGGACCTACATGTAAGATAGAGGTGGTTAGAGTTTGCACCTTGGACCAACATGTGATACCTTACTGGATTACACTTTATCTTTAAAGTTGTCCCGGGAGGGGGGGAAATACCTCCTACATTTTTGGTGGTGAAAGATAATATAAAGGCAAAATGCTTTGAAGGACCTCTTTATTTAACAAATTACATTTGCTGTGGGCTATGACGGTTATTTCAATGTGAATCTTCTTTGAGTGGCTCTAGAACAGATGGGTCTAAAAGTAAACCAATATGAAATTAAATTACGGTCATATCAAATGAACAGACGCACCCTACTGCAATGCTCAATGGAAAGATATTGGAGCAGGTTAATTGATCAAGTATCGGCACTTCTTTAGATTGTTACTCCCCTTATAAAAAAACATAGGAAGAGTAACAATCTAAAGATGGTGTACGGAATGTTCTTCTTTAGACTGTTACTCCCCTTATCAAAACATAGAAGTGGGATATTCCTTTGTCTCAAAGTACATTGGACTATACAACCCTTTGTCTTCATAGTTATTTAGCCAAAGTAATTTTTATTCTAAAACTACATAGGGGAGTAACCATTTAAAGAAGTACCCAAGTATCTAGGGTACTTCCCCTATTCACAACTAGTTGACAATATTTAAAGGACAAACGAGGAGTTTTGAGCTAGAATGAGCCATGTCACAACTTTTTGTAAAGAGAGTTAACTGAATCAGGGAGAAGTTAGAACCATTCTGAGAATGCCCCCTTGATGGGAGATAGTAAACTAGCCCGTGAAATAAACTACTCGATAGTGGCGTCAGAAAGATTTATTTTTACAAAAGAATTTTATGAAATACGAGATATTTCCTCAACATTGTTAGGAGCTCAGAGCAAGGAAGGGGTAGAGGGAACAATACTAGAGAATCTAGGTCTCAAAAAGTGGTTCATTATGCTCCCCCCCTATACTAACACTTTCAAGCGGCAGTTTGGTGAAACAATATCGATATCTCGATAAAAACTCAAAATATATCTGATATCAGCTGATAAGAATAAGTAATATTTTCTTGCGACATTTAATATTTTTATTTTTTATACAGTTTTCTTCATAAATATGTACTTTAATGTTTGTTGTTAACCTTATTAATTGTCTAAAGGCAGTAACGTTGTTAATAAACGTGTAACAGATCCTAGATAACCAATAGCAATCTTCTTTGAGTGGGGTATCAAATAAATGCTACTGATAAGGATTTGTTAACAACCATCTGTGGGGACAGAAAGACAAGGAATAGACTAATAAGACAAGCACCAGTAACCACATGATCACTTTAGTTCAGATTCAGCTTGCTAGAAAGCGTTAGTATATGGGGGGAGCATAATGAACCACTTTTTAAATCGCATTGTTCCCTCTACCCCTTCCTTGCTCTGAGGTTAGGAGGAATTTGAAGGTTAGTGAAGAATTAGAAGGTTTAATTCTAATTAATTAGAAGGATCTCCTGGTTATATTTTGAGGAGAGCTGAGCAAACTAGCAAATGGTCAGATCCTGCCTGCCAACTCGACACGACACTTATCAACCACAAATGAAACCGGAATATAAGTGGTTAAGATAGGATACTAAAAGAGGAAAGATTGGAAGAGATAAGAAACACATTAGAACCAGAGCATTCCTTGAAGTAGATCCTCGAGTGGTTAAAGTTAAAACCTCATAACTGAAGTGAATTAAGCCATAAACAGAGAATGAGACTACGGGTAAAAAAACCCGTAGGAAATAAATCCATCAAAATCTCAAAATCGAATTTTCACGCCATCACAATACTTTCTCTTTATACGAGAAAGTAAAAAAAAAAAAAAAACTTAGGCAGACAATGTATTAGCATCTGCACAAAGTTAAAATCAACATGGACAAATTTGAACACAACAAAAATCAAACATTATTGCTAGACTCCACTCTGACACGTACAACTTATTACACAAACAAATATCCTCTCTCCCAAGAATTGTACTGAAGGCAAGTGTCGAAAGTAAAGAACATCCCCTACTTGGAGATGAGCTGTCCAGGTATCTTAAGATGAAACAGCTCTAAATATATAATAAAACCTAGAGATAGATTTTCCCAGAGGAAAAGGTAGATTTTTTTTTTAAAAAAAGTATAAAAGTAAGCCAAATGTTGGAAAAACTACGATTTCAATACACCGTTACATTTTTAGTATGGGAAGCAAGTCTTCATAGCTAGTTTCTACATACTTTTGAGTAGCGTAGTAAATCCACATGTATAGCAGGTGAAAGGTCTCCTACCATCGTGTTTAGAGTCTACGTGTTGTTCTAATTCACCACGTGTCAGAGCACGGAACGGACAGAATGAACAGCCGAAAGGCTTTGTTTGACTGTGCTGGGCTCGTACGTGACGCTCCAAACAGCTCTTCTGGGTAGCTCTGAAAACAAAATTAAAGAAATTATTTAGTACATATTTATAATATTTCTTAAAACCAATATACAAAATTTAGTCAGGAGAGCCATGTTTTTTTTGTTTAGACTTTGTGGGAAGAAAAAAATATTGTGAATTTCAGCCAAAAACAAGGTTTTTTTCAGTTTCAGTCAGAGGAAAAATTGCAAAAAAAAGATGTATATATGCCTTTTTTTGTGAAATTGGGAAAATAAATAAGTTACAAATATATAATTAGGTTATATATAAATTTATTAATACAATATTTATTATATATATATTTATTATATTATTTATTAATATTTACTTATTAATACTTATTTATTAAAATCATATTCAAATTTAGCTAGTATCTGCTGGGGTCCATCATAATTTTCAAATGAACTAATTTTCCTTAGAAAAGGCTTGTCATTTTTGATTTTGACGTGGAATTCTGAGCATATGATAATAGAATTTGCTTTAATATTAAGGAGCTCTTTTACAACTGAGAGAGATAATCTTCCTCTTTCAGACGTCCAAATAGACCCCATCATTGAAAAAATACATTTAGTGGGAGCCTATAATAAGTACCAGGCAGACACATGGCGAATTCTACAATTTTAAATATATTAATAAAGAGACGTTTCTTCTAGAAAATGCTTCAAATATTGATTTCCATTTCTCATGAGTTTTTGGGGTTTCTTCTTTTGGTAAGAAAGCCCAATTAGCTTTCTGATTTTTCTTAAAATCCGGACATTTCTTAAATCCGGACGCAAAACCGGACAGATGTTTCAAATACAGACAGTCCGGACAAAATCCAGACGTATGGTAACCCTACTATAGAGCATTTTGCATATTATTTTAAAGATAGTGATGAGTGGAGAAAGAAAATATTCATACTATGACAATATTTTCAAAATGGGAGCCACAAATTATCGAAAACACAAAAATTATGGAATTTTAAATCATAATAATATCTGATATCAAATTAAAGTTCTTTTTGAGTAGGTAATGATGATTTATTATTCTCTGTTTTATTTAATATTTTCTGTACATCAAAAATAAGCATGTTTGGAATGCAACGCATCACTTATTAGTTAAATTAGAAAAATAAATGCAAAAGATAGTTACTTGTAAGGGCAAAATTGGCAGGAGAAGGGCCTAAGACCCTCATGTATAGTTTGAACGTGTCTGAGGTAGCTAGATTTGAATTTAGCCTTGTAGCTGCATAGTTCACAAGGAAACGGGCGTCCTTCCTGATGTTTGGATATGAAGTGGTTCTGAAGTAGGTACCTAAAATAAAATTTAAATTCTATCATGAGTACAAAATATAGCTTACAATAATCTTAATTAATCAAATTGGTTTTGTCAACGAAATTGACATTCCAAGAGGAAAAGGGTGTTAATATCAAACCACAGTTTTATCACTAAAATATATGGTTATGATTCCCAATGAAGCATGATTCATTTTCACTATAATTATTTAATTGCATGGATTTGTAAAGTGCTTGATCCCATTGCCCTGTAATACTGTTCTCCCAATAAACAAAGCACAAACAAAAATAATCAAAACTCTAAAAATAAATATTTGGGTGTACCCTATAACAGACCCCCATATAACTGGTGACTCTGATAGGAACATTAAAACCTTCAGGACATCCGTAAGTAAAAATTCATTTTTAGGCTAGTGACACACTTCGCCACCCAGGTAGTGCTACCCGGTCATCAATGAGATTAGAATGCAACCTGCCACACGAGGTGGCGCCACCTGCCGGGTGGTACTACTAAACGGTCGACCATCCCAGGGTCTAGCCGCCACCTACAGGTGGCGCCACCCGGTCAGCCCATTGTTTACAATTGAGCCTGTCAGACGGTGCCACCCAAGTCCCTGCCACTCAGCCCCCACTCCTTTAATCAAATATAGGAGAAATCAAATCAGGGGCTGACTGCATCCCTCATATAATTGTTTTTACTGGTCAAACTGTTGTTCAATATTCTAAGCAATTCGTTGCAAGTTCAAAATTAAAAATTAAAAATTCAATTTTTAAAAATTGAAAAATGATTACTGTCCTCTTTGATACGGGAGTACACTATATGAAACAAACTAGTATTTTTTTGTCTGAAATTATTGAATGAACCCAAAAATGCCTTTCCCCTTCTTCTTTCACAGTAATAATGATTAGCAAGCATAGCTATCTCATCCGGGTCCATTTCTCGACTGGTCGAAAAAAGTAAAAACTCGGATGGTGCAAGACAGGTGGCGGAAGCAAGTGGCATCAACCAGATGGCACTATCCGGGTGGCGAAGTGTGTCACTACCCTTAATCTTTTTAAATTTGGACATTTCAAAATTTTATTTTATTTAATGAAATTCATTTCGCTGTAAGAAGAGGTGTCAATGGAGGAAGACATCAAGACCGGCCCATCAAGATTGGACGATAATCTTATCGACAGATGAGTAAAGTCAATGATACTCCATTTTTGAAGAGAGTGGGGCAATTGAAAACTTAATCTGAGCATTGATAAAAGGAACATAGGAACAACTAAATTTCAGCTTGGAAGGCTTCTGTGGGTAGATTTGACATAAACAGCTTGGTTTTCCGGTGAAATCTGCATCATCTGTAAGTCTTGTTGTTGCTTCGAGTAAACATCACGATGCATCATACCCCTGAAGATGCTTCCAGTAGTGGAAGCGAAACGTCGGACTTCAACCCTTTGTGACGAGGATTTCACCGGAAAATCAAGCTGTTTATAACTAAATTTCAGACAAATCTGCCAATTTTTTTTATTTAGTTATCCTCTCATTCGGTAGGGTACTGTTTTGATGTCGGTATAAATTTACTGCAAAAGCAATTCTCAGACTTTTTGAGTGAAAATTTTACAGTAAAATCTATATAATTCGGATTTTTAATTCAGCCTTGACCGGTAAAATAACAAAAAATTTTAAATCGTTATTTTACAGAGTTAGGAATCGAATGGGAGCAAGGGTAGCCAAGCGTCTTAAGGCGCTTGCTCAGCTATCAATAAGTCGAGGCAACTCGAGGTCGTGGGTTCGATCCCGTGCCATGATACTTTGAATTGCATCAATGAATCGCAGATGGTGCAGGGCGAGGAACACCCTTTATGGGGACTCTTCCCCCCCTCTTTGATGTGGGTCCGATCCGTGTCATGATGATGTAATTTGTATCTATGGTTAGAGGACGGAGCAGGGTGAGGGACACCCTTTATGGGGACTCTTTCCCCACTCTTTGATGTGGGTCCAATCCGTGTCATGATGATGTAATTTGTATCTATGGTTTGAGGACGGAGCAGGGTGAGGGACACCCCCTATGGGGCACTCTTCCCCCACTCTTTGATGTGGGTCCAATCCGTGTCATGATGATGTAATTTGTATCTATGGTTCGAGGACGGAGCAGGGTGAGGGACACCCCCTATGGGGCACTCTTCCCCCACTCTTTGATGTGGGTCCGATCCGTGTCATGATGATGTAATTTGTATCTACGGTTCGAGGACGGAGCAGGGCGAGGGACCCCTTTATGGGGACTCTTCCCCCACGCTTTGACACACGCTTATATAGCTTACTAATGGCCACATCATACTCGCTTCGGCAGTACAATGTACAAATGTATGATGTGTATAGTAGCTGGAACTCTCCACCACGGGGCTTAAAAAGGGCTTAAGTGATGGCCTAATTTCAAGGTTCAAACAAGTGGTTCGTCCTACCCGTTCTAGTAGGAAGTACTAGACTACTACAACTACTACTAGGAATCAAGCACAGATCTCCAACTTCAAATCAAAACTTAATTCCAATCTTAGTAAATTACCTTGCTCTGGCTTTCCAACCGCAAATATCACATATATGTTGAACAGGTCCTAATGGCTTAGGTGGTGGAGGAGGTGGAGTCTGGACCTCTATCTTAATCGCAGCTAGTAGAGGTGTCATGTTAGGTGACATAGGTGGTGGCAGGTCTAGCGGTTCAGTTTTTATAAAGGTGGGTTGAATAGGAGGAGTAGCGACCGGTGCTATAACAACAGCAGGGGGAGGAGTCTTAGGTTTAGGAGGACCGGCACCTTCCTTCTTACAGTGAACACGTGACACATGTTTCCTTATATACCTTCTGTCACGTGTTTGATAGCTGCATAACCTGCAACGTAAAACAAAATATTAACACATATCGAGAATAGCAGAATAAAAAAATAACTCAAAGTGACTGATCCTCATCCTGTAATGATCTAATACTGCACACAAGCAAACAACCTGAGTAGTTCTAGGTCTCAAGAGGAGATTATGTTTTGGTTCATTACGTGTTGTTTTATTATGAGTAAGTTCCGAAATAACACAACAAATAATAGAAGCATCTTCAATGGAGTTCATTTTAGGGTGTATTATATTTGTATTTCATTCATTGGTATTATATTTTGTCTTATCCAAGCAGGCGTTCCTCAAGGCAGCATCCTTTCTCCTATTCCATATAACCTCTACACAGCTGATATTCCTCAACATCCCTCCACACTACTTGCAACTTTCGCAGACGACAAATCTGATAATCCTAGAAACATGGTTTAAAAAATGGAGAATAAAAATCAACGAAGCAAAAAGTGTACGAGTGACCTTTACGTTACTTCACGGATACTGCCCGCCAGTTCTCCTGAATAACGCAATTATTCCTTCAGCATCCGAAGTCCGCTGGGGCTTCACTTAGACAAAAGACTTACATGGAACCCACAAACACGCCTAAAAAGGATGGAAGTCAGCAGACGCTACAAACTCCTTCTACGACTGCTAGACACTCGCTCAAAACTTCCTCTCCACCACAGATTACAAATATACAACACAATTCTAAAACCCTCCTGGGCCTATGGAATAGAACTCTGGGGCTCCACTAAACCATCGAACATCCGTTGCTTACAATCTCTACAGTCAAAAATTCTCAGGAAACTTTCTCATCTACCATTCTACGTACCAAATATTGTAATTCATAAAGATCTTAATGTTCCTTTTATTAGAAACCTGGCCATAGAACGATATAAAAACTTTCACACCAAATTAGCATGCACCCAAATCCAAATGTCCAATCCCTTTCCTCACTTACTATCCCAACCGCTCCTCGCCGGAGACTAAAAAGAGAATGGCCTAGGGACCTTCTAAACATTGTAACCTAACATTTAAGTCTATATGTAAATATATATGTAATAATAAATAAAAAATATGCATGAATATAATAAAACATGTTACGGAGTGCCACCACTGGGTGACCACCCGAATCAAGTCAATACCATAATGTTAATATAAATTGTAATTCATTATCAAGACTTCTTGTTACATAATGTATGTAGTTGAAGTTATGACAATATAGAAACTTAACTTAAAACTTAACACAATTAAGGGATCCGTCACTAACACACATAAAAAGCAAATAAAAAATGTATTCTCTGATGTTTACCTGCAGTACCATGCAGGTCCAGTCTCCTCCATTTCTTCTCTAATCATTGGCCCTAGTGGATCCACTCTTTCTTCTAAAAATAAATAATTAATTAGATTTTTATAAAGATTAACAAAGTTTTGTAGAAATTTTTAGGCGAATTCAATTGGCAATAGTAGTAATCCAATCAGCAATAGGGACCACTTAAGCTCTAAATACCTCAAATCATCTACTAACAATAAGTAAGTACAACAAAATATTTTTTTAAAAAAATGGATATAATTAGTTTAACTAACTAGGAGGTTGTTTTTGAGGTTTTGGCGGTGGCGGAGTGACAACAGTGGAAGGAGGTGGAGATAAAGCAGCGCTGCTTATAACTTCGTACCTTAGAGCAAGACCATCTGTGTAAACAAAAATCAATAAATAAGTAAAATTCAAAATCATTATAAAAGGGAATAGGTATTTTTTGGGAGAGCTTAATTTTATTGATATTACTAAAAACAATGAGGTAAACAAGTTGCAATATGATAGATGTAATTATCTACAAATAGAAAAAAAAAATCTCTTAAACTACTTAATACTGCTTATGTAATTCTATGGTACTCTCATGGAAAAGGGGCCCCATTTATGTTTTTATACAGTAATAAGAGTTTATATCCCTTAGTCTAATTACCTATTTAGATAAAGGGATATTCAGTCCAATAAGCTTTGGAACAAAGGAATATCACACTTTTATATACAAAAGTGTGTATTTGGTTGTAAGAAAGTATATTAGATAGAAAAAGTCCCCACTTTTCTATAAAAGTGCCCAATTCAATGTTATTACACATGTCAAATAGTTTTGTATAGATGAGCAGTAGTTACTTGATTAGAATTAAAGAAAATACGTCTCCCCACTAAAAGCAAGTTTATTGTACAAAGCTAACTTTCAACTACAAATAGTCATCTTCAGTACCGGTGAGAAGAGACCAAGTGTGAAAGAGAAACAGTCAGTGTAGGAGTTGAGACAGAGGTTTAAATCTCCTGTCTTTAGTAAGTTTATTGTACAAAGCTAACTTTCAGCTACAAATAGCCATCTTCAGTACCGGTGAGAAGAGATCAAGTGTGAACGAGAAACAGTCAGTGTAGGAGTTGAGACAGAGGTTTAAATCTCCTGTCTTTAGTAAGTTTATTGTACAAAGTTAACTTTCAACTACAAATAGTCATCTTCAGTACCGGTGAGAAGAGATCAAGTGTGAAAGAGAAAGAATCACTGTTTAGAATCTAACTCATATTGCAAACTCTGTCTTAACTCCTACACTGATTCTTTCTCTTAGACTTATCAACTTGTGATTATGTAAAGGCTGAAAACCAGTTTAGTACCATAAATTTACTTTTAGTACAGATTATATATTTAATTTGTCCTGAGCGTAGTCAGTTCTGAATAAACTAAATTAGCAGTTATTTGAAATATACTGTACAGGAAAAACCTATTTATAAATCAATTTCTTACCTAAGTTACTGAGAGATTCGTAAACTTGATTCTGAATACTGTCTTCGGAGAAACTGTTCTCATTTGTATCTGCAAATAACAAATTATAAAAAATCATTAGGGAAAGAATTTATTTTAAAATACGTGTTTAAAAAGGCATGGAAAGGATAAAAAATAAGGTAAATATTTAAGGAGAGTTAAAAAATAACAAATAATAATTATTAATATAAAATGTAGAATACATATGTAGTACATTTATTAGCATATTGATGTCAGATTTTGAGATAGGAGAGACATATTCCACACTGTGATACCTGTTTAGGCCTTTACCTAAACCCTTTTATTATTTATTGTTTATGTTACGTGTGTTTACCTTTTTGTGTGTACTTTAGCTTGCCGTGTTCGGAGTGTACGAGGTTTGATCAAAAAGTATCCGACCTTAATTTTTATTGATTGGTCAAACAAAGGAAGCTGTGTGGGCGGGGCTTGGTGTACGGTTGCAGGCATGCCTAGTGTGAATGCTCATTTTTTTTTTGTACGTCTGCAACACAAGTCAGTCGGCGGTAGTCTATTAATTAGTGAGCCAGAGCGAGTGAGTGCCGTCGGATTTTTCTTTCTGACAAAATGACAGAAAAAGTAGAACAGCGTTACTGCATCAAATTTTGTTTTAAGCTTGGCGATTCTCAAATGGAAACAATCCGCAAGATTTAACAAGTGATTGGGAACGAAGCGATGGGCACCACACAAATAAAGGAGTGGTACAACCTCTTCAAAGATGGCTGCTTATCCATGGAGAGTAAAGCACGGTCTTGCAGCATCCCGAAAGGAGGACGTCATTGAACAAGTAAAGAACTTGGTGATGCAGAATCGCCGAATGACAAACAGAGAAGTTGAAGACGAGGTGAACATTAGTTTTGGGTCCATTCAATCCATTTTGACTGACGACTTGGTCCTCAGGAACCTCCTCCCTCAGCAAAGTTTGTGCCAAAATTGCTAACAATTGAGCGGCCATCTTTGAAGCAGTTGTACAACTCCTTTATTTGTGTGGTGCCCATCGCTTTGTTCCTAAACACTTGTTAAATCTTGCGGATTGTTTCCATTTGAGAATCGCCAAGCTTAAAACAAAATTTGATGCAATAACGCTGTTTGACTTTTTCTGTCATTTTGTCAGAAAGACAAATCCGACGGCACTCACTCGCATTGGCTCAATAATTAATAGACTACCGCCGAATGACTCGTGTTGCAGACATACAAAAAAAAGAGCATTCACACTAGGGATGCCTGCAACCGTACACCAAGCCCCACCCCCACAGCTTCCTTTGTTTGACCAATCAATAAAAATTAAGGTCGGATACTTTTTGATCACACCTCGTATGAATATTGTTACTTACGTGTATTTTACTTATGATTATAAGTAAAACATAATAATAACAACTACACATCACACATCGTAAATTAATTCTTAAACAACAGATTGCTGCTTATATTACGAGAGATGAGAAAGCCAGCTCAGTTTACATACAATACAATGTCTCGATCACGGGAGGTTTTCAATAGCCCGTTCCAGAAGGCAGCTTGAACTGGAGCTGTTCATAAATCTAACACATTGAAACCTTACTGATACAGCTGGTAGGGGGTCAGTTGATGGATTTTGAAGCATGACAGAATAGCTTGTTTGTGGACGGTTAATAATTTTATAAAACTTATAATTATTGCTTGCACCAATTTATTGCATGATACTTATATAACTCTCCTTTCACCTATAACTATTGTTAAGGCGGAAATACACATGCTAGTTACTCGCACATTAATATACGAGTAGCTCGCAGAGGAGAGCTACTGGCATATGTATACATCAAATAGCATGCGAGTAAATCGCACGAGGTTTGATTTTTGTCTTGGCAGTGGCACGAGTCGAGGGGAGGGGGAACTGATAAGGCACATGTAAACAGGCCTGGCAGCGAAACGTTGCTAGTAGCCAGCACGAGTCTCCCTCAGCCCTTCAGTCTTCAGTTGTGTTCCTTCCCTTCGCGGACCTGACAACAACTCATCAACTTTCTCCGGAAGCATTCGCAATTGCTTCCTAAAACCGTTGACGTCCCCGAACCGCATTTCATTTAGTAGGCACTGACTCACTCCATGTACCTACTTCCCTTTTAGCTATCCAATCTTTACCTACACTCTTCGTGTCTTTTTATTATTTTTCAAATGTTTTAAAACACAATAAGATGTATAAATTTAGCAACCGTTAAATTATGAATTATCCTTAAAATTAGTGAGGTACGGTTTAAAATTAGGTACGGTTTAAAATTAGTAAGGTACGGCTATGTAGTTTTTTTTATTTAAACCGTACCTCACTAATCTTAAGGATAATTTTAAAACACAGTTCTTTGCAAGTAACAGAACAATCTGGTTAACTTCATTCCGTACCGATACATTCATAAGGTACATTGAAACAATTAATAAAACTATCAAAATTAATTAAATCAAATACAATTATTTCATAATTTATTCCGGCCAAATGAAGGCAAGAAACGATTGCCTGTTTCAAAACTAGAACTGTGACTGGAATATGTATTGTCATGTGCTAGTAGTTCGCCAAGACCGATCATGCGGATGATACTAGCACGCTGTTTCACTGGCAAATGTACACAGCGTCTGCAGCATGCCAGCTACTGGCGTGCTAGTAACTCGCCACTGGCATGCTTTTTTTACTAGCATGTGTATTTCCGCCTTTATGCCGGCCTGCTGAACTTCTCTAAACATAGGCTCGTTGACAGGATTCACCCTCAACCTTGTGCTCCCGCAATCATTTAATTTATTAACATTTGTTTAACTTGCCAGTGATATTGCTTATTTATGTATTAATGCTTGTTACCATCTAGTTTAGCTCTTATATTGTTATCTAGTTTAATGCTAATTTCTGTCCTCTTCGACCTGTTGCATGATTATTAACCTCCCCAACAATCTATCTTGTATCAGGTAACACTCTTGCTCTAACTCTATACCTTATATTGGTGATACTTCTTTTAGTTTTTGTATTTATTTTTGATTATTTCTTGTGAATGTCCTCTATTTAGGTCGGCCCCAGCTTTAACAGTTATATTATTCATATTTTACGATTTTGGTAGTATTCATACTACGGAAAGATTAAATTTTAATTTAAATCAAATTATAATTATTATTAACTACGGGAAACAGACAGAGAAAAATACACTCCAGAGCCGGGATTTGAACCACGGGCCTCTATATTTCCAGTATAGCGCTCTACCAACTAAGCTACGCAGGAGAATGATTTTCTCTGACGTTAATGATACCTTGTCCCGAATTTAAGCTTCCAATTTTCCACAAATCTGAGAAGTCAACATTAATGACATAGAACTAGACCGAGAAATAACGCTTATAATTATAAAGTACCCAATTAGTACTTGTACCTAGTACAAGTGGAGTGTATTTTTCTCTGTCTGTTTCCCGAAGTTAATAATAATTATTATTTGATTTAAATTAACAGTTGTATGCATTAATTTAGTGTTAATTTATTTATTTTGTTTATTTATTTAGCTAGTTTAACATAATACGAATAATAAACCATATAACCACAATTATTTGTTTTTCTTTAATTTAAAGTCCACCCGTCAGTCCTACCTCTTTGGACTGATAACCTCTGATTCACATAATCCTTATCCTTTTCAGTACCCGTATCCAAGTATCCCTCCTATGAGCCGAAACAATACAATTACATTAATTTTAAAGTAATTCATGCCTCTATCCTCTAAAGCCTAATATTCTTGCTAGAATCAAAGACTAAACACTAACAACAATCTGAGGTAGGATTCCTTAAGATGTCTGTTCCACACTAATAATCACAATGATAGATTTGTAAAGTAACTAATACTTTCATCCTGTAATGATCTAAAACTTTTCTCCCTGGAACCAAAGTCTAAACACTGAATAACCTGGGTTGAATTCCAAGCATGCTAACATGTTTCACACTAATGAGCATATTAAATAAATGAATGAAGAGACTTATCCTTCCATTCGGAGAGCCACCGTGGATATGAGGTTTAAATTACTCACCACGCTTGCTCTGCCATCACGGAATCATGGGCGGTACGAGGTAGTGGGTTCGATCCCTCGCCAGGATGCTCTGATTTATATGGCTCACTAAATGATCACCACCATACTCGCTTCGGCGGTACAATGCACAGGAACTCACTACCCCGGTGATAGTAAAATGGGCCTAAAAGATGGCCTAATTGCTAGGTTTCAACAAGTGGTTCGTCCTACCCGTCTAGTACTAGTACAAGCACCTTAGATTTAGATTTAGTAGAAATTTGTCCATTAAGTTTTCTTCTTGAAAACATTAGGATACGTCATATTAACACTTATTTAACTTAAAAACTATTACAATTTAGGTACTCCTTAATATTGTAATACACATTTTCTAATAATCATTTTTTTACACTTTTTTTGAAAACTAAAAAAGGTAATTCTTTGATATTTATACTAAGCATATTATACATTTTAAAACCTAAAACAAACTGACCCACTCCAGACTTAGCCAAACGATGATGTGGTATGGCTAGTTTGTCTTTGCTTTTTGTATTATAATTATGTTTATCGCTATTTACATTATAGTTATTTACATTTAGTTTTATATATAATATTGAGTTATATATATACAAATTTACAATTGTCATTATTCTTTCCTTTTTAAAAATTTCCCTACAAGATTCTCTTCTTTTAGCTCCGGTCATTATTCTCATCGCCTTTTTCTGGAGTATCAGTAAGTCCTGCAAGTCGGTATGTCCATATAGAATTATTCCATAACTGAATACACTCTGCATCATAGCATTGTAGACTGTTTTTAAGGTATTGACTGGAAGTTCTTTTCTCAATTTCCTCAAAACATATAAATATTTGGAAACTCTAGCATGCATTTGTTCCTTGTGTGGCTTCCAAGTTAGCTTACTGTCCAGTACTTTTACAGGTTCCTCTGTTTCCCTTTTACCTCTTAGACTAAAGGTAAGTGTCTGTGTCTTATCATTATTTAGTTTAAAGTTGTTTACATCAAACCAATAAGCTATATGTTCTAGTCTTTCTTTAGATTTCCGCTTTAGTTCTTCCCAGCCAATGGTGGCTATGTACTAAATTGGTGTCATCCACAAAAGCTATTACATCTTCTTCATATTCTACCGGAGCTGTTTGCTTCATGTATGGTTCAATATCATTTACGTGCATTAAAAAGACAAAACCTCCCAATACAGAACCTTGAGGTGTTCCATCTGATGTTTTTTTTCCTCTGTGATTTCCTGTTATCGTATTCAACGTATTGTTCCGTACTGTTTAAGTAAGACTCAAAGAAAGACAAGGAGTTTCCTTCTATACCTAGGTACTTTAATTTGGTAATACACAATTCTCTTGGAAGAGTATCGAAAGCTTTACTCATATCACATGCAGTTAATTGCACATGTTTCTTTTTTTCAAAGCCTTTTATAACTTTATCGACAACTTTAAAAACAGCAAGCGTTGTTGATCTATTTTCTCTATAGCCATACTGGCTTTCTGACAAATATCCATTGCTTTCTAAATGTTTTATGAGTTGTTGTTTCACTAACTGTTCCAGGAGTTTCACAGGAGGAGTTTCACAACACCGGTACTATTGAAACTGGTCTGTAACTATTCGGGTTATTTCTGTCTCCTTTCTTATAAATTGGGACTACTCTTGATAATATTGGGACAACTCTTGATAATATTGGGACTACTCTTGATAATATTGGGACAACTCTTGATAATATTGGGACAACTCTTGATAATATTGGGACTACTCTTGATAATTTACTTACTGACTTACTACTACTGCTACCACTACTATCCTTTCATTCTGCAACAACCTTGTACAGTTCCTCTTGACCAAAAATTTACCCATTAACATCTTGAGTTAGATTCCCAAATGGGTGAGACATGATCCACACTAATAACTACAACTATAATTACCTATAAAACAAATTAATATTAATAACAATTTATACTGACTAGATATAACAGAATCTTGTATTCGATACTGTTGAATTCCAATCCCAGCATCTCCGTTTGTAACTGTGTAATGTTCCTGCTTCACTTCAACTGGATCTGAAACATTAAATGTTAATTTAATCATGTATTATTATTAGTTTTTTATCGGATAATTAATATATAAATATATTCTCAAGTAAATTAATTAAATAAGAAGAATATTTGAGAAATGTTCACTTTTCAGAAGTGTTTATCTAAGAGAAATATCATTCAGCATAGCTCAGTGGTTATAGCTCACTTAGTAAGAGTAAAGAACGAAAGTTGTGTTTTCCAACACCAGGGTGCATAGTCAGCCAATTAGTGTGGCACATAGCCACTGCAAGTACTATAATTGGACCAATTTTCATTTGAGTACAAAATAATGTGATCTTACTGGAAATTAAAAGTGTGGTTATTTTATGTTTTGATTCCCATTGGAAACAGATTTATTTTAATTAAATGTTAAATGAGAGCAGATGGTTGAAAGTGGGACTATCTGTGGGCTAATTTTGACAAACCATTCAAATTCCTTAAAAAGCAGATCAGTACCTTCGTAAGATAAAGGTGTTTAAAAAAAAAAAAAACGGTCCGAGGCAACTCAGACTAACTTTGTATAATACAGGGTTGGGCGAAACAAACAGTGCAGTTTGTAAGGGTGACTACATCCCTTGTGGTAGGGATAGGAACCTGGGAGGGGTCTCATTGTGTCCGCCCACTCACCCCATTTTCAGTCGTTACCATGGTTTGGACATAGAGGCTTCGCAGTCCGCATGTTTTTCGCGTTCTTGTGAGCCACGTCTCTCTGGGGGGGACCTGGGGCCCACAAGATCACCGGATTTAAGCATTTGCGATTTTGTCCTGTGGGGATACCTCAAGGAAAAGGTGTTCAAACATCGTCCTCACACTTTGGAAGAACTGAAGACCCGAATTAGAGAGGCAAACGCCGCGATTCCCGTCACTATGTGCCAGAAGGCGGCTGAAAGCTTTAGGAATCGCCTCCATCAGTGCATCACTGCTGGAGGCCATCATCTTGCTGATGTGATCTGTAAAACTTGAGTAATCGAATGGGGTGTACTACTGAACCAAATAAAACAAACTGCATTTTTCTAAGTTGCGCCGTTTTTGTTTTAATAGCCCTTCAAAACTGCACTGATTGTTTCGCCCCACCCTGTATAATCTCGGTCCCAGATCCCAGAAACTTTGTTTTTAGAAAATCTGATTTATTTTCACCAATATCTCAGAAACTAGATTTTTCCCGGGATAACGGTTTTCGATTCAAATTTAATTTTTTTCCGGTGAACAGTCCATTTATAAATGGATTCGTATTATAATCATTTTTAACCAAAATTGATGAGAAAAGCTTCTGGGGGTAGCGCTTCCAAATTTGGAGCTAAAGGGCTATGAGCTAGGGGTATGATTTTTTTAAACATGTATGCTAAATTTTGTTAAAATCAACCCAGTAGTTTAGGCTCTACACACTGACAACAGAAATGTTTTAAAAACCACTTTTTTGGTCTCAGGGGACCATCAAAATCTCAAAATAAAATGTTTGCACAATTACAATACTTTTGATATAGTAAGAAAATTGTGAGCGTTTTTCATTTTTTTTTTTTTAGTCATTTTTAATATAAGAAAGTTTTTGTAGGATAGATTTCTTTTCACTTTAAGCATAAAAGAGCATGTTTAAGATAAAACATTCAAATACTTACATGCTTGATTAGACATATCATTCTCCAACTGATCCGAACTCATAGTTGAGTCAGCTGTTATATCTACAAACACAAACAAAATAAACAATACAAATAAATAAATTTATTTATCTGTAGGATAACTGAAACTGCTTAAACTTTAAAGCCAAGCACGTGGTGCTTCTAAGAGGAAAACATACTAAACTATTGTGTTGTTATCAATAATGTCTGTTTTGTCACCTGATAGCTTATCATTATCACTATTATCAATTATTGATTTGTTTAGTAATTTTATCTTCTTTTCTTTATTATGATTATTTATTATCATTGTTTGGTGTTCATTAGTCTTTTTAATAATTCAATCTTGTGAATTGTCCATATAGTAAATTTAGATACAGTGTATTTATTTTTTTACCTTGGCCTTTTTCAAATATTTTTATCTATTGCTAATTATATAAAGCATTGCCAACATCTTTAAATGTGCGCTTACTTACTTCTATTGTTTTTTATATACAGTAGAACCTCGCTTACACGACCCTCAATAACACGACAACCTCAATTACAAGTGTAATTTTCAAATCCCCTTGAGATTGTCATAACACATAATGTTAAATTAACCTCTATAACGTGACTGTTATTATCCAAACAACCTCAATAACACGGATTTTTTTCCAATTCACAACGTAACTCAGAACCTCTATAACAACTCGTTTTGAGAAGTCAACCTCTATAACGTGACTCTATACAGGAATGTGTCGACCTTGAACAAGTCTGGACTTGAAACCCCCGCCCATTAACCTCGATAACACGACTGATAGCCAAAATAACCTTGATAACACGACCCTCAACAAAAAGAGCACCTAGACAACAAGACTGTTTCCCTAATCCCCTTGAGACACTTCTTATCGAGGTTCTACTGTTACTGATTAATGTAGAAATTATGTGAATTACTTTCACCTATTACAATAGCATCTTTGTTTCATTCCTAAAGACTTCATAGAAGAGAATCAGGACTATATTATAGAACATTCATTCCATTATTAAGAACAAAATAACCTGCAAATCGTAGTTTAAGGCTATTTATTACATGGATTTGTTGGTTTTTTTTTCATTTCAATATTAGGCACAATGAATAATAATTTTTTTAATAAAGATTGAAAATAAGTTCACAATAATCTTAATTGTGTATATAAAATATTAAAAAGCTAAATATTCCTAATCTAAATCGGAATAAGAGTAAAACAAAGTAAATACAAACAAAATAGTTCCAAATTAATAATGTTCCAAATTAATTTTAAAAAAATATAAAAAAACATGAAAAAGTATATCATCTGTGCAAAGGTAAACATAGTTAGAGTTTGTAAAAAACAACAAAGTTTGTAAAAAACATTTATCTACGACTTGCATTGTAAGTGGCCTTTACTTTGCTAATAACAGGGCGGGAAGTATACTTAATAAGTAAACTTAATAGCTATTAGCCATGGTGCACTAGTCGTAGATAAAATTTAATACACAACATGGATCGAAGTATTTCTGCTCTCGGGATTTTCTCCCTCGGCTATGCCTCGGGAGCTAATACTACAGTTATCTCCCTCAGCAAGCCTCAGGAGCTAACTCATTTATCTCCCTCGGCCATAAGGCCTTAAGAGCTAATGAAGTTTTCTCCTTTGGTGGTGCCTCAGGAGAAAACTTAACCTCGAGCAGGAAAACATACTTTTCTCCCTTGTTGCGTAAATAACTATTTTGTTTTGGTGTCAAAATCCATAACTGACCATAGTCGGTAATAGATTTATTTTTGATGCTGTCACCAAAGTATAAGTCACAAATTAAATGAGTAGCAACCAATTTGGAGGATTTGTGATCAGACCTACAAATTAGATTTTATCAGCTTAAAGCTTTTAAACTGATTGGTTGGTACCCATCTCAAAAAGAGTATATAGCCATCTGATTGGTTTCATCACCACAAATTATTCTATTTTAATATTCTATATTAAATATTTAATATAATTTACAAAAATAATAATAAAATAAAAGCAATACTTACATTCACATGTTTCGACAAAGTTAGATTTCAATGTTGTCAAAGTCTGCGATTGCTGAGCTAGCATAACTTGCTGCAATTGAGGTATTGCAACCTGCTGAACTTGTGTAACTTGCTGAAGGGGTGGCAGTGTTACTTGCTGAACCTGTGTCATTTGAGGTATTACTTGCTGCTGCGTCGTTACCAATTGCCATGTTTCACCACCGAATTCTGTAAATATCATCGGTACTTATAAGTGAATCAGGCTGAACGTGCTATCAGCTGATCTTACTATAAATGTAAACAGCCCTATATTTCATTTAACATAATATTTCTTTATTAATTTGCTTTGTCAATCAAATCAATTTACCATGAGCGATGATACTAAGTTATGAACGTAGTTGAACCAAGTACACATTTACAACAGTTCAAGAATTGCCCACATAAAGAAATAGTTATTTATGCACCTAGGGAGTAAAGTAAGCCATTATTCCCTGTGCGAAAAAGTTAGTTCTTGAGGCGAAGCTGAAGGAACCATGGTCCCTAAATCCCGGAGGGAATTAGACTTTAATTCCCGAGGCGCAGCCGAGGGAATAACTCTAATTAGATCCCGAGGCGCAGCCGAGGGAGATAATTAACACGAGAGGAATAATGGCACTTTACTCCCGAGGTACATACAATATTTTATCTCCAGTAGGAAGAAAATACACATTTTTGTCCATTGCACGGTTTTTATTTATTATTTTAATAAATATCAATAATAATGGGGGGGCATGTGTTGCACAGTGTGGCATAAATGTGGATAAAGGGCTTAATAAAAGAGATATATTAAATAAAAAACGTAAAGGAAAACAGCAAAAATCGGATATTAGAAATTTAAGAAAGAGTAGGCGCCAATGGCCCAACTGTCGAGGCGCTCCTACCTTTCAGCCACGGGTGGAAGGTGGGTTTAAGAAAAAAAAAAAAAATTATTATTAGCACTTTTAATTGCAGATATAAGAGATTCAATATTAAAAACAAATAATAATTGGAATTAAACTCAAATAGAAGGTTATTTAGATGCAGGTTATAAACAAAGATAAACATGGTCGAAAAAAGCAGTGTCGCCAACCTGATTTCAACAACTTCATTACATTAGCCATTCATTTTCTACTATTAATAAAATAATTAAGTTGCAATCTTTACTTTTTTGCCCTACTTTACTTTTTCTCCCTACTTTTTGAGTTCAGGGATGAAAAGACGTACTTTAGTCCCTCTAAACTAATTCAAAATCATAACTTTTTCTCCCTACTGGAGATTTATTGTACAGAATTGTTAACCCTTTGAGGCCTGTAAGCTGAGATCTCGGCGCACCAAGACCGGGGCTCAGGGCCTGTAAGCTGAGATCTCGGCGCACCAAGACCGGGGCTCAGGGCCTGTAAGCTGAGATCTCGGCAATCTATTTTTTTTTCTTTTTCGTTTTTTTTTGGGCCTGGAACTGTTTAATAAATGACATTTAGCGCTTTCTAGTAGAGGTCTAAGGTACTACGAAGCTTCTGAAAGAGTTGTATAGATTGCGATGTAGGTAGTTTATGGCATAAAAGGGTAGACAAGGCTGACGTCACAACGAACTATTTATGAAACTCTAACATACCCGGACTCCGCGCATTCACCCCTTCTATTATGCATTCAACCTTGTTTTTCACCAAGGATTTTACCTGTCCTTTTTCTATACACTATACAGATAAATTTTCCTTCCTTACCTGACCCCTGACCCTTGTAATACCTAGGCATTTCCCACCCTCTAGATTTGTAGTATTTATTTTCCGTTAGGCCAAAACGTAAATCCCAAACTTACTTCAGGACCTCAGTCCTTTTTTAGACACCAACCATTTAGCACGCTTATAAACCTTTCGATTTCTAACATTACACTCTCGCTTTGCTCACTCTCGGAATTCTCTGCCTATTTGATTGTTATATAGTGTGATTTGTTCGTTTCGACCCGGCTTGCTTTTTTGAATTCATTGCTTACTCTATATGATTCAACGATGTCTGATAGAAATAGAGGACATGTTTTTTTTGGTTTCTTTCATACATTTTATTTTCTGCCTAAAGGTCGAATCTTTTAGTAAAATTATTATAAGGTTGTAATTTTATTTTTATGGTTTACAACATAAAATGTGGAAATTAGAAATAAAAAGTGTTATGTATATATCATTTTATCTTTTTATTGAAATAAAATTTCGTTTATTACAATACACTAAAATATAGTTACAACTATGTAGAACAAAATACAAAAAGATTTTTGTTTATATAAGGAAAATTGTAGAAGATATGAAGTAATTAGTAAAGTTAGTCAAAAGCGGGATATTTTTCACAATTGCCGACGGCCGACGGCCGGTACATTATACTCTTTTTTGTACACTTTCGTACTTTTTATTGTCTACCCAAAGCCTGAATCTTTTAGTTTTATTATTATTTGGTTGTAATTATTTAATTTTTATGTTTTTTAAACATAGAATATGGAGTTAAGATAAAAAAATAATAGAAATAACCCGTAAGATATAAAAAGTGTTATGTATATATCATTCTATCTTTTTATAAAAATAACATTTCGTTTATTACAATATACCAAAATATAGCTACAACTATGTAGAACGAAATAAAAAAAGATTTTTGTTCATATAAGGAAAATTGTAGAAGATATAAAGTAATTAGTAAAGTTAGTCAAAAGCGGGATATTTTTCACAATTGCCGACGGCCGACGGCCGGTACATTATACTCTTTTTTGTACACTTTCGTACTTTTTATTGTCTACCCAAAGCCTGAATCTTTTAGTTTTATTATCATTTGGTTGTAATTATTTAATTTTTATGTATTTTTAACATAGAATATGAAGTTAAGATATAAAAATAATAGAAATAACACGTAAGATATAAAAAGTGTTATGTATATATCATTCTATCTTTTTATAAAAATAACATTTCGTTTATTACAATATACCAAAATATAGCTACAACTATGTAAAACGAAATAAAAAAAGATTTTTGTTCATAATAGGAAAATTGTAGAAGATATGAAGTAAATAGTGAAGTGAGTCAAAAGCCGGATAGTTTTAATGCATGGTTGAAAATTAGTCAGGCCCAGGGGTTCATTACTGAAAAATACACTCAGTCCCCAGGGTACTTATAACATTACAGAGCTCCGTCCTCAAAGGGTTAAACAACTCCGTAGAAAATGAAGTGTAAAAATAAAGTTACCAAAGCTAGAAGTAGTTGATAGAGGTAAGATGGTTAGAGATTCCGGACTGACAGTGGCTATACCACCGGCCTGTATTATATCTGTGTGCATCACGTCTGCTGCTCCTGAAAACCAAAACGTATCAATAAATAAATAATCAATCAACAATGTTGATCATCAGAAATTTAATAAAATTATAAAGAATTAAAGTGAATTAATATTATCTCACTGGATTGAATAATATAATATTAAACTAGGGGGCTTTGCCCCCTACTTGCTTCACTATTTAACCCCCTGAAGGCGGTCACTACATAGCAGCTACTCTGCTCAATGTTGTTATACTCTTTGAGGAGGTGTAGCGCGTGTACATTGAGCTTATGAATAAAAAGTTGAATAATTTTATTTTGATAAGAAAGAAAGAACAAATACCCCTAAGCCAAGTTCAAAAATTTGGTGTTATGACGGGCAAACCTTCTTCTCCGTTCTCCTTATCGTCTGGTTTGTTTGTTTGCGCTTTATAGACTCCGACACCGTTTGACCAATCGCCATGAAAGTTGGCACTTTAATAAGTATTTCTTCTTGGAGAAAGATTACATGATTTATAGCCAGGTACAGTTTATACCCTTTATGTTGCATGTCGTTGGAAAGCTCTTTAAGAGTTCAGTAACTTACATATTCGCTTTCTCTTCTACCTCTCGGTGTAGAGAATTTACACAAAGATTTCCAGTCACTTCTGTCCTGCACAGCAACTTGAGACCAGGTGATTCCTTTCTCCCTGAAGAAGTTGGAGAGGTTATCTTTCCAGGTAACTCTTCATCTTCCTCTGAAGTGTCAGCCCTCAATGCGTACCTCCAGAGCTTGTCGAGGGAAACGCTCCTCTTCCATTCTTTGCACATGTCCAAACCATCTTAGTCTATTTATATTGACTACCTGAATTATAGGCGTGGTCCCAAGGTTATCTCTGATTACCTGATACCTCACTCAGTCTCTTCTGGTTTTTCCAGCTACGACCACAGGTATCTCATCTCCTGAGCTTGCACTTTACTTTCTAGTTTGCTTGTGAGTGCCCAGGATTCAGAGCCACAGCTTAGAATAGGCACTTTCGTGGAATTATACACCACCATTTTAGTATTGCTGGAAATTTCCTGCTTTCTCGGGAGCTTGTGGTTTACTGCATAGAACATCCTTCCAGCTGCAATAATTCAACTACTGATTTCCATGTTCTGTTTCCCATCCCTGCTCATTTCCACTCCTAGATTAGTACAGTAATTGTTGTTATGTACAATTTTGTCATATATTCATATAAGATGGGGTAAAATGGGAAAGCAGGGGAAAAAAATACTTTTTAATGAAAAATTAGAATCATGCTATTCGCACGGTCGATTATATGTTGCTTGCTTCAGAGTAGGAACTCCAAAAACTCTGCACATCTATACACCAAATCAGAAAACGAAAAATATTGTTCATCCATTCACATTCCGCTAATAATTAGCATCAGTTTAATTTATTTCAAGTTTAATTATACAGCTAATGGAATAGTGAATAAATATTGTTCATTCACTTGATTTATTAAAAAAAAAAATTGTATATAGTTCATTATCTATTTATACCAATAAAAATTATTGAATCTAATCAGTATAAGCCATCTTTTATTATTCTACAACGAATATAGATTCTAGATTACATACCCATCACCCATATTTAAATATACAGAGGTAAATAATTATACATAGGCAGGACAACGTCTGCCAGGTTTTGCTTGTACAATTATAAAAATCAAATACTTGGTCAAGTGGAACTAGTAGATTTTGTAATTAAAAATAAATGAAACAATTAACTAAATAAATCCCCCTTCCAATAACTTGGCAATCTGTATCACTATGTACAGGAGAAAGTTTTAATTGAGATTGTCGTACTGTTATTTTCTTATGGGCTTCAATAATGACTAAAACACACATGTTAACATCAGTGGTGGTTAGACTAGTTGGACCTCATAATAAGGAAGGGGTAGAGGGAACAATCTGATTAAAAAAGTGGTTAATTATTCTCTCCCCGATTCTAAATCTCTTTAGCGAGGTTAAAGTGATAGTATTATATAAAATATAAATAAAATCCTTCATTTGCAGCACTTATCTACTACTTATTATAGTATTTACTCATTCGAAATCATTTTGAATTAAAATTAAAAATTATTTAAAATATCAAATAAGTAAGAGCCAAATCTGATGTGACCTCTTTAGAAGACGACTTTGTTTTGTACAAGATTTATTTTTGTTGTCTAGGAACTTTAATATGTTTATTATTGTGTTATTGCCGTTATGGGTGTTGCATAAACATGGACGAATTTAAAATGCACGCCATATTTTTCTGTTAAGTTGTTAGCATTGAAACTTATCATTTTTATCATCAGTTATCATTCAGAATTGAGTTTCAGAGAGAATTGTTTAGTTTAGTTGTGTTGCGTAACCATTCGATCCAGTGCCATGATACTCTGCATTGCATCTATGAATCGCGGACGGTGCAGGGCGAGGGCACCCCCTATAGGGTACTCTTTCCCACTCTTTGATGTGGGTCCGATCTGTGTCATAATGATGTGATATTTATCTATGGTTCGAGGACGGAGCAGGGCGAGGGACACCCCCTTTGGGTCACTCTTCCCCCACGCTTATATAGCTTACTAATAACCACAATTTGCTTCGGCATTACAATGTACAAATGTATGATGTGTGAAGTAGCTGGAACTCTCCACCACGGGGTGTAAAAAGGGCCTAATTGCAAGGTTTGAACAAGTGGTTCGTCCTACCCGTTCTTGAAACCTCACTTTTCACTTGATTATCGATCAAAATTTGAAATGAAAGATGCACAAGCAGTCTATCAATGTGGATCTGTAACTTAGTTTGTTGTGAAATAACCAAAAAGTTTTTAGTGAGGGATTGGATTACAACATAAAATTGATTTTAATATATCTAAGTCAATCTCTATAACACGACTCTATACATGAATGGGTCGACCTTGAACAAATCTAGACTTAAAAACCCCGCCTCGAACCTCGATAAAACGACTGATCTGATGGCCAAAATAACCTTGATAACACGACCCTCAACAAAAAGAGCACCTCGATAACAAGACTGTTTCCCTACTCCTCTTGAGACACTTCTTATCAAGGTTCTACTGTATCATTAATACTAAATTATAATTACTAAACACTTGTTTTTTTCAATCCACTATCCTAATTAATTAATCATTGCTAAATTTCATAAGCTAAGAATTTGTTTAAACATAATAAACATATAGCTTCTATTTAGTTACCTTCCGCATATATTATATCTATATTTTTAATAATATTAAATCTAGTTTTTTAATTTAAAAAACCTTTTATTTATTTTATTTTTACTTTGTATCATGAGTACAATACAGATATTCATATGGAAGGACAAACATTTCATGAATATCTGTGAACTAGTCCCTGTTCAGCAGGAAAGTTTTTCTTAACACCTTTTCAGGAATTTCCTGTAACAATTTAAATTCTCCATAGGTACCTCTCTTACGTAAATATTTATTTTGTCTACCTTTCTTTTTTGTTTTAATTAATAAATTAATAATAGCTAGTTCCTCCTCCTCAGATTCTGAATTGAGATCAAAAAGAAATGTAGGAGATACCATGGTTGGGCGTGGACTGGGTTTCAATATGCGGTGCCTAGCCCATGCGTGGACGTGGGGATTCCGTGGAGGGGAGTGGGTTGAACGTGGCCCGTGCGTGGCGTGGGTTCAATATACGCCGGGCCTTAACCTCTCTAGTCATAATTATGAAGTGGTACCACAAAATCTCAGTCAAAACAACCAATCATTTATAAATCTCAATTAAAAGCCGTATGCTTTCTGTTCTGCCTAATATACAACAAAAAGACCACTATACAATTTTCAAACCGAATTAATTCTTTAACTAGAGAAAGATTTACTCAAGCATTATAACTCTTTGTTAAATATTAAATATTACCTTCGTAATCGAAACAATTAACAGGTTGAAGTGTTGCCATTTGATCTCCTCCTGTATCCAGCACTTTCACTAAATCAAAACAAAAAAAAGTTTTGATTAGATGTCTATCACATTAAAATTATCAAGTAATTATAAAATATTTCTTGGATTCCTTTATCAATTATTAATTGGTAATAAAACAGATTAAGAATCTTAAAATGTAACACATTATTTTTTATTAGAGTGTTGGAAGTTACTTGATTAAGAATAAATGAAAATCTCTCTCCACTAAAACTAAATTTATTATACAAAGCTAACTTTCAACTACAAATAGTCATCTTCAGTACTGGTGAGAAGAAATCAAGTGTGAAAGAGAAACAGTCAGTGTAGGAGTTGAGACAGAGGTTTAAATCTCCTGTCTTTAGTAAGTTTATTGTACAAAGCTAACTTTCAACTATAAATAGTCATCTTCAGTACCGGTGAGAAGAGATCAAGTGTGAAAGAGAAACAGTCAGTGTAGGAGTTGAGACAGAGGTTTAAATCTCCTGTCTTTAGTAAGTTTATTGTACAAAGCTAACTTTCAACTACAAATAGTCATCTTCAGTACCGGTGAGAAGAGATCAAGTGTGAAAGAGAAACAGTCAGTGTAGGAGTTGAGACAGAGGTTTAAATCTCCTGTCTTTAGTAAGTTTATTGTACAAAGCTAACTTTCAACTACAAATAGTCATCTTCAGTACCGGTGAGAAGAGATCAAGTGTGAAAGAGAAACAGTCAGTGTAGGAGTTGAGACAGAGGTTTAAATCTCCTGGCTTTAGAAAGTTTACTGTACAGATGTTAAATCATAATTCAAACATCTGTTCTAACTCCTACACTGACTCTGTCTCTTCAATACTTCATCTCTTCTTACTAAGTAAAGATAAGATTATGACCTGTATCTCTAGTCAAGTAAAGACCTTGAAGAAGTGAACTTACCATCACCATCGAAAGGTTCGCATTTGACAGGTTCCAGAATGGGTATGCCTCCTTTATAATCACCATCATTGTCGTATCCAAATGGATCCTGCGTATTTGGGATCTCTGCAAAACAAATAAGTAATAACTAACTTAATTAAGAATACTCTAATCTGCGTTTAAACAAAGGTCAAACACTAACAATAATCTGGGTTACATTCAGCGTTAAAACATATTCAATACTAACTTCCTTAGAGATAGATGTGTAAAGTGACTGATGACTCCATTTTGTTTAATGGCCTAATACTTAAACTGCCCATGTCTACCTATGTTTGTAAATCTAGAATTTGGTTTGTAAATCTATATGTATAAAGAAGAATGTTTGTTTGTTTTCTTGTATTCAAATCTACAGTTTTATTCCAAGCATGATAAAATTTTGTACATTTTACCTTTAAAACAAGGTGAAGGTTGCCCACATGAGATTTTTAAAGTTTCTAGCTCAACCTAGGGTATAACAGATGGAAATACTACAAATAGTCATAGGACAAAAATTGTAGATATTTTAAACTTTATTTGGCCAGTCATATAAAGAAGAGAGTCTAAGGTTTGTCATTTTTATGTTTGTTCTGGGTCTCAGTAGAAACAACTAACTTAGTTTACTCTTTGAGCGATTATTCACTATGAGTAAGTTCTACAAAATCTTAGTAGCAACAACTAACTTAGTTTACTCTTTGAGTGTTTATTCACTATGAGTAAGTTCTACAAAATCTCAGTAGAAACAACTAACTTAGTTTACTCTTTGAGTGTTTATTCACTATGAGTAAGTTCTACAAAATCTCAGTAAACAACTACAATAGTTTACTTTTTGAGCGTTTATTCACCATGTCAATAAACAAATTATCAGGAAAGCAACTAACTTACACTAAGAATTTTTATTCACACAAGTAAGTATGACAAAATTTTAGTTGAGGCAACTAATTTTATATGGTTTTTGTTAGTGAAATCTTTGGATTTTTTGAGAAACATATGGTTTGTTTAATAAAATTGTACTTAATAAATTACAAATTAATTTAACTTCTTAAGTGCTTATTATCTCATGGCTTTAAGGCTCATCGAAAAAAAATATTTACAGTAGAACCTCGATAATTCGGACATCTAAAATCTGGACTGCCTACTGAAAAATTTAATAACTGACGCAGATAGTATGTAATTGATTTTCATTGGTTATTCATAAGATGTAAAGAAAGAGATGTTTTGTAATCAAAAGCTGAGTTTTAATAAACAATATCTAAGCTTACCTTATACAATAACAATGTTCCTGTGAAATCATGCAACGAGAATAATAGAATTGCTGCATTGATTTACAGCATATTCGAAAATTCGGACAAATCGGAAACAAAAAGGAAAAACAAAAAGGATGTGATCGCTTCTATACACATGTGAGATTATATTACTTTGTCTTCATAACTGTTATAAATGATATCATCCTTACTATAAACAAAGCAATATCCCTCTTCGTCTTAACAGTTAATCAGACTGAGGGATATTAAGTATCATTTCTATTCACAGGAGAGATTATAATACTTTGTCTTCAGAACTGTTATAAATGATATCATCCTTACTATAAACAAAGCAATATCCCTCTTCGTCTTAACAGTTAATCAGACTGAGGGATATTAAGTATCATTTCTATACACAGGAGAGATTATAATACTTTATCTACAGAACTGTTAGAAATGATATCATCCCTACTATAAACAAAGCAATATCCCTCTTAGTCTTAACAGTTAATCAGACAGGGATATTAAGTATCATTTCTATACACAGGTGAGATTATATTCCTTCATATAAATAACAATTGGAATAATGAATATCAACCCTACTGCATATTATAAAAGTGTATTATCACATAAAACTAAGATTTATTATCACATAAAACGTCCTCTCTTCTGCAGATTTACCCTTAAAATTAATAAATATATAGAAATAAACTCATAAATTTATATTACAATATCACAGAAAAAAATCATGTAAACTACATTATAAAGAAAATAATAATAGAAACAAAGAAAAATAAACAACAAACATCGAAAAAAAATATATAAATAATAATAATAAAAATACCGAAAAATCGATGTCGAAATTGATTAAAAATACAACTAAACAATGCAAAATGAAATCATATTTAAAAAAATAAAACAGTATGTTAGTTCTCTTTAATGTATATTAAACGTAAAGATAACTGGAATTCGATGGTTATTATTTCGTTACGAATCGGTTTTTTTCATTTAAAGTTAGATATTCTTCGAGGTGGTCTATTTAAAATCATAATTATAGTTTTATAATTACTGTTAAATCGTATATTTTAAATATATTTGTTCTTGTTTTAAATTGAGATAATACGGAGAGAGAAATAATACGTCGTTTTTTACTTCTCCTCTGCCGATATAGGTACGATGTTTTTGTATTTATTGGGAAGTATAAATAATAATTGTATTTTTAATTATTTTTTTTACCTTGATAAGTTATATCTTGTTTAACAGTCTGGTAGATTAATTCAACTTGGCTATCCATAATTCGTGAAAATCCGTGTTATTTATTTTCTTATTATTAATATTACGGTTCGGCCAAACACAAAAAAAAAAATTATCCGAACGAGGAGGGTTGAATCCAAAAAAAAAAATAATAATAGCCACTCAAATAGGAACTAATAAGAAATAAAACTTATAATAAATATTTAAAATTAACTTTATAAACATCTAAACTAGATTAAAATAGCGGAAAACTAATAAAAAATTATTATTAAAATAAATAGAATTCATTTTTTCTCTTCTATTTCCTCTCTCGTTTTTCTTCGGAGAACTTCAACAAATCAAAATGTCCGAATGTGACGTGTAAACAGAAACTGACAGTTTTGCCATTCTAGAGTAGAGTTTTGAACAAAGTTTAAAAATAAGTTTATCTAAATAAAGATTTAATAATTGAAAAAAAAAGTAGTCGGAATTTAAAAGGTCAAGGTAATATATTTATTTTTTTTTATTGGAAGATTCAGACTATTATTTTATGTTGAAGATATAAAATGACAATCACAGCGAAGTACTTCCATTAAAGTACTTTTTAGGGTTTAGTAGGTTGTTGAGATTAATATCAATATTTATAATAATAACCTTTTTAATTTGGTACCCTACTCAAATTTAAACAAAAACAAATATATAAATACTAGCTGGGTAAACCATGAAGAAACATAAATTATTTTACTATGCGAGAATATCTAGATTCTATCCCTCCCACTTATTTCTATACCCCCTCCTCTTTGATAAGCTGATTTTCAAATATCCTAAATCAAGCCCCCCCCCCTAAATGAAAATACGACAAAACTGTACATAAGAACAATTACTGTACTCTTAAAGAGCTTTTGCATCATGTAGGGTATTTATTACATTGATCCCGTATTCATTACTTGTACCGTACCCCTGTGTACCAAATTTAAATTTCGAAAGTTTGTGTATGCAGTGATTTCCCCCTTGCTTTGAAAAAAAAGTGTGTAAATATTCATAAATTGGGATAAAACTGCAGATTTGTATAAAAGACACCCTAATACAGAAACGTTTCTTTTTATGTAAGATATAGCTATATTTTTCCATTTTACCCCCTCATAACAACAATTAATGTACTTTTAAAGAGCTTTTCAACGATATCCATCATGAAGGGTATTCATTACTTTGACCCCGTATTCATTACTTGTACCCCGTAACCGTGTGTACCAAAATTAAAATTTATAAAATTCATGTAGACAGTGTTTTCCCCCTTGCTTTAAAGGTCAAGTGTGCAAATTTTCATTAAGATTGGACTAAAACTGTAGATTTGCAGACAGAACAAATATGATATAGCAATATTTTTCCATTTTACCCCCCTTCTAAATGAAAATATGACAAAACTGTACTTAACAAAAGTTACTGAACTCTTAAAGAGCTTTTCAACTATATGCATCATGAAAGGTATTCATTACTTTGACCCCATATTCATTACTTGTACCCTGTACCCGTGTGTACCAAAATTAAAATTTAGAAAATTCATGTAGACAGTGTTTTCCTTCTTGCTTTAGAGGTCAAGTGTGCAAAATTTCATTAAGATTGGACTAAAACTGTAGATTTGTATAAAGAACAACATTTGTTGTAATAAAGAACAAATATGATATAGCTATATTTTTTCCATTTTACCCCCCTCCTAAATGAAAATATGACAAAAGTGTACATAACAACAATTACTGAACTCTTAAAGAGCTTTTCAACGATATGTACCACGAAGGGTATTCATTACTTTGACCCCGTATTCATTACTTGTACCCCGTACCCCTGTGTACTAAAATTTAAATTTCGAAAATTCATGTAGACCTTGATTTTCTCCTTGCTTTGAAGGTCAAGTGTGCAAATTTTCATCAAAATCGGGCTAAAACTGTAGATTTGTATAAAGAACAAACATATATATACACACACACACACACATACGTTGACTTTTATATATATAGATATTCGCGCACTGCGCTTGTACGCTCACAAAATATTTAGCAATTTAGCACAATTTTTTATAGATGCTGGAAAATAAAACACATTAATATATAGTCCTGGATGTTCTGCGGAGACTTAGGGCCACCATAATTTTGAAATAGGTCCTAATTTTTGGGTTTCCACAAATCCTCGAAAAATATTATTTTCACCAAAATATTCAATCTATTAGAATTAAAGCTCAAAATTTTCTACTAATAAAGACCTTATACATTTCTTGATAACTCTAATGTTTTTTGAGATATTTGCAAGACACTTATTGCCTTCAGTGATTTAATTTTGTTATTGCTATTTCTCTATTCGCAGGACATAAATTAAATTAAAGTTAAGGAACTACACTATCTTCTTTATAATTAAACAAGTAAGGCGCGCTTCACGTAAGTACGTGAGCGTGAGGCAATAATCACCGGTTTCTGTACGATTTAGTTAAAATTATAAAGTGTAATAGTTGCTTATTATTTTTCTACATTTCAAGACCTTTAATTAGATGTATAACATGTCATGGTGACTAAAAACATTTATTTTAGTACGGACAGACAGACAGAGCCGTTATACAATGTTTCTTTTTGTACTTTGTACAGAAACCTAAAATTAATGTTTGTCTGTCTGTCTGTGTCTCTTATGCCTGCCTAAACCGTTAATCCAATTGCGATGAAACTTTGGGGAGTGGTTGGACGCATTCCCAGGAAGGTTTCTGAGTTAGTAAAACTATGTTCCGAGTTTGGTACACATGGGTACGGAGTACAAATATCAAAGTAATGAAAACCCTTCATGATGCATATCGTTGAAAAGCTCTTTAAGAGTACAGTAATTTTTGTTAGGTACATTTTTGTCATATTTTCATACAGGAGGGGGGTAAAATGGAAAAATATAGCTATATCTTATAAAAAAAAAAGAAGAGTATCAGTATGAGAGTATATCTTTTATACAAATTTACAGGTTTACCAATCGAGCGTTTTGATTCAAGATGGTGGCCAGATATATATAAATATGTGTATGTTCTTTATACAATTCTACAGTTTTAGCCCGATCTCCATGAAAATTTGCATACTTAACCTTCAAAGCAAGGGGAAAATCACTGTCTACATGAATTTTTAATATTTAAATATTGGTTCAAACGTTTAATGATGCATATTGTTGAACAGCTCTTTAAGTGTACAGTAATTGTTATGTACATTTTTGTCCTATTTTCATTTAGGAGGGGGTAAAATGGAAAATGCAAGACAAATATTTCTATAATCTATGTCTATATAAAAAAAATTAATGTTAGTTTATCTGCATGTCTCTTATGCCAATATTGTATTTTGTACAAGTATATATTGCAAATTTTAATATACATTTTTCATCTAAGGCAACATTATATAACTATTTACGAGGTTTTTCAAAGGTAACAGCTGTACATTTCTAATGTTATTAATGCTTATTAGGGGGTACGAAGTTCGCCGGGTCAGCTAGTCAGATTATATAATGTACTAACCATCACCCTTCACAGGGCTCACGCTAGGGATCAGCGGCTATGTTTCCGGTACTTTTTTACCTGAGCACCCCCCTATATCCCTTTTTCTTAATAGTTATTAAGACAAAGGAATATGTACAGAGGAGTATATATATTCCTTAGTTTAAATTACTATCTATTGAGACAAAGGGATATTTTGTCCAATGTACCTTGGGTCAAAGGAATACCACTTGTGTGTATAAATTATACACACTAAATGAGATAACATCCCTTAGTCTAATTAACTATTAAGACAAAGGAATATATAAATATACGCTTAGAAAACTGTAGAACTCATTGTCCTACAGTTTTCTGTATAAAATTTAGTCTTACACATGATAAGACTCGATTTTAAAAAAGCGTAATAAAATTGCCCCAGGAGTCTTGGGAAGACAAACCTTTGAGACTTTTGTCGAGCAGACTATTGTTTAGAACCAAGAGGGGTGCTAATGTAAATAAGTGCCAGACGATGTTAACTTGGCATAAGTAAACAAAACAATTGATAAAAAATGAATTGTTTTTATGTAAAGAACCAATAACCACCATTGTTCTATATAAAATCTTAAAGAGTGTTTCCTAAAAAAAAGTGGTTAATAACTTTGGTTCTACTCAATATTTTTCAATGAAATCAAACCTACAACTTGCACCACATGTTAGAGCAAACTACTGCATAAACATTAATGGATTTCTTTCAGCCATTTTTGCGCCTATAAAGTCGGACCTGTATGGCGACATATTTGTAGACCATATTTGATTTTTTTATATATCCAAAATGTTTGCAATTCTGAGCAATATACAAACAAAACTTTAATTTTACATCAATGTAAATGCTTTTTTTTTATATAAAAATAATTATTAAAGACTTTTTTCAATGTAATTAATGAACGTGGGGTTTCAGTAAATTACTAACAACTTCAATACTCATAGCACCAGTTTATACATAAATTTAGTTTCATTTAGATTTTTTTTTTCTTCTTCTTCTTTTAGAAAACCTTAAATAATTATTTCCAGTATTAGCTTGAAAATAAAAATGGTTTGAAAGGATAAAATTTACATTTGCTTCCAAGGTTACCGAAGACAATGGAAGCTTTGTTACTGTTCTGTGTTCTGTAGAATGAATATTTTTTTATGTCTCCCATTTCAAAAATTCCAAGACTGCTGATCCATTTCAGACATCAGAGAATATTTTTGGTTCCGTGTCTGTCGCTCAATTTTTGTGAACCAATATATTTTAAAAAACTGCTATTCCGAGTTCAACTAAATTTCAATGGTAGGTCATAATTAGCTCATTGTTGATCTCATATAAGTTCCAACCTTCTTAACCCTTTGAGACACGGGTTGGCACATGGAGTGCGCCACGAGTAAAAAAGTTTCTGCAAATCACAGACACAATGCGAGAATAATAAAACCTCAATTTACCCTATCACTAGAGACCCCTAAAACAGATGAAACAGTCTGCTTTGATTATTTCTTCGTTCGGCTTTGTTTTGCCGTGTTTATTTGTCTTGGTGAGCTGTATGCGCCGCCCGTGCCACCATGTCCTGTATAGAAAAATTAGGCTTCTGATCAATATTTTTCGGTTTTGCATGAGTTGTCGGATTAGGATGATGGTTGTGAGGAGTTATCTTAGGACTTTGACAACTAATAATAATAAATAGGGTTGATAATTAAGGTTGAAAGCCCGATACTAAGTCAGAACGCTGAAGGAGTAATTACTGATTTTTTTATAGTAATTTTAATAATTAAAGATATCATTGAAAAATAAAAATGTAATACATCAATTGACTTTTTAGTTCAACATTTCCAAAACGCAATCTAGATAATCTGGATTTAACTAATTTATGGTTTGAAAAATGCATTGGCACATAAGTGTGCCTCTTTGTTTGTCCACTATAGCCGTGCCAAGAAGGGTTAACTGTGTAAACGTAACTAAAAAAGCAAAAAATACAGAAAAACAGCAATATTGATAATACATAAAATAATTAATTTTCCTTAAGTTAGAAGAATTACTTTTCCAGAAGAGGGAACACTTCTTTATTACTCTGAAAAATAGCAAAATATTGAGGGCTTCCAAATAAAACAATTTACATAGTTTGTGCATTAAAAGATTTTTTTTATATTTTCTTTTTTAAACAAAATATAAAAAAGATATTTATTTTTAATTATTTTGGTAAGTACAACATTAAGGCATGTTATGAACACAATATTTGTTTTAGTTTTAAAACATTTGTGTGTGGCTTTATAATTTATACTTTGTATAAATATAGATAGAATGAGCTCAAACTAGGGGTAGTCCCAAAATTCTTTTTTATCGATTGACAGAATTGATTGTTTACTACACATTGTTCCTAGAGTAAGTTGAGATAGTATAATTAAAAAAATAACTTGATTCTAGTGCAGGGGTTGGTAACCTATTTGCCAACAAAGGCGTAATAACAGATCATAATATTATAATAACAGTTGCTAATAATTCTCAAACCTATTACAGGGATCATTCTCAAGGGAGTTGATCATGATGAGAGTTATTTACAACTGACTTTAATAACAGTTGCTAATAATTCTCAAAACTATTACAGTGATCATTCTCAAGGGAGTTGATCATGATGAGAGTTATTTACAACTGACTTTAATAACAGTTGCTAATAATTCTCAAAACTATTACAGTGATCATTCTCAAGGGAGTTGATCATGATGAGAGTTATTTACAACTGACTTTAATAACAGTTGCTAATAATTCTCAAAACTATTACAGTGATCATTCTCAAGGGAGTTGATCATGATGAGAGTTATTTACAACTGACTTTAATAACAGTTGCTAATAATTCTCAAAACTATTACAGTGATCATTCTCAAGGGAGTTGATCATGATGAGAGTTATTTACAACTGACTTTAATAATAGTTGCTAATAATTCTCAAAACTATTACAGTGATCATTCTCAAGGGAGTTGCTGACAATGAATGTTGCAACTGACTATTGTCATGAGAATGATCCAAGTAATGGCTTCAAAACATTGAGATTCACAAAATTTCGGACAAGGTTTTCTCCAGGAGATTAAAATTGTTTAAAAACAAACACATATCCATTATCTTAGATATATAGCAGTGATCTGTAGTAAATATTACCAATTTTTTTGGTTATTCAGGGTGGCCACTAATATAGCTTTACAAAATTCCCTGACTTTTCCCTGACATTTCCCTGACCTACGTCAGGTTTTCCCTGACCATCATTGATATTTATTTTACAAAATTTACCTTTAAAAAGTTAAAGATCATCAAGCTAAAATAGAATACATATACAAATTGATAATTACTTAGCCCAATGTTTTTTATGTATTAGTTTTCATGTTTTCCTAGAAAAATGTAATTATTACAGAATATTTCATCAAAATTTATCATAAAAATAACTTCACCTCAGCGGGGAATCGAACCCGGGCTCTCTCCGTCCGCATTTAAAGCTATTTTCTCAGGAATTAGATTTTTCTAGTATTCTTACTACGGAACGTTTAAATTTTATTTTAAATCAAATTATAACTACTATTTTCAACAGGAGGCAGACAGAGAAAAATAGACTTCAGCACCGGGATTCGACCACGAGCCTCCTTTATCTGTCTCCCTTTGTAAGTAGTAGTTATAATTTGATTTAAATTAAAATTTAAACGTTCCGTAGTATGAATACTACCAAAAACTTAAAAATTGAATTTCTAATCGATTGTACTAGATAAAGGTATTAATTGGGTACTTTATAATTACAAGCGCCATTTCTCACTCTAGTTCTATGTCGTTAATGTTGACTTCCAGACTTATGGAAAAATTTGAAAGCTTAAATGCGTCTTTACTGGAAAAGAGAAGGCCCGTGGTTCGAATCCCGGTGCTGAAGCCTATTTTTCTCTGTCTGTCTCCCGTTGTAAATAGTAATTATAATTTGATTTAAGTTAGATTTGTGTTTAAATGGACTATATTTCTTTTTTTTTTCTTTTTTTTTTAATCAAAACATTTTCGAGAAATAATTCTTTTTCACGTTTTTTCAGAGTTTTTTGGGGGGTAGCGACTCCAACTTTCAAGATAAAACTCATTTCTCGATTTCGCCGTGGGGTACGATTTTTCTGAAAATGTACGCTAAATTTCGTCAAAATCCCGGTAGTGTGAGCTCCCAGATGTCTGCACAGACGACAGACAGACGAAAGGGACCTCAAAACGTCTAAATCCATTGAAATATCAAAATCGAATTTTCGCGCCATTGCAATACTTCTTCTTTAATGAAAAAGTAAATTATGAAGTGAATTATGAATTGTGAAACCGAAACCTAGTATTTTGTCGGGTCCACACCGGTTTTTCCTGTCAAGCGTTTTTCTGTTCAACGCTAAAAAGTATAAACTAATCGTAAATTTCCTTATTATCCTAGAAAGTAACAATTCACGATTCACGTATTTTTTTTTTCTCATAAAAAAGAGAAAGGATTGTGATGGCGCAAAAATTAAATTTTGATGGATTTACACGTTTTGAGGTCCCTTGAGTCCAAAAAAATGGTTTTTAAAAAATTTCTGTCTGTCGTATGTCTGTCTGTGCAGACACATGGAGCCTAAACTACTGGGCCGATTTTGACGAAATTTGGCACACATGTTTAGGAAATCATACCCCGAGGCAATATCGAGAAATGAATTTTAGCTCTAAATTTGGGGGCGCTACACCCCAAAAACTCTGAAAAAACGTGAAAAAAATATTATTTCTCAAAAACGGTTCCGACGATTTTGATTAAAAAAAAAAAAAAAAAATCTAAAATGTAGTTCATTTAAATACGAATCTAACGATATATGTCGTTTTCCCGGGAAAAATCTAGTTCCTGAGAAAAAAGCTTAAAACGCGGACGGAGAGAGCCCGGGTTCGATTGCCCGCCCAGGAGAAGTTATTTTTATGATAAATTTTGATGAAATGTTCA
Source organism: Gerris lacustris (assembly GCA_951217055.1). Classification (NCBI taxonomy): domain Eukaryota; kingdom Metazoa; phylum Arthropoda; class Insecta; order Hemiptera; family Gerridae; genus Gerris; species Gerris lacustris. The sequence goes on from OX578277.1 coordinate 12,599,483, forward strand.
ATAATAATTAAATCTACACACGAAAAGTTAATGGAAAACACTGGGCTAAGTAATTATGAACTCGTATATGAGAAAGTTTGTCTGAGTTGTCTTGGACCGATTTTTTGATGTAATTTCTAAGTATAGAGGTCGTTAATCCTTCTGCCTTTGTTACCAAGACAGCATTTTTTTTTATAAGAAATTTCGAGAAAGTTAAGGTTTCTGTGCTTTAAAATTATGAAATAAGGATTTTAACTGTCTGCAGATTTTCCCTGACCTATGACAAAATTCCCTGACTTTTCCCTGACATTTCCCTGTCGGCCGAAATTCCCTGACTTTTCCCGGTATTCCCGGTTTTCCCGGTCTGTGGCCACCCTGTTATTGCAGACAATTTATTAATCAAGTTTTATCATCTACGGAGAAATGGAAGACATAAGGAAAAATTTGGGATAGTAAATAAAGTTTGTCAGAAGACATTTAAAGCATAAATATAAATCAACTTTTTAAACATACCCCACACCTTGAGTGGAAGAAAAGATTTTGTCATATTTTTATGTTGTTCATTCCAAGCAATAATTATTAAAAATTCTCTCTGTTGTATTTCTGTCTGACTTAATAACTTATTCTTCTATTGGCTAGTTTATAAACAAGCAACTAACGTGCTCAAGGAATCAACATAATAATAAATTGGCAAGCCAAAAACACCTACAGACTGATGTCCCACAAATAATTTGTATTGTTATTACTAAAAAAAGGTCACAAAACCATTTCTTCCATTCATACATTGATTCAATTATACTTGCAAAATGCAAACATTGCAATTAATAGTTTATTATTATTTATGAATTCATTTATTACATAGAAGCCTGAATTATTACGAATGATGTAATAAAAAAAACAATAACTTACAAAGTAGGAAGACAATTTAAGCAATATGTATGCAGTAAAATTTAGTTAAAACTATTGAATAAACTTTCAAGATACTTAAGAAAACAATATGAATATACATTTTACTGTTTACATACATAGTAGAACCTCGTTGGTAATCCAAATGCCACCGAAGTACTAAGTAGCTTGAAAAAACACATGCCATCGGCCATGGAAATCACAGAAGAATATAAGGGATTTTTTTTTTTTTTAATTATTTATAATAAATATTACATCAGATAATAGACTTTTATTAACAGGTAATGGACCTTTTATTTTAATAATAATAGTTATCCTTTTTAGTGTGTGGTAAATGTCCATTAATACGATTTAACAGCATCTTATTTGATAATAAAAACGATTTGATAATCCCACAACCAATTAGTTCGGATCAACAAGGTTCTACTGTATTAATAATTAATATATTAGTTATAATTAATTAGTTAATTAATATATTAGTTAGTTTTTTATTAATATATTTATTAGTTAATTATAACTAATATTAATAGGTTGGTGTTGGTTGAAAAGGGCAGAAGCCTAAACGGATTCATTGAATTAGTGGTTAGAGGGAGATTATTATAAGTGGTCAAAGAAGGATGGGGTGGTAAGAGGAGTCTAGAGGTAGGAGGAGAAGATTAAAGGTGGTCAGAGGAATTTAGTAGAAGTAAGAGGAATTTAGAAATGGTAAGAGAAGGTTAAAGGTGGTCAGAGGAAGTTAGTGGAAGTAAAAGAAGTTTAGAGGTGGTAAGAGGTCAAAGGTGGTCAAAAGGAATTTAGTGGAAATAAGAGAAGTTTAAAGAAGGTTAAAGGTGGCCAGAGGAATTTAGTGGAACTAAGAGAAGTTTAGAGAAGGTTAAAGGTGGCCAGAGGAATTTAGTGGAACTAAGAGAAGTTTAGAGACGGTTAAAGGTGGTCAGAGGAAATTAGAGTTTAGAGAAGGTTAAAGGTGGTCAGAGGAATTTAGTGGAACCAAGAGAAGTTTAAAGGTGGTCAGAGGAAATTAGTGGAAGAAAGATAAGTTTAGAGGTGGTTAGAGGAATTTAGTTGAAGTAAGGGAAGTTTAGAGAAGGTTAAAGGTGGTTAGAGGAAATTAATAGTAGTAATACGTGACTAAAGGCAGTTAGAGGTGGTAAGATGAGACTAAAGGGGATAGTTTAAAAAAAACTGGATTGAGAGCATCATAGGTATTATATTTAATCAAAACTAAATTGTAAATTATTAATAGGATCTGCCCAGTCCAACAGTCTAACCTAATAATTTACATATTAGTAAGTTAGTTATTATAAATAATTAAAAAGTTAGTATACATAAGTAAATAAGTTATTAAAAAATGTGGCTTAATCCCAACATTAAATAGGACAACATAAAATTAGTGCATACTTTTATAGGAGAACTATATTTGGCATTATAAGTTTAGCCTCCCTGGAAATCAAACCTATATTATAGTTCGTGTTTAGAACTTGGTTCCAGGGAGAACAGTATTAGATCATTAAAAGATAGAGGAATCAGTAACTTTACAAATCTATCCAAGTAATTTTATGTCCAACACAGATTATTGTTAGTGCTTCGGCTTTAGTTCAAGTGAGAGCAGTACTTGATCATTACTTAACACATTCAATGCGGGTGGATCCATGCCATGCTAACGCGCCTGGCAGGTGGATCCACAGTGGATCCAAGCCCTTCCTTTCAGCCCTCTGTAGCTCTATTCTCCGTGCCTCGAGTAGAACCATCTTGCAAGGCTCTGTCAGGCCCGCTGACGTTTGTATCCACAGGGGATCCAACATTTTTTTTTTTTAAATTAACTTTTAAAGATTCTATTCAGTCACTAAGCTAGGTTCATGAATTAGATTACGCATTCAATGGGTTAAAGAAGGTATCAGTTACTTTACATACATCTGTCAAAATGTGGGGAAAAAATCTGGAAATCAAACTCAGATCAGTGATTTCACTAAACTTTTGGACTTACGATCCATAGAGGACTACATTTAGATCATTATATGACAGTATGATCATATATTATACATTTTTATCAAAGTGATAAATAGTATGAAATATGGGGGGCCAGTGTAGCCGAGTGGTTAGCACTCTCGGCTCTGAAACCAAGGTCTAAACCCTGGGTGTGAGTTCGAATCCCAGAGAGGTGAGACATGTTTCACACTGATGATCTCTTTGAGTAGATAAGTAAAGTAACCGGATAAACCCCGTCCAGTAATGCCCTAGGCTGTTGAACGGAACTAAAAATAAAAAAAAAAAGTATGAAATGACTCACATCTCTGGGATATAAACCTGATACATTGATTAATAGACCATAATTTTAAGAAAACATTTTAAGCCTTTAAGACAATTACAAAGAAAACTATTTGGAACCGTAAGTGCCGGCTGTATTGATTTATTATATTTAATTTAATTTTTGTTTTATGAATTAGTTTTTTTTGGGAGAAAAAAAAATCGGCACCACAGTACTCAAATTATTTTATGATGACAACTGATAAAAAAAAAAGTAATCGAAAACGGGAGTCGCTTTCGGAGAAGCAGAGAAGAAAACCAAAAAAAAATAAAAAATAAAAAAAGATTTTTGTAAATAAATATATTTCTCTTAACACGTTCAGGACGGCACGCCGCGTATGTGCGGCGGGTCGACTTACCCGCCGGCCTGCCGCCGCACATGTGCGGGGCCAAGTATTTTTGGTTGTAATGGGTTGTTGAGGGAGCTAGGCTGGCTTTATAAGTCTGAAACTCGCTGTAGGCCTTCACAACAACCATACCTCTTACCTCATTTACTTCGTCTGCAAGTTGTCGGGAAAACTTTTTTCAATATTCTCAAAAGTGTGATTTCTTCAGTTTTCATCATTTTTTTAAAGGTAAGCAAATAATATCTTAGATTATACATTAATTACTACTTTACTTTAAATTAAAGTGCTTTAGTAAATATAATATTTATCTTATAATTGCAAAACACCTTCTTTTTTTTTTTTTTTTTTTTTTATTAGTTGGTCGTTATATTTTTTATTTTTATGATCAATAACTTATTAATTATTTTTTTAGTTTGAATATATTATATAAACGAAGTTAAAATGATTTCTAATAAAATTTATTTTTAAATTATTCTATAATCCTAATCTATAATTACTAAAAGTTGAAGTTTTATTGCATTTTTCTATGCATAGCAAAATGCCCAAGGAAAGCTTAGCTAAAAATATTTTCACCACCCTTGTGTCATATGGCATAATTTAACTAGAACGTTATATTTTACATAATATTTAAATTTAAATTACTGAAGCATGTATTTCTCAATGGTATTCACCCCAAAATATGTGATTCACATTGAAAGTAGTGAAATTGGTACACTGATGGATTACTTTCGAGTTGTTCAACAATTCGGAAGAGGATATTTAAAAATTAGTGCTTAATTTTTCAAGAGTACAAAAATCAGAATAATAATTTGAAGTATTCACAGTTTTAGCCTATTGCTCTCAGATTTGTTAGGTAACAGTTAAAAAAATTACTTAGTATGTATATATTTGTACAAAACAACAACCCTAAAGGGATTATGGCAGATGGTTTTGCATAAGTTGGGCGCTAATCACTACCCTATTCATTTTGCTAAGAGTAATCGTGTTGTTTGTTTGTACTTTGTATTCAAATAAACTTGGAAAACCCTTGCCCCCTGTTAATGACCTTTATTTTTCAAGGCCCAAGTAATCCGTTATATTCTTCAAGTAGTTGCGATTATATCTAATCCCCGTTATTATTACCCCTGACTAAATTTATCACCATTGGGGTTTATCATACAACTATTCCAATATTTTTGAAGTATTATAGTTTATAAATACTCTGTACAATATGTCCTTGTTTTTACCAAAATATGTACCTATTAATTTATTTACTAATTTATTTTTTTTTTTTTTTTAAGAATGGATGCACCGTTTACGTCTCAGGGTCCTGATAGGAAAAGGTCGTAATCTGAGGGGGATGATGTGAGAAGGGTCTACACAGAGGAGGAGTTGCGACGGATTTTAGAAGAAAATGTTTCTTATAGGTAAATTTCTTTCGACGACTCGGACTTTTCGTCAGAAAATGAGGACAAAAATGAGCCCCCAGCAAATCTAAACGCACTCGTTGATCGACATGGTGGTAAAGAAATCTAAGGCCTATGCTTCGTCTCTTCTGGTTAAACACGTGTCTCCAAAGTCCTTTGTCAAGTGGAAAAACATTACAGCTGCGGAGTTCAAAACATTTTTAGGCGTTATTTTTTTAATGGGGGTAATTAAATTAAATAGATTAAAAGATTATTGGAGAGGAGATTACCTCTTTCAAATGCCCATTCCTAAATTTATGTCTCGCGACAAATTCTTATTAATTTCAAGGGCTCTTCATTTTTCTATGGAACTAAATTTATTTGACCCTCTTGGGAAGATTCGGCCAGTAATAACTTACTTCAACGAAGTCATGAAATCCAATTATTACCCGTCAAAGAATTTATCTATAGATGAAAGTATGGTGTTATGGCGAGGTCGTTTATCGTTTCGTCAATACGTAAATGGCAATCGACACAAGTACGGAATAAAGCTGTATGTATTGGCTGAGCCTGATGGGCTTGTCCATAAAATCCATGTTTATGGCGGAGCTAAGGATGCAGAGGTTGCAGGGACCGGGCACACCTCTAAAGTTGTAAGAACACTGTTGGAAGGAAAACTACAAGTTTAATTGTTAGTATTATTATGACGTACGCTATTAGCGTAAATTGTTATGTTTTTATATGTTATATATTTTTTATGCTTCCTAAGTTTTTATTAGTATTTATTAATTATTAGTATTATTATGACGTACGCTATCAGCGTAAATAATTATGTTTATACTTTTTAATGTTCTAAATATACGTTGTAATGTTAAACTACGACTTAGAGTTGTTATTTTAATATTTAGATCCTTTTATAACATATATGTAGTAAAGCTATGCCATCCTAGGTAGGCTAAACCAGCAACAAATTTTTTGCAAACTTCCCCCCGGCCTGCACGCCGCGTATATGCGTTTTGAATAATTTAATTATTAATTACCTAAATAATTAAAAAAAAAATTTTTAAATATTTTTTATGTGTTTATATGATGTTTTTACATCAATTATGAATTTTATAAAAATTCAGCCCGTAGGAAATTTCAGGTTTTTCTGGCCGTCCTGAACGTGTTAAGAGTCAAGTTGCTGCAAAGACAAAAACATTTGGTGTTAGTATTTAGTTCAAAAGGATCTCTTAAGAGAGAGCTGAACTAAAGTAATATTGTTCAGCTTAACACTCTATGTAAATAGTTATTGGTGATAATAATATCTAGGTAATATCCTACTATACTCGTGCTCTGCTCATGCCATTATAATTTGGTTACTCTGGCAGCACAGAAGAAAAAAAAAAAACGGGAGGGGAGCTAATGAGAGCTCGAGATTTTGGCGGGTAGTAGATCGGGCCAACTAGGCAAACAAAAATATCACCGGATTACCAGATAACCACCTAGTGGTTTTATTTTTTTCCTAACATAGGTTGGCCAATCTGAGCTGTGAGATTTACGTATAATGACATAAGTATAGACAAACATATCAACATTCTAAAAGATAACAATAGCAGCCAATTTACCAAATTAAAACCATATCAATACCAAGGCAATATCCAAGGCTAAAACAATAATAACATCTTAGAAGCAGTGCTTCTTAAACTTAACTTAACAAAACTATTATTTTTTCAAATAAATGCATAGGAAGTAATTTCTTTTTTGGCTGCTTAGCCTTCAGGCCATAGGAAGGTCAGGCCAGGAAGTAATATTTTATTAAAAATTTAAAGAAATAATTTTAATGGAATCCAGAGAACATTTTTCTTTTGTGTTCTGAAAACTATTAATTTTCTAAGATACTATGTCTTACTGTGTCAACATCAACATCTAGGTAATATCCTAGGCTATAACAATAACAATATCCTAGAGGTTAACAATAACAATACCTCAGGTTACAACAATAATACTTTCTACGAAATAACAATATCAATATCTAGGCAATATCGTAGGGGATAACAAACAACAATATCCAGACAATTGCAATAACAATTCAGTAAGCATGACGGCACTAGTAAGTAGATATTAATAAGTTTTGTAATATCAATTATCGTCATAAGTGGATCATTAGAGCCTGTATTAAACCTCTTGCAATTAAATAGTTGAAGTCTTTCACTATTAAAACATATTTCCATTTAAAACGATACAGAAAACTCCTAGTAAATTATAATTTATATATTGACTCTAAATATTAATTTACTTCTACATTTTAACAATTTAAAATTGACTATTTGGTGTTCTGTAGAAACTGAGAATCAGCAAGGTTTAGTCAAAATTAAAAGAAAATAAAGTTTTGTAGTTTTGAATCACTGTTTCAGAAGAAGTTCCTTCTTTAAATTGTTACTCCCCTTGCTTATTTAATATAATTATTTATACATTCCTTTGTTCATAATTCTGTTTTATAAGGGGAGTAACAATCTAAAGAAGTACTGTTTAAGGTATGATACAAGAATAGTGGAAGTAATAAAAAAATTGGTGAGTGAAGTCTCACGTAAAAAGGGTTTCGTTGGTATTGAAAATGAAATTAGTATAAGGGGGGAGGGGAAAATGCAAAATTTTGATGTTTTTTGTCAAAAAGGCATGGAAAATTAAACATTTTCCACAAGTGTTATATATATTTTTAGCTTGCTTTCTTGTTTGTTTGTTTGTTTGTTTGTCCGGTAACAAAATGGCAGTCGATTTCTAACTAACTTACCGAATAGCTAGACATTTGAAACTTTTAGCATAGCTCAGAACACGATGACAATGCATTAATTTAATAATTTTAGCCATCTTTAAGCAGAATTTAATTGGTTTTCAGCAAATTTTGCTGTATGGAAAGTTAGTTCGGAAAAAATCCGCCAGTTATTTTATTTGTTTTGACGTATCCCATATTTAACAATCTTCAATTTGACGGGTTTCAAATTTGTGATTTTTATAAATAAATAAGAAATAAACATTGAATGACAGCAAAACAGGAAATATATCGATTATATTATTCCAAATATATCGATGGTACAGTTTAGATTTGGTGATGGGGAGATCCGTTGTACTAAGATTTGTACTTTTATAATGTTTAAGATCGGCTCTCTAGATGGTTGTCATTTATGTGAAATAAATAAATTTGGAACTATTTTTCTACTAACATTATATTATAACAATGACAATTATATTATCAACATTACATATAATTCAACAGAAAATTTAAAAACGTAGTATATAAAAAGTTCTTTTTATCTTGAAATTTTTGTAATCTACTCTTCAATACCTTTCACTTGATACCTCACTCAAAATTTAAAAAAATATATTTTTGTTCCCCGCTACATGAATATCCGTCATTTTGGTTTCCCAGTTTATCAGATCAAATTGCTATTCTTATTTTTTCTATGGCCAAGCAGACCGCAAATTTTGCATATTTTTTTATAACAGCAAAAATATAGTTTTAAGGGGAGTGGCACACAAAATGTTGATGTTTTTTGACAAAATGGCGTGGAAAATTGAACATATTCCACAAGTGTTATATATTTTTGTAATTTACTCTTCAATACCTTTCGTTTGATACCCCACTCAAACTTTTAAAAAAATATTTTTTCCGCATGACGTGAATTATCCGCCATTTTTGGATTTGAACAGGTGATAATTTTGAGTTCGCTATTATTTTGCGTGTCAAAACGATCTTTAATGCTGGAAAAGTTTCATGTTTTTATCTCTTTTGATTCAAAAGTTATTGGAACCGTACAGAGTGACAGACAGACAGACACAGGAACGAAACTAAGGGTTTCTTTTTTTGGTTTTACCAACTAAATCCTAAAAATTAGTGGTCTATATATGTACATAGAGTAAGTATTAAATAATTTCAAATCTGAATAGTACTTTCAAAGATATAGGTGGAATAAAAAAAAAAAAGTTTGTGTGTATGCAGAAGAGAAAGCAATAAGTCCAAAAGGTTGAAATGAATAAAAGGACCAACAAAGTCAGATCTAATTGTGACCTTATTGTCCAAAATATTAAAAATCAGATGAGTGGTTTTCAAGTTATGGCACCTTGCAAAAATGTTGAATGACACAAGACTAAAAATGTCCCCTGATGTTAGAAACAGATTTTTGAATTCGAGGCCTAATCAAATTGTGACCTTATTGTCCAAAATATTTTAAATCGGATGAGTGGTTTTCAAGTTATTTTTTTGAATTCGGGTTCTTCAGAATTATCACAATGCTAATATTACATCTGGCAAGCTCAGAAGCAAACATTAGTATAATACTATGACTATATCAACTGATTTTGTATTATACCTTAAAGAAAGAAAGAAATTTCAACTGAAAACATCAGTTAGTTAAAATATTTATTTCTAATTTTGACTGATCCTCGCTATTCTCAATTCCTATTTTATTCGCAGTCCATATCCACATAATTAATAATAAAATAAGCTAAATTAATTTACTATTTTTTTAAAATGCTAATAAAAATGTAAAGTGTTAAACAAAAAATATATATTCTAATTATAAGCTAAATTATTGGTTAGCTTGCTTGGTGTTACGTAGTTTTTGTCTGAGTTCCAATTAGTGGTCGAATTGATCTGTCCATAATGAAATCGACAGCGTGGTCAATTGGATGAATGATGAGCGGTATAGATAAAAGGCCGACTGCTACAGATATCCATTTGATCTGCTTCGATGATTTGATCACTTCGGTCTTTTTTAAGGCATATCTGTAAATAAATAAAAACATATTTTAAGATTTAAAGGATCGGATGATGGAAGCAGAAGGTTGTCTGGAGAATCTTTAAGACACAATTGTGTGACGAAGTGAGGTGGAAGGCAAGGATTAATATTGGGATCACTGGCTTACATGGATAGCTAGACCTAGTGCTAGTAGTAGAATGGTCAGCACAAACCACTTCCTAACCCCGCATGGTGTTTAGCCAAAGCGATTAAGATGTGATCATTAGTAATATAGTAGAGCGTCGATTATCCGAACATCAGTTATCCAAATGTTCAATTATCCAAACTGGCATCGTGAAAAAAAAAAAAAAAAAATCCACCGTCAAATTAATTTCCAGAAAGAGTGGTGTTAGCTATATAAAGAGATACCAGATTTTGACGAATTCAGTTTGACGGGACAAACATTAACATTTGTTTACTAACAACTAACTTTTGTTTGTCTATGTAATTTGTGGAATCATTTGCAGCATTTTTCCACTTAATACCTTACCATTCTTCAAGGTGAAACAGGTCAGGCATTTTCTATCAAGTTCGGTGTTGGTAAATCAACAATTACAGGATTAAAAAATAATTCTGACTCAATCACTAGGTATGCACTTAATCTTGGCCGTGAGGAGGACAGTTTATATCGTAAAACTATATAAAAAAAAAAAACCGAAATACAAATTGTTGGAAGGTACTGCATTCACTTGGTTTTTGCAAAAACGAGCCTCCGGACAGCCCATATTGTGTGAAAAAGCAGTAGAATTAAACATAAATCTTGGTTGTGACTCTGCATTCATCGTCAGTTCTGGGTGGCTGAAATATTTCAAATTGCGACATGGGATTCGGCAAATTGAGTTTCATGGTGAAAAATTAAGTAAAAAAAATTAAGCAGACTAGTATTACAATTTTCTTTATGCCAAATTAATCTTTGGAGATACAATTTTTTTGTTCACTATTTACTAGATAAATAGGACAAAGGTGCTTTTGGCATAAAAAGCACGTGGTTGATTATTTTTACATCTTCCCTTTTAATTTTTTTAATTTCTTAGTGAATTTTGATTATCCGAATTTTTGATTATCCAAACCACCCCAAAAAACATTACTTCGGATAATCGACGCTCTACATAGGCTAAACAGCCTGTGGAAGGGTCTTGCCTAATCATAGAGTGATTAATAGTAAGCCATATAAATCACCCAAGTGCCTTGGCCAGGATCCCAAGTGTCACCCCAACCTTGATTCATAGTTTGATCATAGATGGGCAAGCAGCATTGGCGCTCACTAACGGTTTGTGTTTTTCAAATACCTATTGCCAAGCTATATCCCCCGGATGAGCTTAGCTGCCCACATATTCTTAAAAGGTACTTAAAGATTTACCTAAAAGGTACTTAAAGATTTACCTATCTATACACAAAATTCTAACTTGTTGTCAGACACTTTTTTGCTTGCTATCTCCTGATCTATATGGACCCATGTCTTTAGAGCCACAGCTACTCTGAACACTAAGCCCCAGCCAGATACTCATTGTGATAAAGACCCAAGGGAGGTCTAGTGGCTGGGTTATAAAGTCAGGATGGAGAAAACCAGAAGGGGAGATAATAGATGAATTTTCAGAAGGAGTAATGAGGAGAGGGCTGTACCCTACATGGCTAGAAGAAGTACAGTACGCTGGCAAAGACTAGCCCAAAGCAGAATGCTTTGTAAAAAAGAATTGTGGAGATCAGGACCCTACATGAACTGTAGTCCTAGAAAAGGAGACGAACAATCAGGGTACTAAGTAGAGTTAACTAGGTAGAATGTAGACTACAGAGGGCTGAACAGAGGTTTCAAAATGTAAACCATATGTTTCCCTTAAAGAGAAATACGTGTGGTGTAATGGGACACCCGGTAGGAACGAAGTTCCTCACATTTTATATTAAATATAAATTATAAAATCACACTGCTAAGTACGTATACGTTGCTAACTACTTATACATGGCGGAGTTAGAAAAGAGACCAAATTAAAAGTAACTAACTTTTTGTACCTAGCGGAGTTAAGGCTAAATTAAAAGAAAAGCATTATTTGTTTCAAGACTAGTTTGATTTGATTTGTCCCTTCTTCTAATCTTCGTTTTTTGTGTGGGTCGATTAAGGGTAACGAATAAAACTTCAACTACGGTGAATTTTGACAATGGCTATATTTCACCCCTCTCCGGGGCACATTCATGCCTAAAAACATCGAAAACTTCAACTAAATATTAAAAATATCACAACGTTAAAACCTAGGAACTTTCTTACCTTATCGTAAGACTTAGGAAACATTTTGATAATATTTAAAAAAGGAGAAACAATTTTTGACCACGTAGTGGTTCCGTCATATCTATGGTCATCACTTTGTTATAAAATAACAACTTAAAACTTAAAAACTAGGGCAACACAGGTAAAATAACAAATTAACTAGTAACATGGTAATAGTTTTGACTATAAGTAACCTGGACTAAGGAAACCTTCCTTTTATCAATTAACGAATAAAGAAAAATGAAGAATTTTATTAATTTTTTATAATATATATATAAAAAAAACTATTTTTTCTAAATTAACATGAGATCTTAGGTTAACGAAATTTAATGATGAGTTTTCGATGTTTTTAGGCATGAATATGCCCCGGAGAGGGATGAAATATAGCCATTGTCAAAATTCACCGTAGTTGAAGTTTTATTTGTTTCATTAAAACAAGCGTCTTACAATAAATATAAGAAAAAAGTTAATTATGATAAGTTCATAGTTAAAGAGTATGTTTGTAGTTGGATGGAAATGGACTGTTTTCTACATACCCGGCCTACTAATTTAAAATACTATAAAATATATCTCTTCGTTGCGTGTGAATGCTTGGGTAGATAATTGTTATGTCTAAAAATCGATTTGTAATAAGTATCGATCTTCTTGTTTAAATCGCTGTTATTTGTTGATCCAGTTTTGGAGCGTTGTTGTACGTAAACAAGCATCCATACAAGTGTAACGTGTTCCCACATTCCAAATACATTGTGTTTCATAAACTATATTGTTTTTATTTTAATTACATTTTGTGTTAAGGACACAACAATAATGTTGTCCAACGAACTCATCCTGGGCATTGGAAAAATGTACATAATATGTACATTTGAAATTTAGTACATATTATGAACTAAATTTCAACAAACTTGGTCATCTTTTACTCAAGTTATTGTCATTGGTAGATTTCGTGACAGTGATTTTGGTCGTTTTTTTCGGATTCACTCCCGGGCTCCAGAACGCATTAGATATTTGTAATAATAGCAACCATAACAAAGAATTTACAATAAATCCTTCAGCAAGTTTTCATATTATAGTAATTTTTTTAAATTACCTAGCTATAATCGCAAAAAATTCAAGTTGGAAAAATCTTTTATAAGGTCTCCTCTTTAAGATCAAGATTTACTAGACATTAGCTATAAAAACTGTTTACAAACCTAGTTCCCGCACATAATCTGTTGATAGTGAAACCTGGCACTATAACCGATGCAAAACTTTGCCATAGTAGAACATCAACGCACGTAGTGAATGTTTTAGATGACCTATGCTCCGTTGACATTCCATTAGTAGCTCTCCACGTCTTCAATGATTTACTCATAGTATCGGCTAGTACATAACTTGAAGCCACAACGTAGCTAGCATTCACGTATTTAACAGGAATTACAGATCTGCAACAATAAAAAATTAAATTATATTATTTGATGACAACAATAAGAGAAGAAATATCTTTAAAAAAAAAAAAAAAAAAAAAAAAAAACATACATAATATTCAAGAGTTATAAAGCTACGAGAATTACACATCATCGTAAAACAATCGTTTTTTGCTAAATTAAATAATATATATTTTCATTAATAATAAATAATGAAAAACCACTATAGCAGGGCTGCAAACTGGTTGTAAGGCCAAATTTACTGACTAATTATGTGAAAATACTGACTAAATACCTACTAACATTACTGATATCAATCTTTATTTTAAAAAAATAATAGCAAATCAAATAATTAATTAATTATTTTTAAAATTGGCCACCCTTTTTCCCACTTAGGAGCTGTTAAAAATTGAAATTTGATCTTTGATAAAGAAACGCGATAAGTAGGTAATGCTGTGGAATCAAGTGCCAGAAAATATATAAAAACAAAGATACTTCCGCATTCATCGTGTCAATTTTTAACAGAGTAATGATGTTCTTATATTTCGTAGATTTTATTAGGTCAATTTTATATTTTGGGATAAATGTGAGAAAATATTTAACAAATGCTGGCCATTGTTCTAAAAGTCGTTTGCTTGCTTGCTTCAAGGATAACCATCTTGACTACACATGCTTAACCTTCGGGCGGGCGCTTGATATTAGTTAGCAGCAGCGGGCGTGCGGCGGCATTTACACCGCTTTAGTTTCCTTCCATATTTAAAGCTTGTAGCTCCTGGTTATTGTGGAAATTAGTTTCCACAATAGGTTATTATAATAAAACATTAATTTCGAACACGTTTTTTTTTTTAAAAAAAGTTTATACACGAAAGTAAAAATTCTTTCAAAATTGTCATAAAAATAATAAAAACGCAGCCTTTAACACTTTCTCTTCTATTCTGGTATTGTATTATATATTTATATGTAATTGGTAAACGTAACTCTTAAAATGATCAAATTCTTTTGCATAAGAATACAGTATACAAAAAAAAAAAAAATCTCTAATATTTACACCGTACTGACGTGTGTACTATAGAGCTTGTCGAGTTTCAAACTAAAGTAAGGGCGACCCGCTCACGTTCCGGGTATACCGATGGTTTTATTAAACCTAGGAAATAGTAATTGGAGAATACCTAGACGAGCTGATAAGCTGGAATACTGTAAAACCACAGGGGGCGTGATTTTTTAAAAAGGCGGTGTAAATGCCGCCCGCGCGCCCGCTCGAAGGTTAATGCATTTTTTTGACTGGGAAAATTTAGGCCTATTTGAACTTTAGTGAAATCGTCCTTCCTTGACGGCCAACTATTAAAAAAATCGTGAAATTGGAAAAATAGATTTGATGCATAATCTCCGAGTATTTTCATGTCCCGTTTAAATGCATTGTGCAAAACATGAATGTTACAGGTTCCAACGCCACCAAAGTTTTTCTTTTTAAAAAATCATATACACATTTGTTCATAAGTCTTTTAACAGCTTTGTTTACATTTTGTCCATCATTACTAAGCATAAACAATTTAGCTCGTGGCAATTTAGCCTTATTTACCACATAACTTGGCAAATAAATCTTAAGCAGTTGCTGAGCCAATAAAAAATGTTTGCGAATGCCGTGTTAAAATCCTTTCAGTTGATTCCTACCAATATCTAACAGTTATTTGCAACTCTTTATAGGATGCAGCATTGGTAGTTTCGTCGTAACAAAATGTAAAATAACAATTATTTATTTCACTTCAGTGGCGTACCAACAGTGATGGGGGCCTGGGGCGCTACTCAATGTGGGGGCCTACCCAGTATTCACAGTTTATCCTATTAACATAGTTCACAAATGTACGATACTACATTACTTTTTAATAATGGAATACGTTTTTTGATTTATGATTCACAGGTATTTATTTATTTTCTAAAGGGACCCTAAAAATTGTCTCTTATTATAGTTTTCCTTTAAAGGACATAATATTGTGAAATGTTATAGAAACACCCACTGATATTTTTTTTTTAGATTTAAAAGTACTTTTTTGCTAAATATGTCAACTTTTGTAAACTTAGGATAGTCTCCACTATTTTGGTTTTTGAGATATTTATGATAACAACAGTTAACAGCATAAAGTATGTCCAACATTTTAAATTCAAGACAAAGTCTGTTAATTATAACCATATTCTTTCTTGAAGAAAATTATAGTTTTTGAGCAATTAAATGTATTTAAAATAAAGTAGATTATTTTTTGAAACCTTAATTTAAGGATATAGGTAATATAAGACCAATATTGAAGAAATGGGTACGAGACAACTCAGATTAACTTTCTCATAATTCTCTCGGTCCCAGATTCCAGAAACTATTAGTTTTCAATGTTCAACAAAATCGTATTTATTTTCATCAATACATATCTCGGAAACTACAAGGAAAAAGCTTACAACGTTAAATTTGTATTGAAATGCACTAGATTTTAAATATTTTTAATGAAAATGGTCACAGCAGTTTTCGAGAAATAATTTTTTACAACCGTCTTAAGTTATTGGAATGGAATGTAGTGCCCGAATTATTTTATTTTCAATTCCGCCTCGCGGTAAAATTTCTTTTCTTAAAATCTAAATTAATCAATATAATCAGCACAGTAATGTTTTTGGGGGTTAGGCCTTCGGAGTTAACATTCATTGCTCGATTTCGTCTCGGGGTATGATTTTCTGAGCATTTATGATGTATGCCAAATTTCGTCAAAATCAGCCGGGTAGTTTAGACTCCACGGGTCTGCGCAGACGCCAGGTGAGAGACAGAATTTTTTTAAAACCACTATATAGGACTCAGAGGACCTCAAAACGTGTAAATCCATTAAAACTCCAAAATCGGATTTTCGCGCCATCACAATACTTTCTCCTTATAAGAAAGTAAATGATGGAAGAACTTTTTAACAATAAATTGTTAATTTTGTGATAAATTTTGATATAATATAATGTTCAATAGTAACTACATTTAGCTACCTACGAAAATTCGAAAACTGATAAATGGAAAACACTGGGCTACGTAATTATGAACTCGTATATGAAAAAGTTGTCAGAGTTGTCTCGGACCGATTTTTTACTAGTGAAGAATTGTTTTCAATATGGCTACCAAGAACATTTTTTAAGGAAAAACTTACATATTCTTATAATATAAGCTTAATTATTAAACCGAACCGACACCTGACGAGGGGTTAGGTGTTTCCTACTACGGATGTTATTACTAGGGTTCCATCTCAAATATGCTTGTTTAAAGATACCTTTTCTTTAATAACTTACTTAGTACGCGAGTACGCCACGCATATTATTATCGTTTTGCAACAATGCATTATTTTTTTTTTTTCAATTTATAAATAAAATTGGAATCTATGTTTTAAGCGAGGCATAGGTTCAATGGGGGGCCTCTCATCAAAGCGGGGCCTGGGGCGGACCACCCCCTCCGCCCCCCCTTCGGTACGCCACTGTTTCACTTAACATTAAAGTTGTAAAGTACACTTTCCCATTTTTCATAAAACCCTTCGTTCACTTCACATGAAGTAAAGAAAAAACTTATAAAATCAATAATTACTGCCAACTACAGTAAAAAAATTGTTTTAAATTAAATTAAAGAAGAATGGTGCTGTTAGGTAGTAGCGACTCAAGAAATCTTTGAAAACTGCACACAAGCAAAGTGCCACATCCATACCCAGGCACCACCGCCCCCAAAACTGGCCCTCAGTTTCCCAGGGCTTTCAAGGTGTAAAAAAACTAACTTTACTGACTAATTTCATGAAATACTGACCTAATACAGACTTTCCTCAAGATACAGACTATTACAGACTTTACTGACTAGTTTGCAGCCCTGCAATAGTAATTAGTGAAAGTTAATTGCAATTGAAGTTAAAAATATCATTTAAATATGATAAGTTTGAGAAAGGATGGAATTTTATAGGTGTGTAGAAAAAAATAAAATATACGCTTTAAGCCATATTAATTTAGAAACGTTTCGACCCTTTGTAAGGTCATCTTCAGTCTGTTTCGTTTATTAATGGAACAACCAAACTCTAGTTTAAAGTTTCAAATGTCATTTAGTAATCATTGCAGAAGTAAGGTTTTTAGCGCCCAGGGAACAACGTTGGTCTTCGTGCTCTCCGATCTGCATAATTCTGACGAGCAAAAAATAAAAACACCGAATTCAATTTGGGTTTTAAACTATCAATAATCAACTGTATTATGACAACTCAACCACAACAATTTCATTTTAACCATAAAAAAAAAAGACCAATGCGATTCTCATTCAAAGCTCAAAAATATTAATTTATCAACCTCACGAATGCAATAGATGAATGAAACCAACAATTAAAAAAAACTAATGGGTTATAAATTAGCTAACTAGAAATGATTGACCTCACAACCAATAAAAACTAAAAGAAAAGGTAGTTAGGAATGCAACAAAATCGGCATCCTTTTATCATTTTATAGCTCCTCGCCAAATGAAGACTTAACGAACTTGAAAAGCTATGCAGGTAACATTTTTTGGCACTATTTACGTTTTGAACAGGTGTTTTCCAAGGTGAACTATGTAAAGTCAAAATTTCAAGCTCTAACTAATGATTAGTACCAATAAGTCTGAGACTAAATAGGGAGATTCTCAAGCTCGAAGCAATTTCAATCCTCACACTGAATCATCGTATTTATAATATTTAATAATAATCATAAAGATTTTTAATAAATTATGTTGTTTATGAATGACTTTTTGGCACTTCTTTAGATTGTTACTCCCCATTATAAAAAAACAGAGGGGAGTAACAATCTAAAGAAGGTGTACAGAATGTTCTTCTTTAGAGTGTTACTCCCCTAATTAAAATGTAAGTGGGATGTTCCTTTGTCCTAAAGTACATTGGACTAACATCCCTTTGTGTTAAAAGTTATTTAGTCAAAGTCATTTTTATTCTAAAACAACAAAGGGGAGTAACAATCTAAAGAAGTACCGACTATTTTAAGACAAAATTTGTCATACAACTATTATAACAGAAAAAAATCAAAATTAATATATATGTAGAAACAGTTTAAATATTCAGAATGAAAACGGAGCAATGTGGCCAAGCAAGCATAAAAAAAATTACGATTCTGTTCTTGTTTTGATTATGATAGGATGTCCTTAACGTAATCATGTTATTATATTAATACTCAAAAGTATAGGGAGTAAATTAGCATGCTAGTGAGCTAGTTACAAGCTATGTTAAGAACTCCTAGCTCTAGCTGCAGTAACTACATAGCTTGTAAGCTCACCAGTCAAAGCCTCCATTATACGGGGCGAGTTTATTAGCAACTCACTAGGGAGTAAATTAGCATGCGAGTGAGCTAGTTACAAGCTATGTTAAGAACTCCTAGCTCTAGTTGCAGTAACTACATAGCTTGTAAGCTCACCAGTCAAAGCCTCCATTATACGGGGCGAGTTTATTAGCAACTCACTAGGGAGTAAATTAGCATGCGAGAGAGCTAGTTACAAGCTATGTTAAGAACTCCTAGCTCTAGCTGCAGTAACTACATAGCTTGTAAGCTCACCAGTCAAAGCCTCCATTATACGGGGCGAGTTTATTAGCAACTCACTAGGGAGTAAATTAGCAAGCGAGTGAGCTAGTTACAAGCTATGTTAAGAACTCCTAGCTCTAGTTGCAGTAACTACATAGCTTGTAAGCTCACCAGTCAAAGCCTCCATTATACGGGGCGAGTTTATTAGCAACTCACTAGGGAGTAAATTAGCATGCGAGTGAGCTAGTTACAAGCTATGTTAAGAACTCCTAGCTCTAGCTGCAGTAACTACATAGCTTGTAAGCTCACCAGTCAAAGCCTCAATTACACGGGGCGAGTTTATTAGCAACTCACTAGGGAGTAAATTAGCATGCGAGTGAGCTAGTTACAAGCTATGTTAAGAACTCCTAGCTCTAGTTGCAGTAACTACATAGCTTGTAAGCTCACCAGTCAAAGCCTCCATTATACGGGGCGAGTTTATTAGCAACTCACTAGGGAGTAAATTAGCATGCGAGAGAGCTAGTTACAAGCTATGTTAAGAACTCCTAGCTCTAGCTGCAGTAACTACATAGCTTGTAAGCTCACCAGTCAAAGCCTCCATTATACGGGGCGAGTTTATTAGCAACTCACTAGGGAGTAAATTAGCAAGCAAGTGAGCTAGTTACAAGCTATGTTAAGAACTCCTAGCTCTAGTTGCAGTAACTACATAGCTTGTAAGCTCACCAGTCAAAGCCTCCATTATACGGGGCGAGTTTATTAGCAACTCACTAGGGAGTAAATTAGCATGCGAGTGAGCTAGTTACAAGCTATGTTAAGAACTCCTAGCTCTAGCTGCAGTAACTACATAGCTTGTAAGCTCATCAGTCAAAGCCTCCATTATACGGGGCGAGTTTATTAGCAACTCACTAGGGAGTAAATTAGCATGCGAGTGAGCTAGTTACAAGCTATGTTAAGAACTCCTAGCTCTAGCTGCAGTAACTACATAGCTTGTAAGCTCACCAGTCAAAGCCTCAATTATACGGGGCGAATTTATTAGCAACTCACTAGGGAATAAATTAGCATGTGAGTGATATCACTCCCCTTCTATATACTACTAATATCACGCCCCTACAGCGGAGCTACCACCAACGCTCACAACACCCAGCACGTCTGCACCAGCTGGGCCAACACCATCCAGTACGCCCAGAGTGACTACGCGATCAGGCAGACATGTACACATCCCGAAACGGTACCCATGAAGCTCCGAAAAGGGGGGATCCTCTAGAGACAGACTACAGGTCGCCTCTAGAAATGTTTTGATCTCCATGATTGTTATTTGTTTACTTTTTTCTGTCTTTGTATTTTCTTGAGACATTACACTTATTGCGTTCTACTTTTCTACTTAATCTCCGGTGTCGTTACCTTATTTAATTAATATAGTTTATGTTAGAAGCAAGACATACTTCTACAAGTATTAAACAGTTTCACTTATAAAATAAAATATACAAAACATCTTCAGAATTTATTTACCAACACGTTAAAAAACAGTAGCGCTTTAAGTGCAAAATTAAAGGGATGAGGTTAAATTAAACAAAACTAGTCGCAATTATTAATGGTTTTTAGTTATAGCCGGTGGGATATAGGTAGCCAGCCTACGTCACCATCCCCCTAGAATATGGGCGTGGCCAAATCATCTAGGTTCTGGTTTTTAAGCCTAATGTTTTTAAACCTGTATTTCTTTACATCTTGAGTTGGGCCGACCTTCTAGAATTCAAAATCCTGACCCCTCATTGTTCGGATTTTCCTGCGCTGTCAAAAGTCAAAACTCATAATGCACAAACTGTAGTGTTGTGTTATCAGTTTAGTAATAGCTATCAAATACTGTTATCAAGCCCGCAACACACTGTTTTTATTCTATTCTTATCACTATTGTGATGAAGGGACATAATCACTCTTGTGAATATATACGAAGGCAATAATTTTTTCAATACATCAAAATTTTGAAGTGTTATCTAGTCAAACTAGTGCGTTGCCAGCTTGGCAAATGTATTATAAAACTTAGATACAGTGGAAAATATAATTATTGTATATTGTAAGTTTTTATGTTGTGGCCCTCTCCGTCCCCTTCATGCTGTAGGCTTTAGGATTTTCCTCTTTTAACAATTTCACCAAAGCAATGCGGATGCACCATATTTTGGTGAGTGGCTGACAACCTAGCTATATTACAAAAACCGGCGAATTGCGAGTAAAGCAGCCATCTACATTACTCGTTCAAGCAAAGCGAGTGAACACATTTATTACAGAGTGAATTCCCTAGCAACATGTAAACTAGCTTATGTAATTGACTCTTTAACAATAAGCAAAACCTTTTCAACAATATAAGCTCATCGATTTGGCACATTCAAATCGTATTTACATAAAATAACATTAAAATATAGCAATCATTTTAAAAGTTTTTTCCCAAAATTAACTTTAAATAAAAGAAAACGTCCAACAAAATACAAATTAAATGTTTAATAAATAACAAAAACAACACGAATAAAAATAGAATTTTACCTAAATGATTCTCCTACTTCATTTGTGTAACCCATATATCTAAGTAAACTATCACGAAATATATCTCTCTCAGCCATTGTAATAAGATTTAAAAAAATATTTTTCTCAAAAACATCAAATTTATCACAAAATTTAAAAAATAAAATCGAATAACTAAGACGTAAATATGTATTAAAAATAAGAAAAGATTTTTTTCAAATGAAAATGTAAACAAGAAGGAAGAGGAAGAAGGTGTAATCTAAAATCTTATCTTCTTCTTTTTCTTAACAACAACTGAATATGTGGGACCCGAAAGATATCGAAATTCCGCTGGATAATATTTATAAAATAAATTTCTCGAAAACGGTTCGTCTATGAACGGTTCCGACGATTTTTATTTATATAATCTAAAAATTCTAGGCTCAGCCTCCTGGTTTTTTTTACAACCAAAAGGGCAAGGCACGAAGGATTCCGCATTCGGGTCCCCCAAATAAAAAAAAAACATGAAATTGCTATTTTTGTACCAATGTCGATGCGGGCCCTTTTAGAGCATAATAAAATCTAACTTAAAATCATACTTCTATACCATTATAAGGGGCCCCATTCGATTCTGAACACAAAGGTTTCTTTTCTATGCGAGTGGCCCCTAAAAAGTTCTGGTGGGGAAGCCCCTAATGCCCTGGCTACGTCACTGATTTGTGATTAACTTAAAATTAAAATTATTCCTACTGTGTCATGAGTCATGAGTATAGAAGTTTAATTCTTGTCATCTTGTGTTTTTTTTTTTTTTTTTTCAAAAAGCTCCCTGTGGATGTTTTGCTTACTGTTGGTTGGGGGCCCCACTAGGGTCTACTCTACACCCCTGAGCAAGCTACTTTTGACAAAATGTCCAAATTTCATAAAAATCAGACGAGTACTTAGATATAGGTAAAAATAAATATATACAATTTGTGTTAGTGAGAGGCACCAAGGGATGTGCCGCGCTTGCGTGATAGGAACTGTTCCGACATCACACATTACGTCAACAAGATGATGGCTCGGCATTACGCCATGTCCTGCATCGTTTCGTCAAGTCCGACTCATCAGGGGCCCGACGATGCCCACCCAACTCTGGACCTATACCAGATCAAGAAGATCAGATATAGGACTTATCAGAGACGAGCGTAATCTCACACCGCCATTCTTGCTTGGCTGGCAAAACATCAGCAATGTAATACCGTGCTTTTGCGCACTGCAATAAGGTACACAATTTGTGTTAGTGAGAGGCACCAAGGGATTACATTGCTGATGTTTTGCTGGCAAGCAAGAATGGAGGTGTGAGAGCACGCTCGTCTCTGATAAGTCCTATATGTGATCTTCTTGATCTGGGATAGGTCCAGAGTTGGGTGGGCATCGTCGGGCCCCTGATGAGTCGGATGCGACGAAACGATGCAGGACATGGCATAATGCCGAGCCAATATCTTAATGACGTAATGTCTGATGTTGGAACAGTTCCTATCCTGGTGTCTCTCACTAACACAAATTGTGTACCTTATTGCAGTGTGCAAAAACACGGTATTACATTGCTGAAATAAATATATGTTTGTGAGCATGTGGAAGACAAACAAATGGGTGCAGAAGGTTAAAACCTATACAGGACTGAGAATGAGCTAATTACGACCTGCCATTTAAATGTAATTAAAATCAAACTAAATTCTCCAGTATCTTCGAGGCACACTGGGTTACAGAATAATATACAGAAATGGTTGTAATAGTGGAATTCTAGAGAGCTTCAGTAATGCAGATCACTTAGGAGATTATAAGGGAGCCAGCGTGGCCGAGGGGCTCTAGCTGCTCGCCCAGCTATCAATGAGTCGAGGATTCGTTCCCGTGCTATGATACTCTGAATTGCATCTATGAAATCATAGACAGAGCAGGGCGAGGGACACCCCCTATGGGGCACTCTTCCCCCACGTTTTGACACATGCTTAAATAGCTCATTCAGGACCACATCACATCGCTTCGGCAGTACAACGTACAAATGTATGATATGTGAAGTAGCTGGAACTCTCCACCACAGGGCGTAAAATGGGCCTAATTGCTAATTGCTTGTCTTATCTAAAGAGTTGCCTATATTTGTTAAACGGTCTCCAACCTAAGCCCACTCTTCTGTTTATCTCCTTACTTACAGAGTCTTTTTTCTAATTAACTGTCCTTAATAGATAAATTCTTTTGCTGTTAATATGAATGTCTTCTTTTCTTTTGTTAATTGTTAGTAATTTTGTTTTCTCAATATTGATTTATAAACCTATTTTTAATACTTCTTGAACTAATTTGTTAACCATATTCATTAATTTTGTACGGGATGCTCCAACTAATACTATGTCATCTGCAAATTTCATCTTATTCAATTTGAGACCGTTAATATTCAATTCATAGTGCTCCCAGCCTAGATGTTTAAACACCTTGTCAAATAGAACATCACCTTGTCTCAGTCCTTTCTCCAGTCTTATTGATTTACGTGTTTCTCCTTTCTTAATAAGCAATTCTGTTTTTTTTTTATATATTTCATTAAATAAATTAATTTCATTTGACTCCTTTAATTCCATTTGACTTTAAAGCTTTGTTTAAGGCTTTTTCAATATCTATAAAAAGTAAGTATAATTCAAACTGATATTCAGTGGCGAAACTACAGGCCTGAACTGCAGGGGGGGGGGGGGGGGCAAATTAACGTCAAGGGGGCCCCCAGTTCTAAACGCAAGAGGTTTTTTTTGTTGCTCATCAACTTTGTTTAAAATATTTTTTGCGGGGGGTCCTCAGTGCCCTAGCTACACCACTGCTGATATTGTACAGCTTTTGATATTACCTGCTGGACAACTACATTATATATATATAATGTTAAATGAATCCTTATTCCCTATTCCCTTGGATTTACAGAAATACTTTTCAGTAGATATAAATATCAACATTAATTAATTATTTAATTAATAAAATGGTCAGAGGTTAGACTGTCATGTAGTGGTAACAAGTAAGTCCCAAATAAATTTACTTATATATAAAAAAATTCTTAATAATTCCTTTTTTCTTTATTCTCAGAGAGAAATGCTTTTTTTTAAATTTCAATTAGCTTCTCACAAAAAAAAATTAAAATAACTTTAAAATCTTTCATGTAAAATGTTACATACGTTATACTTTCATCTCTTAAACCATGTGGTTTTTTCTAACATAATTTCTTAATAAAAATTAATATAACATTTTTTAAATTTTTCTTCTTGTAGAAAAAAGGTAGAGCTGAAGTGCTCTCAAAATAAGTTCTAGTGAGATACAAAATCAAGTATCGTCTGCACCTCTCTTGTGAAGAAATTTCACCTTCATGAAAATCACGGCTAACTACGCCGGAAGCCAACTACGTTACACAACTACAGCCCTTTATTAGCCAACTGCTAATTAAAAATTTAATTTTAATTCAATTAATTACTTTCAAATGATATAACATAGAGACTTACGTTTTTAACGGCTACAGGAAATCTTCCATAGAAGAGAAAATGAATTTTAATTAATTAAACTTTTTTAACATCACAAACCAAAATGGCTGACATACATGAATTTACATCCCTCGATGGGTGATACATCATACGTGAACAGGAGCTTGAAGAATCACAGCTCTCTCAGTATGCAATTTGCTTATATAGAGAACCTAATCTCATAACTGCTATCATGATATTAACAAATTATTTTAATCTCAAGTTATCCTACCTCTCTGATACAAAATTAAGGATTCAAAATAAGAAAAGTTATACAATAGTTTAAATTAAATAAATTGGACATTTAACATAATATCCTTCATATAAAGTTTTATATAAATAAGTGCCTGAAGAAGCAACTAGAAAATCATGGAAACTTCAACTTGAACATTGGACTACAACCTAATAAAACCTGTCAGAAAAAATTACGTGAGTATTAATTAACATAAAATATTTTTTAAAAAAAGGAACACTTTTTTTTCAAAAATAAAATTTTTATTAAAATCAACTACTATATTTGTAGACAATTTAAAATTCCCATTAGTCATCTAAATAAATCAATACATAAATATGTAGTAGATCATGGCATGTATTAGTTTAGTATTATTGTTTGTTATTTTATTGGTGTTAATTATTGTTCATTTGAAATTCATCTGATCCCTCAGATTCATCCAATTCCTCCGTGGGAATGGACAGCTCCTATAATCAGGACTGAATTACCTAATAGCACTTCTAAATCCTCATCTTTTCCGTCAGAACTCAAACAAACAAGTCTCCACCTAATCAATTCATTATATAGAGACTACATCTTAATTTATACTGATGGGTCTCTTTTAGAAGGCTCTGCAGCTGGAGTGGGAGTTTTCATTCCAACCCTACAAGTAAAGATTTGCCTTCCTTCAACCCCATCCTCATCAACAGATGCTATTGGCAATAATGGCTGCTGTTATACATGTCCAGAACATGCAGGGGCAATTTTGCATCCTCACGGATTCAAAATGTGCCTAAGAGTTATTAAAGAAATATGAACCTCACGCTTTCTCACACCGGACATACCATTTTAAAGCAAGCTAAAGGAATAATAAAATTTCAGTGGATTCCTTCTCATTGCGGTCTCACTGGTAACGAAGTAGCTGATTTCCTTGCTAAACAGGCTCTTCCCATGAAACCTCTCCCGCATGATAAATATTCCCTCTCTTGCATTGCAAGTAAAATAGGGCTCTGGTGTGCAGAGAAATGGATTAACGACTGGGCTAATGGATCCACTGCAAGAGCATTCCATTCCATTCAACATCAGCCAACAGACTTAAATGTTTATAAAGAATGCCCAAGAAGAGTACAATCGTTTATATCTGCTTTAAAGATTGGCCATCTTCCTACCAGAGTACTTCTCCATAAGATAGGCTTAAGCCCCTCTGCATATTGCCGTTACTGCACTGTTAACATACCAGAAACCATAACTCATATATTCTCCTGTCCAACATTTAACCATCCTCAGATAACTTTGGAGTTTACAAATATCATTACAATTTTAAATAATACAAAAAGCTGGTCTACGTATCAACAATACTTCACTTTCTTTATCAATGGCTATTAGGGTAATGTCCCTGGATGCTGAATATAAAGAAAAAAAAAAAAAAAAAATTATTGTTCAAGGCTTTGACATA
Source organism: Gerris lacustris (assembly GCA_951217055.1). Lineage (NCBI taxonomy): Eukaryota > Metazoa > Arthropoda > Insecta > Hemiptera > Gerridae > Gerris > Gerris lacustris. Next base: position 12,626,073 of record OX578277.1, read on the forward strand.
TTATTGTAACTATGAATAAAGTAGATGTCAGATGTTGATGTGATCTAGAAAGATTGTGTTCCTTAATGTATGCTTTAATAGATATTATAGATTATAGATCATAGCTTAAGTTTGAGATACTACAATATATACAGGGTGTCCCACATAAGGTGTAACACGGAAAAACCTGATGTTCTGCATCACATTTCTGACAAAAAATGTTACATAACATAATGGTTGATCGACCTTCGTTTTTGAGATATATCGATTTTTCAATTATCTCATATTTTCTGGTTACTTTTTCCCATTAAAAACGTTATAGCGTAAAATCTAATAAAGATATGAAGACGGGGTTTTCACCATTCAAAAGGTGAGGAAATTTTCTTTAAATATGTCATGCTGCTTGCCCATAATACCCTTATTAAATTAATTTTATATACTTCTAAAATATTCTAAATACAATGTTTTGGTTAGTAAGAAATTTGTGGTCAACGTTCTTGGTAGCATAACTTTTTAATTTGTATGGTAAATGAATAAATTTGACCTCATGTAAAACTGGCCCGTTTAATAAGCTTTAAAATGATATAACTTGTTTATAAGTTTACTTCAATTTTTCAAACTTATTTTGATGAAAATGAGGTAATAAATGACAAGTTTATCAGTTTCCATGACTTTAAATGACCCTAAGACTTGGTGAAAAAATAGAAAGGGTAACAAAAAATATCACTCCTTGTATTAACAAAATGAAAAATTTAATAATATAGTATAGAAAAGTATACATAATTGTTTACAAAAACTTAAGGGAAGTTTTTTCTGAAGTCCGAACATTTTAAGCTCGGTTCAATTCTAAGTTATGGAACCACTAAGAAAAAAGATTTATTTTTATTTTTTCTTAAAAATAACATTTGTATACATTTTTTGACATGTAATTTGAGGGAATGAAAATTAAAATTACACTTTTCTTATAGGAAACGTTGTAAAGCTGACAACATTTCCTTAACGACTACGAAACCAAACATTTTGTTGTAGCAATGTTTTTATGCAAAGGCATGCGATCATACAAAAATCATAATATTTGAACTTATGGGAGAACGGTTAATATTTGACCCTGAGGCGTAGAACAACCTACATCATTTTTTCACGTTGAACACCAGTCATATAATAAAAAAAAAAAGAATATATAAAAAAATAAGAGCAATGATTTACCTTCATCTGACTAATAAGAGTGGTATTCATTTTAAACTCCTATTTAGATAACTAAGATTGAGTAACACAACGGTGGATAACACGGTGAGTAACACAACGGTGGGTAACACGGTAAGTAACAGAAATTCTTCTCTAAGCATTAAACTGTTACAGAGTCTGGTTTTTACAGGTGAATACTTAGACTCCCCGGTCCGTAATAGGGCCAGTGGGCCCTCTTTTTCACGGTTTCCGTTAGCAAAAGCCAAAATAGGACTTTCGGTTAAGAAAAAGCAATATGTTAAGAAGCCCCACACGTGATCGTTCGACAGGAACAAATGGCGAAAAGAAGAATGACGAAGGCATGGAAGGTGCCGTAATAAATGAAATAATAATAGATGATGATGAGGTTTTTGAAACCGAAATACAAAAAATGCAAAATAGACAAATAGAAATAAAAAAAAGAGTGGGAACAAATCCAAATATGGGTCGATAACCTGAGGACCAAGACTCTCTCACGAAAGTACTCATACTGACACTGCCCTAAAAGGTAAAAGAACCTTCGATGAAGCTAGCAGCTCTGAAAACGATTTCACAGAAGTAATCAACAAGAAAAGGAAAATGGGATTAATACTGAAACCAAATTTAAATGAAAACGAGGTAACAATAACCAAAAATAAATTCTCTAGACTAACGGACGTGGTAGAGGATAATAAAAATGAAAATTATAACTTGAAAGAGGGGAAAGAAGATGAGGACGAGCAAGACCAAGCAAAAAACACGAAAGAAAAAAAGGAGCATATACCTCCTATATACCTATACAATGTACAAGACTGGATTACAGTTGCAAAATGCATAGAAGAAAAGACAACAGAACAATTTCTGGCTAAAAACACTAAACAAGCCATAAAGTTACACCTGAAAAATATTACAGATTTTAGGGAAGTCACCAGCTGGCTCACCAAAAATGAAATCGAATACCACTACTACAACTTGGAAACGAATAAGGTACTAAAAGTAGTAATCAAAGATCTACTAACAACACCAACAGGTAGAGGTGATCGAAAAAGAACTTAAAGAAGCAGACTTCCTGGTAATAAGGGTAGGTCAGTTTAAAGGGATAGGAAAGGAGCTTCTTCCCATATATATTATAACTATAACACTCGAAAAAAACGGAAAAGCCAAAGAAATATTTGACCTACAACAGATGCTTTATTGCAGAGTCAAAGTAGAAGCATATAGAAAACCAAACACCACAATTCAATGTCATAGGTGCCAAGCTTTCGGGCATTCTGATAAAAATCACCAAAATGTGTTAAATGCTCCCAAACTCATTTGACTAATACCTGTACCATACAGGTGAAAACAGACAGAAGTAAATCAAAAATAAAATGTGTAAATGCCAAGAAAATCACATTGCAAACTATAAAGGATGTATAGCATATAAAGAAGCTAATACCTCGGTTAAAAGCACTAAAACAAGAAGACCTACACCTGAAGTAATCAACAGAATGACCACACCTGAGCTATCCTACGCAAAGGCTACTAAAAATACTTCAAAAGATACGGACAAAGAAGAGATCCAAAACAATGAGACCACAATACCTAACACTGTAAGTATGCAATTAAAAAACTTACTCACAAACTATTCTAAGGCCGATAAAATAAATATTGTATGCAACTACTCGCAATAATCATAAACAAACCATGAAGGCACAACCACTTAATGTAGTAGTGTGGAACGCTGATGGGGTACGGAAAAACCAGGCTGAATTGAATGACTTATTGTGCAAAAAGAATATCCATGTGGCGCTATGTGAGACTCACTTAAAACCGCAAATAAAATTCTCACTAACAAACTATAATATTATTAGATGTGACAGGTTAAACCAGAGGAAGGGAGGTACTGCCATCTGTATCAGACAGGACCTGAAATACAACCTAGTAAACCAAAGCCAGTTCAAAACCATGGAGGCTACCAAAGTTAAAATAAAACTTCAGGATGGCAGTAATCTGATATGTAATGCATGCTACAACCAACCCGGAAAAAATATTATTAAGGAAGACATCAACCAGCTTTTTGACCAAAACACACCCACACGGGTTGCAGCAGGAGACTTCAACTCTAAGCACTCAGACTGGGGGTGAAGAGTTAGCAACTCAAATGGAAAAATCTTACACGACTACCTGCACTCACACACGGAGATAGCAGTAATAGGTAGCGAGGAACCCACATACTATCCGTATGATACAACTAGGCAACCAGATGTTCTAGATATAATCTTTACAAAAAATATTAGCCAGGATATTCAAACAAGAGTACTACACAAACTAAATTCAGATCATCGTCCTGTCCTACTTACTTTCAGGAAGCTACAACCTTTTATGACAAATAAAGAAAAGAAAAATATAAACTGGGAGCTATTTAAAATATATTCCATTGAAAATATACCAGATACCCCTACTCAGATAGAGAACGAGAATACAATAGAAAATTTTATACAACAGTTTACACAACAAATTAGGAAAAGCTTGGAATTAAGTACCACAACAAAGAAAATCAATACCTTCAGCCCGATACTTCCGGAGGAGATTAATACTATTAAAAAACTAAGAAATAAACTCAGGAAAATCCAGAGCAGAAATAAATGTCCGAACCTAAAATCAGAATTAAATGCAGTGAAAGATGGCTGCAAGGTGTAAGAAATAATAAAACTTCATTTTTCCATAGGAAACGTTTCGACCCTTAAACCCATTCAATGCGTAATCCAATTCATGAACCTACCTTAGTTACCGTATATATCTAAATGATTTTAAAAGTTAATTTAAAAATAAATTTAAAAAAAAAAAAAAAAGTTTGGATCCACTGAGGATACAAACGTGAGCGGGCCTGACGGAGCCTTGCAAGATGGTTCTACTCGAGGCACGGAGAATAGAGCTACAGAGGGCTGAAAAAGAGGGCTTGGATCCACTGTGGATCCACCCGCCAGGCGCGTTAGCACGGCATGGATCCACAGTGGATCCACCCGCATTGAATGGGTTAAGGTCATCTTCAATCCTTTATGTCGAATTTCAACGAATCTTCAACGTCGAAAATTTTTTTCTCCATAAGAGAGTGTCATGATATATTACAACTAACTAATTGATGGTTAAATCAGATTTTAATTAATTAAAAATTAATACACAAGTAACATAGACAATAAAAAACAACAAACATTTCCAATTAACAATAAAATAATAATGAAATGACTATCACAGCCCGATACTTCCGGAGGAGATTAATACTATTAAAAAACTAAGAAATAAACTCAGGAAAATCCAGAGCAGAAATAAATGTCTGAACCAAAAATCAGAAGTAAATCTACTTACAAGAAAAATAAAAAGTAAAATCTCCAAATGGAAGAATAGCCAGTGGGAGGAAAAAATAGAAAGCTTGGCAGCAGAAGACCAAAGCCTCTGGAAACAGATAGCCAGACTAAAAAATAAGGAAAACAACATCCCAGCCATTAAAGACTCAGACGGAAATATGGCTAGCGATGATGAGGAAAAGGTCTTTAGTGTACGAAGTTAGCAATTAAAATACACAAAGTAATTCGGTAAGAGTTATTCTATTTTTTATTAAAAAGTGATTATATCCATATATGACAACAATAACAAACTTGTCAAAATAGGAAAACAAAACAATCAGTCTTGACAAAAAATAATTGAAATAAATAAATAATAATTTCACTACACACTCCCCCCCTAGTGACAGCGGTAAACTTCTTCCAGGTACCGGGACGGAAACTGGACTCGTCGACCGGATCGAGTTCTTCTCTCAGTCTCTGAGGCTGTGGATGTTGTTTGAGGAGATTTCTCTGCAATTTTAGCTGGCGTATTTACCAGCTTTGTCTTAAGATCAGCTTGGGTAAGCAGGCTGGTATCATCTTTAACCATAAACGCTGGTTTAAGACGATCAGCAGACACACGTTTTACTCTTCCTCCAATATCAAGATCAAAAAATTTGTCAAATCGTTTTACAACTTTATACGGTCCACAGTATGTTGGTTGAAGAGCAGGAGGACATGTCTGATGTATAAACACGTGAGAAGCTGTTGAGAGCTCTTTTGGGATAAATATTTTAGTTGAACCATGTGTGCCAGTAGGCGTAGGTTTTAAAGATCGTATTGTTTCTTGTAAGTATTGTAAGAACTCAGACTGACTAACTGAAGGTTGGCTTGATATAAACTCACCCGGCATTCTGATAGGTTCTCCGAAAACTAATTCAGCCGACGAACAACCCAAATCTTCTTTGACTGCGGAGCGCATTCCAAGGAGAACCATGGGTAGCGATTTGACCCATGAAGTTGATTTTATCAGCTGGCATTTAAGGGCCGTTTTTATCGTTCGGTGCTGCCTTTCAATGAGCCCATTGGCTTGGGGATGGTAAGCGGTCGTGGTATGACACTGAAATCCAAAGTATTTGCCTAGAGAATGAAAGAGCTGACTCTCAAATTGTCTACCCTGATCTGTAGTAATTCGGACGGGTACGCCATAACGTGAAAACCAAGAACTAATTAGTGCATTGGCAACTGTTTCGGCTGTCTGATCTTCTATTGGCACAGCTTCTACCCACCTGCTGAATCTATCAATGACAGTTAGTAAATAACGATGGCCTTGACAAAGTGGCAAGGGACCTACTATATCGACATTTAGGTGGTAAAATCTCTCATTGGGGACCTCAAATATGCTAAGTGGAGTTTTAGTATGACGCCCTACTTTGGAACGCTGGCAAGGAATGCATGCTCTAGTCCAAGTATGACAATCCTTTCTAATATTAGGCCAAATGAATCTCTTTGTTATCATCCTTGTAGTAGCTCTGGTGCCTGGATGTGATAGTTCGTGTTGTGATTTGAAGACAGTTTGCCGAAACGCCTGTGGAATATATGGTCGAGAAACCCCAGTAGATACGTCACAAAAAATTTTCTTTGTAGAGTTTGGCAATAGAATTTTAACGATCTCAAGAGTAGGATTTTCTTGTAAAAGCATAAGGTCAGAATCATCTTGTTGGTCAGCAATAGCATCATAATTAATTAGTGATGGAACGGTAATTGTATCAATGCGAGATAACGAGTCAGCTACGATATTATCTTGTCCAGAAATATATCGAATATCTGTAGTAAATTGAGCTATGAAATTCAACTGTTCAGCTTGTCTTGGCGAAGCTTTAAGCAGGTCTTGCTGAAAAGCGAACGTGAGCGGTTTATGATCCGTATAAACTATAAACGACTGACCTTCGAGTTGAAATTTGAAGTGTTTTATAGCACTATAGATGGCAAGGAGTTCACGGTCATAAGCGCTGTATTTCACCTGTGCTTTGCTTAAGGCTCTGGAGAAAAAACTTAGTGGCTCTTTAACGCTATCAACCTCCTGATGTAATACTGCGCCTATCGCAGCATCCGAGGCATCTGTGGTGAGAGACAGTGTGGCTCCAGGCTTCGGGTGGATTAAGAGGGTGGCCCTACTAAGAGCTTCTTTAAGCGAGTTAAAAGAAAAACGAGCTTCTTCAGTCCATTCCAGAGGTTTAGTGCTGTTTTTCTTGTGGCCTGTCAACATTTTTGTCAATGGTTGTTGTAATTGAGCACATTTAGGAATAAAACGATGATAGAAATTCACCATGCCGAGGAAACGTCTCATGCTGGTCGCAGACTGAGGTTGGGAAAAGTTCTTTATGGCCTCTACTTTTGATGGAAGCGGCACGATCCCCTGTGTATCTACATGGTAGCCTAGGAACTGTATTTGAGTAACCCCAAATGTGCATTTGTTTGCATTAATGCAAAGACCATAATCCTGTAATCTCTGAAAGATAATACGAAGGTGCTTAAGATGAGTCTCTTCATCCGGTGAAGCTATAAGCATATCGTCGAGATAACAAAACACAAAGTCCAAACCAGACAGAACCTCATTCATGAACCTTTGAAACGATTGGGCCGCGTTTCGGAGGCCAAAGGTCATGTATGGGAACTCGAAAAGGCCAAACGGGGTAATAATAGCGGTTTTAGGGATGTGGGCTTCATGGACTGGAATCTGTTGGTAGGCTCTTACAAGATCAATCGTCGAAAATATCTTAGCACCATGCAAAATGTTTGAGCAATCGGTTAAAAAAGGAAGGGGGTATCTATCTGGGATTGTGACATTGTTAAGAGCTCTATAATCACCACAGGGCCGCCAGTCTCCGGTTTTCTTCATGACTAGGTGTAATGGGCTGGCCCAGCTGCTTTTTGATGGTCTACATAATCCTTGCTGTACCATGAAATCGAATTCCTTTTTGGCTGCTTTAAGCTTGTCAGGATGAAGCCTCCGAGACTTTGCAAATACGGGGGGACCTTTAGTTTCAATAAAATGTTCTATGTTGTGCTCCTTAATGCGTGTGTTTATTATATTAGGACGAGTTAAATCAGGAAAATCCTTTAAAATACCTTCGTACTTATCAAGCTGATTGACTGTTCGGATTGGGCTTGGTAAGCCCTGCTTTGTACTTCCTTCGACCATTAGAGAAGTATTTCCGTCTAGAAGCCTTTTATTTTTGGAATCTACCAAAAGGTTAAAGTTAGACAGGAAATCTACACCTATAATAGGCGTTTTAACGTCAGCAATAATGAATGGCCAGTTAAAGTCACGGCGTAACCCTAAGTTTAGGTTTATTAATTTTTGACCATAAGTTTTAATTTTAGTGCCATTTGCAGCAAAAAGTTCTAATTTATTTAGATTTTTCCTATCTTGGTGACGGGAAGGTATGACGGAAACCTCTGCTCCTGTATCTACAAGAAATAGCGCAGCTGAGTGTCTGTCACTTATGTAGAGGCGACACAGCTCTACCCCATGTCTCCCTGTCGCCGCTGAGAGAAGGGGAGTTAGTTTTCCGTACCCTGACTCTTAGAAACTTTAAGAGACATTTTACAGGGTCGCATACACTTATAGGCCTGACTCCCAAATTTCGCGTGATAATAACACAACCCCGAGGTGGACACGGTAGCACGATTTTGCGAACTAGATCGCGCGCGGGACGGAGATCGAGAGTGGTTAGAACTATAGTGATTCAAATTTGATACTTGGCGAGTGAGCTCTTGAACTTGCTCCTTTAAGGCCTCTAGTTCACTATTGAAATGCGGGCGGGCAACAGCTGACACTTCATTATATGTCGGAGAGGGCCTAAGCTCCCAAATTTGATCAGCCGTAGTAGCAAGCTTAGTTAGTTCCCCACCCGTAACGGTTAAAATAGGTCTCATGTCTACCGGTAATTGCTGAAGCCAAAGTGTTTTCAAGAGACTGTCGTCAAGTTTATTCTCCGCTAAATTACGCATTTCTACCAATAGTTGCGAGGGTTTACGGTCGCCGAGTTCAAGTTCATTGAAGAGTCTTTGGGCGCGTTTTGTTTCGCTATCCGCGAAGGTAGAGATTAATCGATTTTTTTAGTGTCGTACTTATTGTCTTTGGGAGGATTTATTAAAATGTCAGATATTTGAGATAGGATCCCGGCATCTATATTACTAATAACTGTGTCATGTTTAGTCTGATCACTAGTAATTTTACTGTTGCGGAATTGAGCCTCAATTTGAATGAACCAGATTCTTGGATCTGGTTTCCAAAAAGGTGGAACTTTAATGCTTACCCTCGCGACGATATTCTCCTCTTCTTCACAAGGCAATGTATTTTCTTCTTCGTTAGACATCTTCAAATCACGTCGGTAGTCACCACTTTAGTGTACGAAGTTAGCAATTAAAATACACAAAGTAATTCGGTAAGAGTTATTCTATTTTTGACACAACAGTGGGTATCACAGTGAGTAACACAACGGTGGGTAACATGGTGAGTAACACAACGGTGGGTAACACGGTGAGTAACACAACGGTAGGTAACACGGTGAGTGACACAACAGTGGGTATCACGGTGAGTAACACAACGGTGGGTAACACGGTGAGTAACAGAAATTCTTTTCTAAGCATTAAACTGTTACTAACTGATCTGATGGTATATATACTAATACATTCGCACACCCTTATATCCTAATGAACCAAATTAATATCCCTTTTTAGATTACTATTCCTAGAAGTTTTATGATCACAGTGAGGGCATTGAAATGCCCTTATTTTTATATGTGAAAAGTCAATAAGTTTTTCTTTTCAAACGATCCTTCAAGTTGGTTTTATACTTCCAGTACATGCATTGAAATTTCCATATTTTATTATGTACTGCCTCAATATGTATTTTCAGAGTACTCTTTGAGCCGGTTTTATGCTCACAGTGAGGGCATTAAAATGCTCTAGTTTTTTATGTACTACCTGAATATGTCTTTTCAGATGACTCTTTAAGTTGGCTTTATACTTACAGTGGACACAATGAAATGCTCTAATTTTATTATGTACTGCCTCAATATGTATTTTCAGAGTACTCTTCTGGCTGGTTTTATGCTCACAGTGAGGAACATTGAAATGCTCTAATTTTATTATGTACTGCCTCAATATGTATTTTCAGAGTACTCTTCTGGCTGGTTTTATGCTCACAGTGAGGACATTGAAATGCTCAAATTTTATTATGTACTGCCTCAATATGTATTTTCAGAGTACTCTTCTGGCTGGTTTTATGCTCACAGTGAGGAACATTGAAATGCTCTAATTTTATTATGTACTGCCTCAATATGTATTTTCAGAGTACTCTTCTGGCTGGTTTTATGCTCACAGTGAGGACATTGAAATGCTCAAATTTTATTATGTACTGCCTCAATATGTATTTTCATATTACTCTTCTGGCTGGTTTTATGCTCACAGTGAGGACATTGAAATGCTCTAATTTTATTATGTACTGCCTCAATATGTTTTTTCAGAGAACTATTCTGGCAGGTTGTATGCTCACAGTGAGGGCATTGAAATGCTCTAGTATTATTATGTACTGCCTCAATATGTATTTTCAGATGACTCTTCCGGCTGGTTGTATGCTCACAGTGAGGGCATTGAAATGGCCTTATTTTATTATGTACTGAGTCAATATGTCTTTTCAGGGCACCCTTCTGGCTGGTTGTATGCTCACAGTGAGGGCATTGAAATGGCCTTATTTTATTATGTACTGAGTCAATATGTCTTTTCAGGGTACCCTTCCGGCTGGATGTATGCTCACAGAGATGGCATTGAAATGCTCTAGAGTTATTATGCACTGCCTCAATATGTATTTTCAGATATCTCTTCTGGCTGGTTGTATGCTCACAGTGAGGGCATTGAAATGGCCTTATTTTATTATGTACTGCCTCAATATGTATTTTCAGATGACTCTTCCGGCTGGTTGTATGCTCACAGTGAGGGCATTGAAATGGCCTTATTTTATTATGTACTGAGTCAATATGTCTTTTCAGGGTACCCTTCCGGCTGGTTGTATGCTCACAGTGATGGCATTGAAATGCTCTAGAGTTATTATGCACTGCCTCAATATGTCTTTTCAGGGTACCCTTCCAGCTTGATGAATGCTCACAGTGAGGACATTGAAATGCTCTAATTTTATTATGTACTGCCTCAATATGTTTTTTCAGAGAACTATTCTGGCTGGATGTATGCTCACAGTGAGGGCATTGAAATGCTCTAGTTTTATTATGTACTGCCTCAATATGTATTTTCAGATGACTCTTCTGGCTGGTTGTATGCTCACAGTGAGGGCATTGAAATGGCCTTATTTTATTATGTACTGAGTCAATATGTCTTTTCAGGGCACCCTTCTGGCTGGTTGTATGCTCACAGTGATGGCATTGAAATGCTCTAGAGTTATTATGCACTGCCTCAATATGTATTTTCAGATAACTCTTCTGGCTGGTTGTATGCTTACAGTGATGGCATTGAAATGACCTTATTTTATTATGTACTGAGTCAATATGTCTTTTTAGGGTACCCTTCCAGCTGGTTGTATGCTCACAGTGGGGACATTGAAATGGCCTTATTTTATTATGTACTGAGTCAATATGTCTCCTCAGGCTGCTCCTGTAACTGGTATTGAACTGACAGTGTGGACACTGAGTAGCATTTAATTTCTTGTGTGCAGAGACATGAATCTGCAGATCAGACGCTAGTTCATTTTGCCCACTTCCGGTCGCCTGATTATTAGCCAGACCTAAAACATTACAAGCTCAATTAAATGTAATGTTGAAAATCAAATATATGGTGGGATAATAAAAAAGCATCTGATAAAGAGAAAAAAGAGCATTTAATAGGATTGAAGACAATAGATAATATCATTACATTTAGGAAAGCAAGAGCCAAAGAGAGAAATTTAAAATGAAGGGCTCAAAGAGATTCTATTTAAGAATATATACCTACGATGACTGACAAAACATCAATGAAAGAGCTGTGGGGGAAAATCCATTCATCTACGGGAAGAAAATCTACCCGATCTTACCTACACTGAAACAAGACAATGGAGAAACCATAAAGGATCCAAAGGAGGTTGGTAAACTGGTAAACCCCCTAAGCAGGCTTGTTTTCTTGTTTTTCGACTTAATCCCGGACAAAGCTACCGTTGACGATTCATAGACTGCTGCCCTTATCATCGGATTAAAATGGCTTCGTTACCCAAATGAATGCACAACACGTGCATTTCTTAACAACCGCCAAGTCCCTCAGAGATTGACATTTATTAAACCTCATATTGGGGACCTTCCAAATATAATTTAAACACTTGAGACTCGCGGTTTAGAGCTAACGAAGGCTGTAACTCACCTCGAGGAACTTAAGGAGAGGAGTAAGGGTTGGCCGGATCCGATTGGGGAAAGACTTGGACAAAAAATGGACGCAGTTCTCCACCGTAATCCGGGCTGGACCACTGTGGAGAGTGTCACCCGAATCCTGGAAGGGGCGGTGTAGTGTAGAGACGAAATAGAAAATCTGACCCCAGCTGACGTCGCTGCCCTAAAATATGTTCCAGTAGTGTCGTGGGAAGTTGAGAGAACGTTTTCACATTTAAAAATGGCTATTTCCGACCGCAATTTTAAGATTACATACTTAGAGAGTCTTAGTATGTTCGTTGTTTCTTAAAAAATGAATTGTAAATTTTAATTGTTTTTAAAATATAGTCAATAACTCTTTTTTTAGTGTTTATTCTTGTGTATTCCCCTGCATAATCTTTAAATGCCAGATTTTTGGGTATTTTTAAACCCTTGAAATGCACTTTACATAGCACTATTCAATATTTATAGCTGCCTATTGGACTTAATATATTAGGAATAAGTGCATATATTTGGGATAAGTGCATATTTGAGTGCATATATTTGGGATAAGTGCATATTTGAGTGCATATATTTGGTATAAGCGCATATTTGAGTGCATATATTTGGGTAAGTGCATACTTGAGTGCATATATTTGGGATAAGTTGCATATATTAAGTGCATATATTGCAAGTTTCAAATGCATATATAGAGGTTTTTAAGTGCATATTGATCCGAACTCTAGTCATTACTATCTGGTCCTCTTTAATTATTATGAACCAACATAAAGTCTTATATTAAATAACTAATTTACCTTATACAAAATTAACAATAATTTGATCGCTTTTATTAGATATTTTAAAGCATATTCCATTTTATGCACGTCATTATTATTAATAAATATTTCATATTGCCAGTTATTAATATAATGTTTATGAAGATGATCATAAATAATAAACAATATCCTACATATTTAACATATTATTTATAATCTACATATTTAATTTTTTTAAAAAAAGTTATGTTGCAAAATCAAACCAACCGCCTTCAATTAAAATAATAGTCACATTAGGTTATAGATTTGATAATTTTCTACGCAAATATATTACAGTGATTTCTGGACTGGTAGAATATCCTAACATAATATAATTATTTTAATAAATTAATTGGTAAGAAATGGTACATTTGACCACCGGTGGATCATGTTATGATAATAATATTTATTACGACCATTAAAAAAAAAGTTTTTAATAATAATTGTGTAATGTTTATATTTTAAACTGCGGGGAATTATTGAAATTCATGGTGTCACACCAAAGAAGATACTCAATACCTACTGTAAAAATATACTTCTCTTTTAGTAAACACACTGATCATGAGATAAAATATTTAAACTCGCACGTATCTACTTACAAAGCTTTGTTTTTAATGAAATTACATTTCGATTTAATTCATATTTTATTTTGGTTTCCTTAAACATAATATCAATATTCATTTTTCTCCATTCTCTTTACTGAAAGTAAGTTCTTAGTTAAATCAGGGACATATAAAACATTTTGGACTGAACATTCGAATTGTTCTTCATTGATAAAATTTAATATATTATTGGTTCCTACTCCCACAGCTAATAAGTAATCCTTGTTTTTGGCTACTGATATTTTTATTGGTGTTTCTAACATAATTAATTTGTCAAATAAGTCCTTATTATTTACCATGTGGTCACTACTACCTGAATCGACATAAAAATGGATGAAACCATCAGAATTGCTATCTAAATAAATATCAGTGCCACACCTATCAGATAAAAAAACATAATATACCATTGTTGTGATGAGTTGATTGAGGTGCATGATTTGATGTCTGCTCCTTGGGATTCTTTGTTCCTTCCTCAGGGCTCTCCGGGTTTCTCCACGCATATTTTGCTCTTCCTGAATAACCTGCTCCTCTGTAACCTGCTTCACTGTGACCTGTTCCTCGGTAACCTCCTCTGTTGTGTCCTGTAGCTCTATTGCCAGTTCCTCTTCCTCTGTAGCCTTGTCCCTGTCTGAATTCTCCTCTCCCATGGTTATAATGATTATTTGGATTGCCGTAGCTTGTCCCTTGACTCTGTTTCTTTGGACATTGCGCTATAAGATGCCTTCCACTGCCACACCCATAACATGTTCTCTGACTAAGAAATGCACAGTTGTTTTTGTCAGCTGTTTTCCCGGACTTAAATTTTAATTCCGTATCTAACAGCCTGTTCATATTTATCAGGTAAGGTTAATAGTAAATTAGTTACCTTATCAATTTCTTCGATCTTAAAGCCAGTGGCTTCTAAGTCTCTCATCAGTCCATCAAAGATTGTAATGTGATTTTGCAACTCACCATCAAGTTTTAATGATAAAAGTTTCCTTCGCAGATAAATTTTCAAATATATACTCTTCCTTTCAAAAACCGCTTCAAGTTTCTTCAACATCTCACTTGCTGTGCCGGCGTCCTTGACTATCTCAATGTGTTGATTGGATATACACTGGACTATAATACTTTTGGCTTTCGCGTCCGTAACGCAGAACTTATCTTAATCTTTTTCATTATCAGATTCCTCTATAACACTTTGAACTCCTTTTCCGCTAAAATACACTCTACTCTAAAACGCCAATTTGAGTAATTTTTTTAAGTTAACACCAGTAGTGGTAAAACAACGCCACTTAAACTTGCCATTTTTACTAAAAAAAAATCGTCACTTACACTTTTATATTCAACACAGCTGAAACAATGCTGGGCCCATAACCTTTTAAGAAAAAAAGGGTTTTTTAGTCTATAAAATAAACACAATTTACAAAACACATATTTATCTCTGAAAAACACAACGCTACAATACAAAGGGCACAAACAAGGTTAGAAGAAGGAATGAGAGAAATCTCACCATGTGCATGGTATAGGGCAAACCTGTTAGCAAGCAATTTCTAAACATAGATATTCAACTTGGATCGACATTTTTAACACATCCAATAACTGTTGATGGGAAAGGATGCTGCAGAATAGGGACTACAACAAGCAAAGTTTCTCTTCCAATTAAATTTTCCTTATGTTCAGATTGTTGTACTATCTAAACAAATTATTATTACAGTACAGGACACAAATTTTTCCTTTAATTCCCTAACATTTAGGATTTAATTATTTAAGAGAAAACATAATACAAAATATACAAATCAATAACAAATGGGTCCATTGTTTAGGTTGCAAGGTGCGTAGGCTCAGAGATTAATGTTAGAGGGTTACCTGGTGGACTCTGCTCCTCAACATGTTGAGAATCCCGGGCAGGTGAAGTTACTTCTTTTTTAATCAACATCTTCAGACTCGGCTCACATTCCGACTCTATACCTGTTGTAACAACACAAAACACAATTATTCTATGCACAATTTTATTATAACAAGATAGTAAAATAAATTTTAAAATGTACCAAAAAGAGATAATATTGATTTAGAGTTACCTGGATCCTGGTCTACTTCAGGTACATCCCTGCCAGGTGAAGCAGCTTCAGTCTTTACAAAGCATACTTTACTATCTGCTTCACATGGTTCTTCAAGTAAACCTACAACATAACCAGAAAAGAGCATGAATATTTATAAATACTGGGAATTAATTTTTTAATCAATACAACAACACAAAACTCAATTGAGTTATTAGAAGTTATAACAAGACAGTTAATAAAATCACTGAAATCTTATTATAAAAAGAAGGAAGACAGATAAAACTGATTTAGGGTTACCTGAATTCTGGTCTACATCCGTTGCATCCCTGACAGGTGAAGCAGGTTCAGTTTTGACAAACCATGTCTTACTATCTACTTCACAAGGTTCTTTGGGTAAATCTACGGCATAATAAGATTAGCGAATTAATATTTAGAAATCCTTGGAATTAATTAGTAGAAAAAGGGTATAATATCAGTAGATTCAAAGATAGATTTCAGTAGGTTTTGTCAGATCAGTAGATTAATAAAATAGCTTCTGCATAACCTTTATAAATTCTGAATAAAGGCCAACCTAAACGAGGAAAAAATAAAGCAACTAGGCCTGTGGGAGGGGTGGAAGCAGTGAAATTTTTATTTGCCTAGTTGGCCCGATCTTCTAGAATTTAAAATCCTGACTTCTCATTGGCTCCCCACCCTAATTTTTCAGATTTTCCCACGTTGTCAAAAGTCACAACTCAAAACACAAACTGGCTTGGTGGCAACATTGATATCTCTTGTATAATGGGGGCGAGGAACCAGAGCAGCCACCAGTTTAGTTCCCAGTCACACGCAGCTGAGGGTGAGTAAGATGGCCAGACTTTGCATGACATCTCAGTGTGAAGGAGATTGTTTAATTGCAGTTACCCAGCCACTTAGGGGAGGATGCTAAAAAAAGTAAGCAGGGCCTCAATTAAATGTACAGTTTTGATAAACAAATATAATCTCATAAAAGTTATAACCAAAACCTTGCCCTGCCTGAAAATTAGCACTGATCTGGTGGCCCCATGTGAAGGGGGCCCATGTAAGCAAACTATATTGGTCTGGCCTACCTCTTTTTAGATGTAGCAGTTCTGGAAGAAACCGTACATGAAAATTAGTTGAGGTAAAGTTTTAAGTGGGTTATATTCAGTAAATATGTACATACATTACAATTTAATAATTATCCTCATTTAATAACCACTTCTTGAATAGCTTATTTATGTACTCTAAGACGAGAGAGCCCTCGGTAGTAAATTAATACTAAAGTGAAGGCTAAAATGATATTATATCCCTTAATTCTATACATTAAATTAGACAAAGGAATGTTATAAAGATTACAGTTTTAAAAGTTACCTGGAAGGAGAGTTGAAGTGGTGGAGCCATAGATTATTGCCGCAGTCTCATCAAAGCATTTAAAATCTTCTTTCACGAAAGGATCCATTCCACTATTAGGATCACTAATTAGTACTTACTATAATCCACTCAAACTGAGTTCAGCCCAATATAACTGACACAGATAGTAAGCAATAAACTCGCTTATCTAGCTATACGTAACATACAACTCGGAACAGAGGAATTGCTCTGTCGGAATCATTAAAAAGAGCACAGACTAATAATCCTCAATAGAGTTTAAATTCACTGATGCAAAACAATCAATATTATATTATATTAAACAACACCAACACATACTTAAAACCTGCTAACCTCCTAAACCTAACAATATCCTTGCCGTGTGTCAGTGTTGCCATTTGTTTGTCTTTGATTAAAACTTATCTATATTTCTGTCTTATTATAGATTTTATTGTAAATTTCATTTTACACAAACTAATAGAGAATTAACTACTATATTGACCCCTTGTTATTTCTCTGGGAAAATTGAGTAACTTACAAAATTGCAAATCCAAATCAGGGATGAATCTATTTGCCCCGATACCAAGTCAGAAGGGTTGGCAACAAGAAGCCACGCCCACCTTATCTCTCATTGGCTACCTTAGCCTAGCTTGGTTGTTACCGCCAATATTTAAATTAAAATGTGGCTTCTGTGCAGGCTACAGCTGTTTTTGTTTATACTCCTTGTCATCTAGCTGTTAATATTTTTGTATTATTGAATGAATTGTTGTTCCTTGTCATCTACACCTTGATTTCCCACAAAAATGTATAACAAAACAAAGAATAAGTACTCATAACTATGGAATTTAGTTTAATATATTATTTAGCCTGCTGGCTTTAAAAAAAAAGTTTTAAAATGGACTCCCTGCTAAAATAAAGACAACTGATTCCATGATATTAAACTCAACCAACCATATACTTGTATCTATTAAATGTATTCCATTTAAATACAAATCAAACCATATAAGTTGTTTTCCCAGGAAAAATCTAGTTCCCCAGATATATATATATATGAAAAAAAAAATAGACTGCCAATTGGTGTGACACATAGCTTCCTCGCATCCTATCCACGTACTTTATTGGTTTTATGCTTTTTTTTACAAGCCATTATTGTCTAATTTGTTTAATTGTTTCCCCGTTTTTTAATCTGTCAAAATAGTTTTAATTTTTTACCATGAATTAAAGTATCAATTTAGCAAAAGTTAAAGAGCGCAGGCGGTTCAAATTAATCTTGGGATATCTGCGGGTTACTTTCGATAAACTGTAAAAGTTTCATACAAATCAGATAAGTAATTTTGAAGCTATAAGTGTAAAGATGTATGTTTGTGCGCATGTGGAATGTGGAAGAGAAACAAATAAGCGCAGAAGGTTGAAACTTATATGGGATATGGGACCAAAATGGGCTAATTATGACCTAACACCTAAATTTCATTAAAATCGGAGGTGTAATTTTTAAGATATTATGTTGGTTCGCAAAAATCGAACGACAGACCGACAGACAGACACGGAACCAAAAATGTTCCCTGATGTCTGAAACGGATTTCTGTCTTGGAGTTTTTGAAATTGGAGACCTAAAATATTTTCGTTCTTCGAAACGATCACATAGCTTCCGTTACCTTCGGTAAGCTCGGAAGCAAAATATATTTAAAAGCAAAAACAAAAAGTAAACAACCACCTGATGAATACTTAGTAGATATATTATGTGTGAAAATAAACAAATTAAATGAGTTATTATAGAATTTAAATGCAGTATAAATATCTTTATTACAATTAAATATTTTATATATTACAAGTATATATATGTGAGAAAGTTTTGTTGGATTTATCTGACCGATTTTACCTCTACTCTTCGGTAATAATTAATTCTAACTACGTTAACCTAAAACAAGAATTAAATAGAAAACTCTGGATCAAGTAATTATGTTCTGATTTCTGATATAAATATGAAGTAATTAGTGCGTAGGCTTTTGCAGGTAGAATGGACTTGTCATAAACAGTTTGGTTTTCCGGTGCAATCCGCGTCACAAAGGGGTTGAAGTCCGACGTTTCGCTTCCACTACTGGAAGCATCTTCAAGGTTGTGGTGCATCGTGATGTTCATTTGAAGCATGTCTTGTTGCTGCTTTATGTAAACATCATGATGCATCACACCCCTAAAGATGCTTCCACTACTGGAAACATCTTCAAGGGTGTGGTGCATCGTGATGTTCACTTGAAGCATGTCTTGTTGCTGCTTCATGTAAACATCATGATGCATCACACCCCTAAAGATGCTTCCACTAATGGAAACATCTTCAAGGGTGTGGTGCATCGTGATGTTCATTTGAAGCATGTCTTGTTGCTGCTTCATGTAAACATCACGATGCACCACATCCCTAAAGATGCTTCCACTAATGGAAACATCTTCAAGGGTGTGGTGCATCGTGATGTTCACTTGAAGCTTGTCTTGTTGCTGCTTCATGTAAACATCATGATGCATCACACCCCTAAAGATGCTTCCACTAATGGAAACATCTTCAAGGGTGTGGTGCATCGTGATGTTCATTTGAAGCTTGTCTTGTTGCTGCTTCATGTAAACATCACGATGCACCACATCCCTAAAGATGCTTCCAGTAGTGGAAGCGAAATGTCGGACTTCAACCCCTTCGTGACCCGGATTTCACTGGAAATATGAGAAAGTTTAGTATGAGTTGTATTGGACAATTTTATTTTTAATTTCAAGGCTTAGTAACTTAAAAGTTATGAAATAAAAAAATATTGGTCTATTTATTTTAAATATTATCAATTTTTCTTCTCAAAAAAGTGTTTGTTTTTTTATTTTCAATGTTTGAATATAAATAAAGAAAATAGTTCTAACTTTTTCAATAAGGTCTTAATATTTCAAAATGTTGGTCTAATAATGAAGAACAGAATGCATGTATCTATTTTTATATTCACAAATTTTGCAATAAGAGGTGAGTAAATAACACATAAAAATACAATTTTATTTCCTCGTAGTTCTCAGTCTGAAATTTTTTAAAATTTACTTAACTATATAGATACTGATATCTTGTTTTATCATAAGTGAGAGCCACTTCATATTATAATATATATAAGAGGCCTTATCAATTTTATAACATACATTTCTATTACATTATGCATTCTAAACTATCAGTGGCTTTGTGATATTCAATTGATAAATTAAAAAAAAAAAAAAATTGGTAAATGTATCTAATAATACTCTGGAATTAAAGTAGTTGCAATAAGTTTAAATTACTATAACATTTTTAAGAACTTTTTTTGTGGAATTTGTGGAAATAAATGATTGTGTAAATTCAATTTCTGAGATAAAGTGAGTAATTATTATTACTACTTTGTACATTAGATGAGTTAAAAATGTAAATTTAAATGCATGAAATGCATATGTTACTGATTAAACCCGATATTAGTCAAAACTAAAATTTTCTTATCAGAACAATACAGTTTTGACCAAGGACTTTAGTAAAAACCGATATTTTGACAGAAATTGAGCAGCTGTAGTTAAATTTTGCTCCTCTCAACTTGCATTGTTTGTTTCTTTTTTATGGTTTAATAATAAATAAGAAGAATTGTGAAAAGAAGATGTGCGAGGAATGCTTCTTGCAGCAATTCCTTCAAATTAAAAATGGTTTACCATGGTTATTTGACCGTGTAAATTACAATTACAATAATTTGGGGCTCAATAAAGTGGCTTTTAAACAGAAAAACCAGTAAAATGGTGAGATTAACACATTTCTATTTCATTTTTAAGGTTTTGTTGATACTTCTCAAAACCCTTATGCCGAGGGTGATGTGTTCGTCCGTCCGTCGCTCTTTGGTTCATAGGGCCCGAACCCTTTAAGCTAAAGTGCTGAAATTTGAAACACTGTTTCAAATTTTTGACCCAACCACAGGAAAAATATACAGAAGTTCATAATTAAATATGCGTATGCGCACTCAAAAACTCAATTTTTTTTTTTAAATTTTCGAGTGGTGTATCAAATGAAAGCTGCTTACGAGTAGGACGCAAATATATATATGCTTTTTTAAATTTTGCATTCCTTATTGGGTAAAAAAATCAAAATATACCCCCCCCCCCCTATATAACGGCTGGTCCTAAAATTTCGAAATAATTCATGCTAATGCTTTATTGCTGGGCGATGAAAATTCCGGGAGTGCATTCCAAATTTTTCCAACCTCTGACTCAAGTGAAGAAGATGCTCTCTTGAATAAGTAGTTCCCTTTTCTTGTTACCACTACAAATACCCCCCCCCCCCCCCCTTCAATCTAAACTGACTTAGAATGTGCCCCCCCCCCCAGACCTAGTCACTGGATACGCCACTACATTCTACTCAGAACTTACTAAGATATTGGACCAGATTAAGACTAAGACGATTGATGGAACAAGGGATTGACAGACTGGTACCCATAAGACAAAAAAAGGTACAGAGGTCGTCCTGTCACCAGGTGCAGAGAGACAGCATCGTTACAGGAGCAGGACCCAATTGGTATAGAAAAGATGATTTATAATTTAAATCAAATTATAATTACTATTTATAAAGGGAGACAGACAGAGAAAAATAGACCAGCGCCAGGACTCGAACAATGGATCTCCCCCTCATATCCAGTGTGCGGGAGCTCTAACCAATTAAGCTACACTGAAGAATACTTTCCTCTGACAATATCGATACCTAATTCCGAATTAAGACAATAGAATAAACGACAATAGAACTAGACCGAGAAATAAGCTTGCTTAATTGATTAGAGCTCCCGCACACTGGATATGAGGGGGAGGTCTGTGGTTCGAGTCCTGGCGCTGAAGTCTATTTTTCTCTGTCTGTCTCCCTTTATAAATAGTAATTATAATTTGATTTAAATTAAAATGTAAACCTTCCGTAGTATGAATACTACCAATAACTTGTAAAAATTGAATTTCTAATTGATTGCACAAAGTACAGGTACTAATTGAGTACTTTATAATTACAAGCGTATTTCTCAGTCTAGTTCTATTGTCGTTTGTTGACTTCTAAGACTTGTAGAAACATTTGAAAGCTTAATTCAGGATTAAGATCGTCAGAGGAAAGTATTCTTCAGTGTAGCTTAATTGGTTAGAGCTCCCGCACACTGTATATGAGGGGCAGGTCCGAGGTTCAAGTCCTGGCGCTGGTCTATTTTTCTCTGTCTGTCTCCCTTCATAAATAGTAATTATAATTTAATTTAAATTAAAATGTAAACCTTCCGTAGTATGAATACTACCAATAACTTGTAAAAATTGAAATATTTTAATTTATCCATTTCATATGTTAGAATTTTATTTTATTTTTTTTTATATTTAAAATTAAAATTTTCTTTATCGTTATTGTAACAATCATATTTGAAAATAAAGGCTTTATTATTATTTATCAAAGCACAGATAGACAAAAGCACGCATAGTCAAAAGTAGTTCTGACTAGGAAATTGTAGTTTTGACTGATTTTGGATTTGTCAATAACATAGAGTAAACACATTATACTTTTTAACTTGACAGCTTAGGAAAATCGAGAAAAAAAAATGGGAGGAGAGTGTATGAGAGCTTGAGATTTTGGCGGGTAATAGGTCGGGCAATGACCTATTACCCGCCAAAATCTCAAGCTCTCATTCACTCTCCTCCCATTTTTTTTCTCGATTTTCCCAAGCTGTTAGAGTTAAAAAGTATAATGTGTTTACGCTATAAATATATATTTTAATTTATAGGTGATATATAATTTATAAAATGAACAAGCCAAGGGATGATGGCGGGACTTCAACCGAAAACATATCAATTGTAAGTGAAGAATCTACCAATAGCCAAAATGATGATGTGTTTAAAGATTATTCTGTCGATAGCAAAAATCTAAATGAAAATACGGAAAATATTTGTAATAATTGCGGAAAAACTACTGAAAATGAAGAGAAAATGTGTGGACGTTGTAAAGACATTAAGCAGTCTGAAATATTGAAAATACAAGAATCACCGAAGACATATAGACAAGATGAGTATGTATATAGATACTTTCCTACTTACAAGAGTTTGATATATTTTACGGAGATATATTCAATAATTAATAAAAAAATATTCTTGAAAAGTTCTTATAATTTTCAAGGCTTTTTAAATTTTTTTTTTACTTTCTCAAGTACATAGTATGCAAAGTGAGAAAGTATTTTGAATCAGCAAAAAGTCAATTTTGATGGATATTGGACAGAAGACCGATAAGATCTTTTTACCATTATATGAAATATACATGTTTTATTTAATTTTCACTTTCATCTCATTTTAAATGGTTTTATTTTAGGTAATTAATTACTAATAAACTTGTACTTGCATATATGAAAGAGAAAAAAAAAATACGTGTGGTATTGTGGGACACCCCGTAGGAACGAAGTTCCTTACGCTTTTCATTAAATATAAATTATAAAATTACACTGCTAAGTATATGATTATGACTATTTATACATGGCGGAGTTGGAAAAGAGACAAAATTAAAAGTAATTAACTATTTGTACTTAGCAGAGTTTAGGCAAAATTGAAAGAAAAGCATTTGTTTTATCATTAAAACGAGCGTATTGCAATAAATATGTATTGATTATTGAGAAATTAGTTAATCATGATAAAATGATAGTTAAAGAGGATGATTGTAGTATAGTAAGGTAACAGGACTGTTCCCTTAACCTCTCACCACTACAACCACTAAACCACTTCAAAAAAAACTTCTGCTTGTATGAGGTTGAAATTTGACATGCCTGTTTCAATTGTACTTTAGACAATGTGTTTGAAGTTTTATTAAAATCGTTACGTTGCAACATAAGATTTCGGTTCATTAGTTTTAACGATCTTTAACACTTTATAGCGGTGTCAGTGTTGGTTTTACTAAACAAATTCTAAGTACAAGGAAGAGTTGATGGATGTTGAAGGTGTAAGGATTTTTTTTTCTTAAGTAAGAAACACCACTATTTCATATGGAAATGTTTCGACTCATATTTAGTCGTATATTATTAATCATATACATTTGGTGCGTATTTATATCTAGCCTCCATAAAGAGGTCAATGAGTAAAAGTTAAAATATTTTTAAAATAATTTATTTAAAAAAAAAGAAACCATCAATTTACTATAACAATTATATCACAGTTTTTAAAAATATATAATATTATTATACAGATTTTAACATTATATAACAACTTAACAACATTTTAAGTTGTTGAATGTATAAAACCACGTAACCTCGTGTGTAAAATACACAAGAACAAACTAGTTTTTCAAAATAATGTAACTCAAATATTATATTTAATTTAAATCAAATTATAATTATTATTAACTACGGGAAACAGACAGAGAAAAATACACTCCAGCACCGGGATTTGAACCACGGTCCTCTATATTTCTAGTATAGTGCTCTACCAACTAAGCTACGCAGAAGAATGTTTTTCTCTGACATTAACTCATATAGAGGCCCGTGGTTCAAATCCCGGCGCTGGAGTGTATTTTTCTCTGTCTGTTTCCCGTGGTTAATAATAATTATAATTTGATTTAAATTAAAATTTAATCTTTCCGTAGTATGAATACTACCAAAATTGTAAAATATGAATTTCTAATTGATTGTACTAGGTACAGGTACTAATTAGGTACTTCATAATTATAAGCGTTATTTCTCGGTCTAGTTCTATGTCATTAATGTTGACTTCTAAGACTTGAGGAAAATTGAAAGCTTAAATTCGGGACAAGGTATCATTAATGTCAGAGAAAATCATTCTCCTGCGTAGCTTAGTTGGTTAAGCGCTGTACTGGAAATATAGAGACCCGTGGTTCAAATCCCGGCGCTGGAGTGTATTTTTCTCTGTCTGTTTCCCGTAGTTAATAATAAATATAATTTGATTTATATTAAAATTTAATCTTTCCGTAGTATGAATACTACCAAAATCGTAAAATAGGAAATATTATATTTATTGTAAGCACTATCACTTGATTTCCATGAGAATGTTTGAATGTGAGTTTTATTTTATTAATTTATTTTCTATTAATCTGACTCTCTCCTGCAGTTTTACATACCAAACGAGGAGAGGTGGCCATGCTTTATTGTTTAACCATGAAAAATATAAAGACGATAACCTTTCAAGAAAAGGTACCAAATTTGATGCTCAGTATCTTATTAAAGTGTTTAAAGATCGGAACTTAAATTTAAACCACTGTCCAGACTATAAGTACGAAGATATAATGAAAACAATTGAAAAAGGTATTTTTTTAATTTATTTTTATTTTTTTCATTAATAATTTATATTATGCTTAATGATGTCAAAGGAATTACAAATAGAGGACTTTACCCCTTCTTGCTTTCCTCATCAACTCCTATAAGGTGCAACCTAGCAACTTAAGTGTGCTTAGGGTGCTATGCCTCTCTTTATCAGTGTTAAAGGGACAGCCCTTTGTGGAGGTTATGGTGTAGAGTAGGGGTTCCCAATGGGGTCCAGATGGACCTCATGGGGGTCTATGTAAATTTATAAGGGGTCTATAATATTCCAGGGGTCTATTGAGGGTCACTTCGTAGCCTTTTACGTCGAGTGATACTTGCGATCACATCTTCTCATTTTTTGTCCAAGTTCTTAGCTCAAATTGTTTTCTTTAAGATTTGTAAGTGCAATTATTAGTATTTTGCTAACTTTGTATGCTGTATATTAATGGAAAAATGCAAGGGGATCGATGAAGAAAATTCTTTTTTTAAAAAGGGGTTGACGAAGGAAAAAGGATGGGAACCCCTGGTGTAGAGTGTAGGGCATTACATTAAGCCTATAAATTTAAAAGCAATATGATTTATTATAGAATGATTAAATTTATAATTAATTAAGTACGACCCCTACGCCCTACATTAATGATAAAAGCTTAATCTCCTTACTAAATAATAATAATCAACTTCTTAGGTAAATTACAACTTTGTAATAAATTCTGAATGGCTACTTGCAGTCAAACTCATGACTTTTGCATGCTCTACCTCTGTGCAAGGGATTTAGTTCAAGTTTTAAGTCACATTTTAGATGTAATAAATTATACTTAATATTATATTATTTTAAAGAAAAACCTTCGATGAATGTATTTCATCAATAACTTTCCGAATTTTAATCGATTTACATGATTATTATTTGATTAGATATAAATAAAAATTAAATTAAAGAATTTTTTTATATATAAAATTTCAAAGTCAAATAACTATTCATTGCAATTAGGATGAAATTTTTCCTGATTCCTGAAACATATTATAAGGAGTAAATGGGCTCATTTACCCCAAAAGGGTTGTGACAGGGCCATATTTAGGGTAAATGGGCCCCAAGACGAATGATGTGGTGCCCCCCCCCATCCCTGCTTTTAGTTTAGCTTTGACTAAAATTGGGGGTCAATCTAACTTTATCTTTGTGGCAATTTTTAGAAATTAGGACTTCAAAATATAAATATCTTAAAAAGTTAAACAGAATGCTTGGAATATTTACAATAAAACTATGTTTATTATTTTAGGTTTTACATAAGTGTGTCCTAATAAAAATAAAAATCACAGGGAAGTACTTGCGTCCAAGTACTTTTTAGGGTTTTGTAGAAGATTAAGCATGCCCGTTATGTAATTATTAATTATGATTTTATTCTTCGATCTCAAGGGTCCGGGTTCGATCCCCCGGGGGGTCACAATGTTTTTCATCGGTAATAACGACTAGAAAAATTCATTTTTTCAGACCATTTCCATCGCTTCACCATAAGGTATAACCATGAATTATTTCGAAATTTTAGGACCACCCGTTATATAGTGGTTGGGGAGGGGGGGAAATTTTTGGGGTATATTTTGACTTATAAAATTAATAAAGAATGAAAAATTTAAAAAAGCAAATATATATTTGAATCCTACTCTCCACCAGCTTTCATATGATACCCAACTCAAAATTTTAAAAAAATAAAATTTTTGGCGCACTTCAAATTTTCGTGCCCAAAATTGGCAATTTTTTAAAATTTGCGATAAACTCCCGGAATTTTCATCGCCCCACAATAAGGCATTAGTATGAATTATTTCGAAATTTTAGGACCAGCCGAAGTATAGTGGTTGGGGGGGGGGGGAATTTTTTTTTGGGTATATTTTGATTTTTTTACCCAATAAGGGATGCAAAATTTAAAAATGTATATATATCTTTGCGTCCTACTCTCCACCAGCTTTCATATGATACCCAACTCAAAATTTTAAAAAAATAAAATTTTTGGCGCACTTCAAATTTTCGCGCCAAAATTTGGCAATTTTTTAAAATTTGTGATGAACTCCCGGAATTTTCATCGCCCCACAATAAGGCATTAGCATGAATTATTTCAAAATTTTAGGACCAGCCGAAGTATAGTGGTTGGGGGGGGGGGGGGAATTTTTTTTGGGTATATTTTGATTTTTTTACTCAATAAGGAATGCAAAATTTACAAAAGCATATATATATTTGCGTCCTACTCTTCAGCAGCTTTCATTTGATACCCCACTCGAAAATTAAAAAAAATATAAATTTCTGAGTTTACAACATTTTTGCGAATTGCGCATGCGCACATTTAATTTTGAACTTCTGTATATTTTTCCTGTGATTGGGTCAAAAAGTTACACCAGTATTTCAAATTTCAGCTCTATAGCTTAAACGGTTCGGGCCCTATGAACCAAAGAGCGACGGACAGACGGACACATCACCCTCGGCATAAGGGTTTTGAGAAGAATCTACAAAACCCTAAAAATTACTGTAAATAATTTACAAATATGTACTTGTACTTAAAAAGGAAATGTTTTTGAGCTTCCTAAGTATCAAGCAAATTATTTGGACCTTATTTGTAGAGAAAAAAAGGAATCTTTAATTAAGTGACCTAAATATAATTTTAGGTAAATCTTTCTAGATATTTGTGAGAAAAATTAAGGCCAAAGCTTCCCCTTAGAACTTTCAGGACTTCATATGTTCAATTTCAAACATCTATAATAAAAATATGCCATATATCAAAGCTTTCTGATTTAGTTCCGCAATGTTTCCTTTGTTTAATGGATTAAGATTGAATATTATTACTTTAAAACAAAGATGAATGTCTCGTTCTCTATGAATCAGAGAGAGAGTAGAATAAGCAAAAATGTGGATTAACCCCGAAGGGGCCCACCAGGAAACTACCAACCAAAAAGAAAGAGAAGAGATAATAGAGCAAAAGAATGAAGAAAAGAAAAAAAAATATTATTATTATTTTATTTTAAGAACCATGGAACTTCTGACCCAAGACTTGAGACTTGGCAATGGAGGGTTAAAGATGTTTATGTGTCCACAACTCTCCCCTCACCAGAAGCCCATGGTTCTGCACGCCTCAACCAAATTCTGATGCCTCCAATGCATCTTTAGACAGCCTTTTCAAAAATTGGTTTAAACAATTTTGACCAACACCCAGATCCTATAATAGGGTGAGCACAGACAGCTGGGAGACCTCTAACACCAACTTCAAGAACCACTGCAAAGAAGTGAGAACTGCAAAACCCTTCAGCCTGATTGCTGAACATAACGCTGCGTACTTGTTTGCTTTGAACTCATGCTGCTTTGGGATGTTAGTGTCCCAGGGTACTGTCAATTCAACTATAATAACAGACTTAAGACTCAATGAAAAAGCTGTCAAATCCGGACATAAAGAGGTGACTGCCAGTTCAGGAGGAAATTCATAATGCCTATACCCAACATCCATCAGAATCTTCCAGTCAACACTCTTCCCAACTATAGAAAGTTCTCTCACAGCAGTTTTATGCGGGTTGACCTTCTCCCCACTTCAAACAAAGGGTATTATCTGCAAGTGTACAGAACCCTGGGAAAGCTTTGCCTTGGCAATAGAAAAACTA
The DNA here is from genome assembly GCA_951217055.1 of Gerris lacustris. Classification (NCBI taxonomy): domain Eukaryota; kingdom Metazoa; phylum Arthropoda; class Insecta; order Hemiptera; family Gerridae; genus Gerris; species Gerris lacustris. The sequence continues at coordinate 12,654,693 of OX578277.1, forward strand.
ATAGCTTCCATGACTATGGCAAGTACTTTATCGTGACACCACGTGAAACGTCCCCCTTGTAAAGCTACCTGACAACCTGATAAGATGTGACGTGCAGTGGCTGGGCCTCTCCTACATAGCTGACAGCAATCTTCGTCTACTAATCCCCAACGTTTTAAATTACTTGGGTCAGGAAGAGTACACTGCAGGGCATTAGCATAAAATCTAACCATCTCCGGTGACCAATCATACAAAAAAGACTTCTAAAGAATCCTAGGAGGTATGCAAGGATTTCCTTCCAATTTCTGAGATTACCAAAGTTAATGGAAGCATTAAAAAAAAAAAAAATGTTGGTAATGCGGACCTCCTTGTGGTGCAGGCCCCTAGGCGGCCGTCTATGCATAAATCCGGCCCTGAATAGTGGGTATTAAACAAAATGTGAAATTACCTCTCCAAGTCCCACCGCACTCTTCTCTATAGACAATTCTCTTTCACTAACTCAGCCATTCCCCTTATCTCATTCCTTGTTTAACACATAGACATTTTATTGGGTATTAGAATTACAAAAATGGTCCTATCTTAAAGGTATTAACACTACTCTTTTGAATATGGTATTAAACATTGAAATTGGGGTTTTAGAAGTGGAGAAATTTCTATTTTCCATTCATAAGGTCAATGTTACATTTTTTTAATCAACACTAAAAAGAAAAATCATATATCTGAAACAGGTTAAAATAATACACGAGAATCAACTTATTTAATTACCTGAGTTGCCGCTGCTATTTTAATTTTATTTTATTGCAGTTGCTAATGAAGATCATACAGACAAGGATTGCTTATTAGTAATAGTACTTACACATGGAATATTAGACAAAAATGGCGAAGAATTAATTTTAGCTTCTGATGTTGTGGGCTATCCTCCATCCAAACTCTGGCTACCATTTTCAGATGAACGATGTCCTTCCCTTGCCGGCAAGCCTAAAATATTCATAATACAGGTATAATTATTAATTTTACAAATGACATCAGCAGGGGCGTAGTGGAAAAAATCAGGCCTCCCCCCCCCCCCCCCCGCAAGATGATGAAGTGGGCCCCCAAAACACACACACACACATATAAATATATTAAAAATAAAACGGAAGGAGGGACCGTAAGGTGTACAGAGAAAGTATTTCTCGACCCCTTGAAAACCGGAAAAATATGTTAAAACGAATCTAAAGTTGTTTTCCCAGCAAAAATTTAGTTTCCAGAGATATTGATGAAAATAATTGAAATTTTGTTGAAAATCAAAAACAAATTGTAAACCCCCGTCAAAATTGGGGCCCCCCCGCACCACGGGGTCAGCGGGGGTGTACGCTATGCCCCAGGACATCAGGTTACAGTATTCAAATATCTTGGGTCTGAATTTCTGAACCTTAAGATCAGACTACAAATAACAACATACGAAATTAGTGGGATTGCTCTTTGTAAAATGATTTCACACAAAAAAACATTATAAGGAAACAACTGTCCAATACAAGTAGGAATAACCTTTCTCATATACAAGTATGTAATTAATTTGTCCAGGGTTTCTAGTTATTATTAGTTTATAGTTTTCATAATTACAAATTTCGTAGACGTTTTCTAATGTTTTTAGCGAACATCTCAAAAACAGTGTTGTTCATAGAACCTTCTTTGTTGAGAAACACATAACCAAAAAGATCCACATGCCTACAAGCAATTTATAGGTGATACATGTATAATTAATAAAATCAACAATCCAAGGGATGATGGTGATGCTTCAACCAAACGCATATCAATTGTACGTGAAGAATCTATCAAAAGCCAAAATGATGATGTTTTTGAAGATAATTTTGTTGATAGAAAAAATCTAAAAGACAATACAAAAAATATTTGTAATGATTGTGGAAAAACTATTGAAAATGTGTTGGCATTGTCAAGACATTAAGCAATCGACAGAAGAACGATATGTTTAAATTTTTAAAAAAATTGAAAAAGCAATGTAGCCATCTCGTAGAGTTGCACCAGAAATTTGAGTAATTTTTCTAAGATCCAATTCTTGTTTTCCTCACTAATAATATTCATATTTTACGACTTTGGTAGTATTCATACTACGGAAAGATTAAATTTTAATTTAAATCAAATTATAATTATTATTAACTACGGGAAACAGACAGAGAAAAATACACTCCAGGATTTAAACCACGGGCCTCTATATTTCCAGTATAGCGCTCTACCAACTAAGCTACGCAGGAGAATGATTTTCCCTGACGTTAATGATACCTTGTCCCTAATTTAAGCTTTCAATTTTCCACAAGAACAGAAGTCAACATTAATGGCATAGAACCAGACCGAGTTCAAATCCCGGCGCTGGAGTATATTTTTCTCTGTCTGTTTCCCGTAGTTAATAATAATTATAATTTGATTTAAACTAATAATATTGTAATTCATAATCTCTTATTTATTTTATTTTTTTTTTCCATAGGCATGTCGTGGAATTGATGATAATAAAGGTATAGAGACAGGTCTGTCTGCTTCTAGTGAATTCACAACATTGAATAATAATAATGATTTTAATTACACAAGAGCTCCGAACGACCCCAAATCAAAACCTGTTGTTTTTAACATGCCTGATTTACTCGTAGCAAGAAGTACTTTCATAGGTAATAATATAAAGACAAATTTTATCATTAGGGCTCAGATTTGAGCATATTTGGATATTTTTTTCCTGAATAGTACACACTGAAATAAGCCTTTTGTGTTATTTTCACCTCTCTGGGACCAAGAGAATTTAAATTTATCGAGCATATAAATGCATAAAACCGCTGTTTTCAGAAAAGCATATAATTGCATATTCTTGTGGTTTTTCGTCTAAATAGTTTGTTTTCATTCAAATCCCCCCCCCCCCCCCCATTTGGGCCCTGACCACCACGAAAGCTCAGGCTGCTTTAGAAATGAAGGACTTGATGCCATGCTTGACTTCATAAAAGCCTACATGAGCATCATTTTTGAGGTCATCCTAAAGTTGGAATCTCGAGGGATGGAGTTGTTTGAAGTGGTCGCTCCATTAAACGGAGCCATCAAAAAAAGACAACTAGTGGCCTGGAGAGACTGGCAAAAAACCGTGATAAATAAGTTGGAGTTCGAGCTGGCAAGATTTCCAAGCAAAAGCTTGGAAAGATTTTATTGGCCGATTTAAGAAAATCACTTAAAAGTGAAAATATAGAAAAAATCTTGATGAACAGACCAGTACCAATCTACTTCACTGACTCGCCGAATACTGAAAATTTTGTAAATAAACTTTTAAACGGTAACTTTTACTTAAAACTTCTCATACATATACTTGAAACTAGTGGGTGTAGCAGTGTATCATATATAAAATTTGAAAATAATGCTTGTATATAAAGATAAGTTGTAGATTTTTTCGTTTCACTGTCCACTCTATAGTTTTAAACGGTGTTTTTCTGCATATTTAACAGGCTATAATTGGGTTATTTGAGCATATCTATCGAGCATATAATGGGTTTTTTTGAGCATATCTATCGAGCATAAAACATATGGTTTTCGAGCATATCTGGAGATTTTATCGAGCATATCGATCCGAGCCCTATTTATCATTTACTTATCACAAAATATCAATTGATAATTTTATTTTTGATAATTTTATTTTTAATTTTAGGCTACAAATCGTACAGATTTGAAGACACAGGGACAATATACATTGATCATCTTGTTCAATTAATGAAAGATGGAAATTCAACAGATCTAATTTCCCTTTTGACCAAAGTCAATCGTTACGTATCAAGAATGGAAATAAAGGAGCATAAGAAAACAGTACTACAGATACCCTGCTTTACATCTACATTAACTAAGAAACTATATCTTTAAACACATATAAAACTAAAAATAGTAAAAATAAATAATAAGACAAAACTGTCTACGTATCTATAATAATACAGTAGAACCTCGCTCAATTACAAGTGCAATTTTCAAATCCCCTTGAGATTGCCATAACACATAATGTTAAATTAACCTCTATAACTCGACTATTATTATCCAAACAACCTCAATAACACGGATGTTTTCCAATTCACAACATAACTCAGAACCTCTATAACAAGTCGTTTTGAGAAATCAACCTCGGGTCGACCTAGAATAAGTCTAGACTTGAAAACCCCGTCCATTAACCTCGATAACACGACTGATAGCCAAAATAACCTTGATAACACGACCCTCAACAAAAAGAGCACCTCAATAACAAGACTGTTTCCCTAATCCCCTTGAGACACTTCTTATTGAGGTTCTACTGTAATTTGCAAGTGCTGCCTCACTGCCTGCACACCTAAGCAACCCACTGATGGTGGGGAGGAGTTTGTTTCTCCCACCCTGCAACCAGTTTCCTTTCACAACAATACGGTTTCAGGCTTACACCAGACAATTAACCAGGTTAAAACTACTACTTTTATGGTTTAAAAACTAGTGAATGAAATCGCTTTGATAAAAATAGAATTTAATTTTAAATTCATTTTTTTATCTTTTACTTTTGTCCATATACTCTGTATTGCATAAGTACTACACATTATATTTATTTATTAAATTATTTTATTAGTTATTGTCTTGATTTTTATTGCATCTAGTTTATATGATATAATATTATAATGATATTTGACATCTAATGACATTAACATCTTGCTCATAGTCACGATCATTTTAATGCTACAAATATATATAATATACTGTTAATAAATAAATAATTATATTATTATATAATATACATAATATTGATAGGGTCACAGAGAGACCTTGTATACTCAAATTTGGTGTTTTTGAGATATAATCATCAAAATGTTAAAAAAAAAATTATTTAAATAACAATGACTAGAGCATGGCACTCACTAGTCACAGGTCAAAATCTTATTTATAACTTAATTTAAATATGACCATTGTTATATAAAAATTTTATAGGAGTTGAAATAAATTTAAGATTTTTTTGCGGGCTAATTTTACACCATTTAAAATTTCAATAAAATCGGACAAGATGTTTTTAGGATATGATGGTCCACATCATTTGACACTACACGAAAAATGTATGCAGTTTTGTCTAGGGCAGTGGTTCCCAACCAGTGGGTCGACAAAGGATTTTTGGTGGGTCGCGGCAAAAAGTGAATGATCACGCCAAGGTTAAATCATTCATTCACTTTTTCCATGTTCTCGTCAGTGGTTGATGTGCTGGGGCGTCCAGAGCATTTGTCATCTTCAACATCTTCACGGCCATCTTTGAAACGCTTATGCCACTTGTTAACTCTTGTTTTACTCATAGCAGACTTACCATAGGCCTTCGTTAACATTTCACACACTTTATTACTCTATATTTCATTTTTTACACACATTTTTTTTTGGCTCCATTTTTATTAACAAACGAAAATTGCCGAGCTTATAGAAACACGTCTAACCTTAGCGGTTGCCACAGACAAAGTAAACAATAAATACAGCTGAATATTTTATCATACTTTGGGGGCATGTGTACCAACATAATAAAAAAAAGAATATCAGACTCTCCAAACCCAAGAAATTTTAAAATTCCCGTTATTTTCTTAACACACCTCGTATATGGTGAGTTCAAATCCCAGAGATTACACAAACAATCTCTGGGAATCACATGACTGATCCCTTGTCCTACCTAATGTTATATTGATTAGGACTTAATAAATAAACGGAAAGAAAAATTCTTCGTTTTTTATGTGGATCGATCAAGGGTAAATGATTAAAAATTCAACTAAGGTAAATTATTAATTCTTAATTTAAATCAAATTATAATTATCATTAACTACGGGAGACATACAGAGAAAAATAGACCCCAGCACGGGGACTTGAACCAAGGGCCTCCTATATATCCGTTACAGGCGCTCTTACCAACTGAGTTATACAGGAGAATGATTTTCTCTGTTGTTACCGATACCAAGTCACGAATTAATTCTTAAACTAGGCTATATTTCACCCTTCTCCAGGGTGAATCAAACAATCTAATTACAATTAGATAGATTTTTCGTGTTTTTAGGCATGAATATGCCTCGAAGAGGGGTGAAATATAGCCAAGTTTAAGAATAATTAATGATTCACCTTCGTTGAATTTTCAATCGTTTACCCTTGATCGACCCACATAAAAAAACGAAGATTAAAAGAAGAGACAAACCTAACTACAATAATGGAAAGAAAAATATTATTAACATTTTGTTTTTTTATTATTTAATTATTAGTAATAATTTATTTAAATTAACAAAACAAAAGAAAATTTTTAAATTTTTCATTTTTTAAACTATATATATTAATTTAGTAACAATAATTTGAAAACAAAAGAAATTAACAATAATCATAATAAACAAATAAATATATTAATGTAAAGGAAATAAATAATCATATTAATAAAAATAATACTAATAACAAATAAATACAATTATTAAATATTATATAAGAGTGTGTGTGTGTTTTATATATAACGAAATTTACATTAATTTAATGTCTACAACAATTAAATGTTTAATCAACTGTAAAATTGATTTAAATAATGAAAAAATAGCAAATAGCATTTATCTACGATTGATACGAAATATAAACATTGTATCTCTGTTTAGATGCATAGAAAGTGATTCTTTACGTACTTGTATTCATTGCACATGTGCGTCTCATAGTTCTGAAGATTTCCTCTTCTTTACTACCCTAGGGCGGTAAAGAAGAGGAATTCTTCAGCTTTACGCACGATTAGCGAGTTTGTTTACATTTAACAAAACTAATTTGCTGTTCTTTGATTAAAGTAACTGCTTATATCGGGTTTTTAGTTAAAAAAACAATGAGTGAATCAAGTGACTTTGACGAAAATGTGGAGAATAATACTCCTCCAGAAATAATTAATTCAGCAAAAAATACAACTCAAGAATTAATGCCATCTTTATCAAGAGAGAGATACGAACTTACATACAGCAAGTTTATTTGTTTCTGTATTTCTTATTTAAATCTAACAATCGTAGATAAAGTACGGTACGCAATTCGTGCGAAAACGGCATTTTGCATTGCTCGTGTGGTTTTACTACCCTCGCTATCGCTCGGGTGCAAACTCCACACTCACATGCAAAATGCTACTTTCCGCACTCGACACGTAATGTACTATTACATTTTATTAAAATGTAATAGTATTCACATACATTATTTTTTATCAGAATGTAAATTCTTACTTTTGTTTAAAATGTATTTTTAAATTGTTGTTTTTTTTTACTTTAAATCACTATCTTCTTTTTTTTTGCTATGACATTTTTTGTTTTGTAATATTAATTATTATATTATATTATCATATGTACAGTTAACAAAATTTACAGAGTTAGGTAAACTAAATCAAAAATCATAGAAAGTTATAAGAAAATACTATATACTTAATGTAAATGTTACATAGTGCAAGAGCCTTATAGAAGGCTTTTACAACTATATATGTATTGGATTACTCTTGTTGGTATATTATATACTTACTAATCGTATATATTTATTACTGTAGCTATTATGTATCATTTTTATAAGTCATACAGGAAAAGAAAGGGAATTAACAAATTACAAGAATGTTGGATCTATAGCTTCTCATATTTATAGTTGTGGTTATAGTGTGGAACATGTCTATCTCTGAGATTCCAAAATAGATTATTCCTAGTGTTTTGACTTTGATTATAGTTAAAAACAGTATTACGTCATTAAAAAATTGTAAGTATCAGTCACTTTACACATCTTGATCACACTGTTCTACAAAATTTAATGAACTTTCAGACCCCGAGAAAATTTTAACGGAACTTTCAAGGTTGCTAAATCCGAATTTGAAGTCAAAATTTCTCCTATACATACAGTTTTCCCGGGAAATGTACCTAAAGTTTGGAAAAAATTGTGGTTTTGGGGGGTTTTCAACCCAATTTGTCGCCCCCAAAAAATTATTAGGCGTTTTAATATCTTCAAACCATGAAGAACAAGAATTCAAAAAAAAATCTGCTGACCTTACTTTTTTTTAAGAAAATTGAAAAATAAGAAATTTAAAAAAATCGATTTTTTCTCATATTGAGTCATTGTATTTCTATTGCTTTTTCAGCTATATAAGAAATGTTTTGTGTCTTTTTTCTGACATTATTCTATAAAATTACAATATATGTGACCGAGTACCGGGGGGGATATCGTATTTCTTTATTATTGGATATGTATTTACTTATATGGATATTGGATTTTTTTATTATTCCCCCGCCTTGCACCCCGCTTGTACCCCCCCCCCCCCTCGGTCACATATATTGTAATTCTCTAGAATAATGTCAGTAAGAAGTCACAAAATATTTCTTATATAGCTGAAAAAGCAAAAAAAATCTATGTTTTTAATTTCTTATTTTTCAATTTTCTTAAAAAAGTAAGGCCAGCAGATTTTTGTTGACTTTAGATTCTTGTTCTTCATGGTTTGAAGATATTAAAACGCCCAATAATTTTTTTTGGGCAAAAAATTGGGTCGACAACCCCCAAAAACACAATTTTTCCAAACTTTATGCACATTTTCCGAGAAAACCGTGGGTATAGGAGAAAGTTTGACTTCAGATTTGGATTCAGCACACAAAAATACTTAAAAAAAGGAAATTTCTCATTCTGAGGCTTTTTTTTTTCAAAACAGTGTCATTAGTGAAGAACATTCCTCACCTCTCTTGAAATCCAACACAGATAACTTTTAGTGTTTAGACTTACAGTATGCACGTTTCGAATAATGACTTTTGACACTCAGATTAGCCAACCTATAAAAGAAAAAAAAGCCATTAGGCCTATGCAAGGGGTAGGGCTAGTGACTTTTTGTTTTCCTAGTTGGCATTATCTTCTAGAATTAAAAATCCTGATCTCTTATTAGCTCTTTTTTCCATACTGATAAAAGTCACAACTTATAACAAGCACAATGTAAGTTCTAGAACATCTTAAGTCTATCACTTATGATCACTTATCAACCACTGTACACATCAAAATGTGTGTATAGTCTTCTATTCTATACACCATAATAAATTTGGCTCTCATACTTTTATCAATATATTTTCAAATAATTAGTTGTTTTGACAGTACGGAATTCACTCTTATTAAGTTAACACTCACACTAAAGATGATATTATATAATGTCGAAACACTTTTGTGAGTTTTAATAAAAAAAAAAAAAAATTGTGGTGACAATATTACTGTGTTACTTTTTATCGATATACTTTCTCCAATTACCTCTTATTAATGAATCTCATATCCCATACAACCTAAAGAAGAACAAAATTAAAATAAATAATTTCAAACATACTTTTGATTGATTTATATAATTTAAAATAATACTTGGCTTTTCTTTTATTCCATAATAGTTTGAGCATGTGGGTATAAAATAAAATAATAATAAAATAAATATATTTAGAGATATTTATATTTTTCCCTGCATTTTATACTTTAAAAAATAAAATAAATAAATTAAATACACAAATGACAATTTAATATTTTAAATTATAATAATCTAACAACAATAATATTTCTTAAAATCCAGCTAAATTGGTTCTAAGAGTTTTTGACAATTTTATTTGGATTACAAAGACTCACTTCTGGACACATTTTTATTCTCTATAATACATCGTGCTTTTTATCCCAATTTATAATCTTAAAATTAATAGTACGATGTTTAAAAGTACACAAGTTTGTTAATTAATTAATTATTTATTAATTACTATTTACAGGGATCTAGAAATCTAATTAGTCTACGTCCTGTTACTTCAATAAATGAATCCAAATCAAATTATAATTATTATTAACTACGGGAAACAGACAGAGAAAAATACACTCCAGCGCCGGGATCCCGGCGCTGGAGTGTATTTTTCTCTGTCTGTTTCCCGTAGTTAATAATAATTATAACTGAATTAAATTAAAAATTAATCTTTCCGTAGTATGAATACTACCAAAATCGTAAAATATAAATTAATCCATTAATACGACATCTATCAACTCCAAGTTGATAAAGGTCATCTTAATAGATATAAATGAAGTATCAGGACGTAGAACTTTGAAATGTTAGAAAATTATGGATTTGCTGAACAGAGCTGGAATACAACAGGGCAACCAGACACCCTAGGTGGACTTATAATGCATTCTCGCAATTTTTTACTTTGCTCATTGACTCTCAGGCATGCACTCTCAGAGATTTTCAAATCATATATTGTGCCCTTATAGACTAATAGGTTTCAAACCTCAGCTCTACAAAGTTTGATTCAAGGTGTTTCTTGTTAAAAAAAAAAAGTTTTTGAGATTTTTAGATTGAACATCAAAAAGCGAAAATTTTTATTGCTTTTTTTGTGAGTATCAAAAAAACGGAAATTTTATTGTTTTTTTTTTTGTGAATATCTCATAAAACAAAGCTGCCCTAACCCATTTTTAAAGGAACTTTTTTTGAACTTATCAAATTTCCTATATGATCCTGAAGTATTAAGATTCTGATTGAGGAGATACTTCATATTTCTAGATGTTGAATTGTTTTTCAAAATCATTTTTAACACATTTATTAAATTAAGTTTCTTTGTCAACATTAAATTAAATTTTTCCTTAATTTAATTTTATTTTTTTAATAAATTAATAAATACTTTTATTTCATTTCTTTTAAAATAAACTATAATTTAATTTCTTTCTTAAAATTAGCTATTAGACTAACTAGACATTTTTTTTTCACGTAACGTACTAGAAAATGTATTTGAATTTTTATACTTTTTGTTTTAAGTAATTTCCCTCTCTCTCCTTATTTTTTGTTAAATATGATTTAATTTGGAGTAGGATGAGATGTAAGCAGGGATGTTAAGAAACTCGAAGGGATTTTTAAGTTCAAAAAGTGTTTTAGGAACTCAAAACTACTCTGAATCCCTCTTAGAAAGGCTAGAGGTAGCATAGTTCAAAATGAAATAAATCAACTCATAAATTGTCAATTAAAAGTATTAGTTACTAATATTTAGCATGTTTAATGAATCTGATTAACTTTCTTCACATCTACTAACTATGTACGAAATTTACAGATTATGTGTTTCTCACTAGAGAGCACTAGTGAAAAGCTGACACAAATTTAACATGCTAAGCGGAAAAATAGCCTAAACCACAAACTTATAAAGCGAGTTACATAGATATGTGATAGCTTTTTAACATGAGATCTTTTAGGGGGCGGGATAGAAGACATTTCGGTCAGGAAAAAAACGACATGAAAAGTTTGATTTGGTAGCTTGGTTTTCATTTTTTAGTACTATATTTTCGCCAATAGAAGCGCTGTAGTAAAATATAGTATTAAATTTCGCCACTAGGAGCACACCATGGCAACCATCTTCAGAGAGGGAGGTGTAAACTGTTAACTACACTGGATTCAATGGTCATAAATACATCCAGGTTCTAAGTTATTCCATAAAGAATGTCTAAATGATTTAAAGAAAACCCCAATACAGGGTGTCCCAACTTAAGTTTGCCAAAAAGAAGGGTCATATAGGGGACCCTAAAAGGAGTCAAAAATGTTATTTTAGCTTATGTCCTTTCAGGCTTCTGAAAGGCCGTTTTCTGACGAAAACAAAATCAACTACAATGATTATTTATCAAACCAAATAATAATAATAATAAATAATAAAAAAAAACATTCAACAAAAATAAAAATAAATTCAACCTCAATTTTAGGTTTCATGCTTTTGTATACTTATTTACAAGAGGGAGGCGGCCCCCTGGAATTGGTCATACTTCAGGCTACTAGAAGTAGTCAACAATAATTATTTCATATTTACTTTGAAAGGGATTAAGATTAAGTCGAGTCAAATGATTATACCGTTAAAGAGGAGATATTAAAGAAAAAAGTAAGTATTCCTCACATTTACATTAGTTTTTTTTTTAATAAATGTGCTTATAACGTAAAAAAAATTCCTATTTAACATACAATGATATGGGTATCCATGAAAAGGTGATTAAATAAAGAAGTTTTTCCATTGCCTGGACAAATCAAAAACTAACTAGTTTAAGCACTATGGGCCGTCAATTTTTTTTCTTTTTCTTTTGATTTTTTAAAAAATGACTTTTTGAGCTAAATTTGAACTAGAAGGAATAAAAATAAATGTATATTGATAATAACATTTCTTTTAGCAAATGTTTTTAGGTTTCCAATGATACCTATAATAATAAGCTACCTCTCTTTGTTCTCGATATAAACTTGTTTAAGTGTAAAAAAATAAGCTTAGCCCAAATTTTTTAAAAATGGCTGTAGTCAGAAAACGAAGCCCAAAAGGACATAGGTTAATATAACATTTTTGACTCCTTTTAGGGTCCCCTCTAAGCCCCTTCATTTTGGCAGACTTAAGTTGGGTCATCCTGTATAAAGTAAACAGTATACATATGGTGGCATTAAAAGTTCAAATGTAAACAAAGCAAGTGATTAGATAATAGTAATTATTTTGTACTTATTCTTAGCTTAAACACTATTTCTACTTGTTTGCCTTTACATGAATTATCAACCATTGTTTAAAATGTAAACCACAGTAAAACCCTTGAAATCATGTAATACACAATATTGCATGTACCCATATTATACTAAGAGATTCCCCCCCCTCATTTTCATTGCATTAATATAATTCCAATGGTCTGGAAACCCATTTTTAAATTCTTGTTTCATGTTTCTTGCTCTCTTGTTCTTGAGCCAGTATCTAATAAATCAAGATCTTCTGGAGTAGATTGCGTCCGCGATATTATAAATTCTAATGTTTTAAACCCATTAAGGGATCATTCTCAAAGGAGTTGCTCAAGAGGAGTCATTTGCAAGTAAGTCAATTATAGAAGAAAATATCAATTTTTATTCATATTTTTTGGTTCAAATATTTTGTGAGTTAAGTTCTTTCCGTCAGGTGCCTCATTTATTCCTTTCTTTCTCACGGGAAAGGAAGGAATGGTCCAAGCTACTGAAAAGTTTCACTATATAATTATAATTTCCTCTTTTTCATTAAACATTTAATAATAACTTTTGTGACATTAAGATGAAAAAAAAAAGTTATTATTTTATAGTTACATAACTTCTTCTTTTTTACGATATTAGTACATTGTTTCTTTTAATTTTACAATTCTTGAGTTGTGGTTTAAGATACAAACACAATGGATGTACAATAGCTTCAGAAGAACTGAACATGAAGAAAATTAAATTTATACTAAAAAACAAGTGAAATCAGAATTACCCAAATTTAGGCGAAAATGACAAAAACCAGTAAGATACAAATATAAGAATTTTTAAAAAAACGTCAAAATTTAATCTTCTATTTAGTCAGCTTAAAAACGACTAGAGGAAGGATCAAATTTTTGCAAAAGCGAGCCTTTCAAATCCTTAGAAGATCCAAGTACTCAAGAATAACATTTTTATTTATTAAATATATTGTATGTTTTGACAACACAATAATTGAAATTGCTCATTTGATATTAACTTTTTTTTTTAGACATTAAATAATAAAAAAAGCTTTAATTCATTTTTTTTTTTACAAATTTAAAGAAATTAAACTAAATAAAAATGTTTTATTTTTCTCTTCTTTTATTATAATTAAAACCATAACTTTATGTTTTAATACTTGAGGTTGAACAAGAAATTGATTTCTTCTCTTTAAAAAAATTAGATTTATGACAAAATAAAATTATTGGCTGAAAAGAAACATAGCTGATTTTGTTTTTTGATATTGTTTTTTTTGTTTTTTTTTTTTTTTAATATAATTTATTAAGTAGTACAATATTTTTGTTTTTGTTTGAAAATTTTAAGTTGGTTGATTTTGTAGGTCATCAAATGGTTAGGTCGTTCCATGTTATTTTTCTTGTTTAGTTGTATCAATCTAAAATTGATATCGAAGCATATCCTATGAGAGTCGATTCGTTCGGTATTTCATTCACACTGCAACCAGAGGCCTGTAAGCAATAAAAAACAATATTAGTTAGTATAACATTTAGTTTTGGGGAGCTAGCGTGGGTTAAACCACGTCTGCTCAGCCATCAATGGATCAGGAGGTCGGGGTTCAATCCCTCGCCATGATACTCTGATTTACATGGCTCACTAATGATCACATCATACTCGCTTCGGCGGTACAATGTACAAGGGTATGATGGTGTGAAGTGCCTGGAACTCTCTACCACGGGGCTAGTAAAAAGGGCCCGAATTAAGGCCTAATTGCTACAGTCTTCGCACAACTAGAATCGACGCGTTGACAGCGCGGGAAATTGAGTGACACACAGATTGGCCAACCTCTCTGGGGGAAAAAATAAAGCCACTACGAAGCCTTCTTATACTGTTATCCAGAGGGCCTCTCCCCTCCACTAGAGACATTTATCTTTGCCCAGTTGGCCCGACCTTTTGTCCGGGAAAATCTCAAGGTCTCATTGGCTCGTCCCCCCTTTTGCTAGTTTTTCCCGCGCTGTCAACGCGTCGATTCTAGTTGTGCGAAGACTGTAGGTTCGAACAAGTGGTTCGTCCTACCCGTACCTTACTATTAATAATAATAATAAATAAACATCTTTATTTGCTGCTTTTGCTATGTCTGCTTTTGCTATGTTAAAAGCATGTTTGCTATAGCAAAAGCAGCTATAAAGAGAAAGTGGAAATGGGCAGGACACCTGGTTCGGACGGCAGATGAGAGATGGGCCAAACGAGTAATAGAATGGACACCACTTGAATATAAAAGAAAAAGGGGAAGACCTAGAACACAATGGGATAAGGAAATGAGGACCTGCTGCGGAGGAAGCACATGGAGGAGAGTAGCTTGTGATAGAACAGAATGGAGGAGGATGGGAGAAATATATTGCGAGGAATGGTTGGATAGAAACCAAGCAAACTAAGTTTAAACTACAAGCTAAAATGCTATTTATATTTTGTTGTTATAAGTATAAGTTGTTAAAAATTGTATATAATTGTTTTATTTTGTTGTTATAAATTGTTGTTTATATGAAGCTGTATAATGTTATACTATGTTGTTATGCTAAAAAGAAGGTCAATATTATATTATGCTAATGTTATATTATGTTGCTATGCTAAAAAGAAAGTCAATATTGTTAAGGAATTTAAATGTATGCTGTTAAATGAATACAGCTTTATGTGCTAAGAATGTATGTTACTTTGTTGTTGCTCAATAAATTAATTATTATTGCATGAGAAATGCTGAACTAAAAAAACCACAGCAATCAGCTGATTTAGAAATAATGTGAATTGTAGATAGAATTCTATAGAATAGTGTTTAAACATTTCTAATAAATGGTATTTATTTATTTATTTATTTGCTGCAGTATACATACATAAAATTGTACAATAGCAAACGTCACAGATTACAAGCAACACAATAATTAAATAAATTAAAAATAAATAAATAAGACACACACACCAATTACAACAATTTAAAAACAATCTAAAACTAATCACCATCACTTTGAAAATCACAGATCACTTTGAAAATATTCTCTAATGGTGTAGTAAGGATGAATTATAAGAACTTTTTTGATATATTTTTTAAAATCATCGGATGGTAACTCTTGAATTACTGGTTTTAAATGATTAAATAACTTGATACCTAGAACATGGTGACCTACTTCTGATTTTTTGAGTCTATGGCTAGGAATGGTGAGTACATTTTTATTTTTTGTATTGTAATTATGATTAAAATTATTCGTTTTAAATTTGTTAGTATTATTTTTTATATGAATTAAAGAATTATAAATGAAAAGATTAATTACTGTCATTATGCCTAGTCTTTTAAATGAAGATTTGCAATGTGATCCTGGTTTTGCTCCGGTTATTCTCCTAATTATCTTCTTCTGGTAAATGAGTAGGGCTTCAAGATTGACGTGTCCCCAGACAACAATGCCATAACTTAACCTACTCTCTACAAGAGATTTGTACACAAGTACTAGTGTTTCTTCAGGTAATGAGTCTTTCAACTTCCTGAAAACAAATAAGTAACGTGCTGTGCTTTTAGTTATAGCTATAACATGGTCTTTCCAACTTAATTTCCCATCCACTACTACTACTACTAGTATATAATTTAATTTGAAAAAATAAATGAAAAGTTGGAATAATTCCATAACATTTAAGAGGTGTTTACACAATACGACTTGACTAGAATGAGTATACTGTCTTGTGTGCAAGCACAGCATTTGCCTCTCACTGCACCATGTAAACTGTTCGGCGTTCCTAAGAGACTGACATCTGACCGTGGCACACAGTTCCTATCAAGCCAGTTCAAGGAGCTAAACAATCTTCTAGGCGCCAGCCAGCCTCCACCACTGCTTATTACCCTCAGGTAAATGGGAAAATTGAGAGATGGCATCGAACACTAAAGAGCGCTATTCGGTGTCACGCAACTAAACGCTGGGTTGACGTGCTCCCAACAGTGCTATTAAGGCTCAGAGCAGTTCTACGTGACATCACAGGATATTCACCCGCAGAATTGCTATACCAGAAACTACATTGCACGTGTATCTTGCAAACCTCAGAGAGTTTTTCAGAAAGGTAAGATCTGTCCCTGACAAATGCCGCGATTCGAGAAGCACTTTTGTCTTTGTCCATCCCGATCTCAAGTCAACCACCCACGTATTCGTTGGCCTAGAAGGATTCCAGCCATCCCTCAGCCCGGCCTACGAAGGACCTTTTCAAGTTTTAAGAAGATCAGATAAAACTATCACAATTCTGCAAAACGGAGTAGAAGACACTATTTCCATTGATCGAGTAAAGCCAGCGTATACTTTCTTGCAACAACTGGATACTTTATCAATTTTAGTCCTTGATTACCACCAAGACTTCATTAGAGGGGGGGAGCCCTGTGGCGACAGCCAATCAGATTCTTTAGCCTTATGTTTCTTACATTAATGCTATTGTTTACTTTTGATTTGTCAAAGTCTAAATATAATTCAGTCTAGTTTTGGTTCAAGACGAGCGTTTATTATTTATAACTTTATAACTAAATAACTTATTATAGCTATAGCAAGCGTGTAGCTAAATCCTGCTACAGCTTCTAAGCTTCAATCTGTCTTTGTGTGGCTTGAGTTAGGCTTTCAATCCACTGCCCACTGTATAAAGGTCCTTTTCAGGACCATCAACTCCTGTGAGCCGCATGTCTTATGGCAGCTTCTGTAACCTCTACGAAATTAAACACCTACTTTACTACTCTCTCCTGCAACTGCTAAACTACTTCAGCTCTCCAAGCTTCAAGCACACCTTTATATTGTTCGAGGCTGTCCCTTCATGTAAACCAACTCAACAGAAAAAATGGTCCAAGTATTGATGGCTGAATGTACTCCACTTTGTCCTGCTCTTTGCTAGAAATTTAAATAAAATGCAGTAATTAACTAATAAATTAAAGGGTAGATACCAGAGGGAAAGTGACTGTGTTCAGAGATGGAGTTGAGTTGACCAATTTCTGTAGATTAGATTGTATAGTTTCACTGTCAGCAGCTGCTACTAGGCCAGCACCAACTAGTTCCGCTGCAATACCATCGGCTGTATCCTTGTTAATTATGAACTCAAATCTGATATCATTTAGTTCTCTCTTAGAATTCCTTTTAACAAAAAATATTACAGCTTAATTAAATAAATAAGATAAACACACAAGATAGTTTCTAAAATAAAAAAATAACAATAATTTAGGTTGGATTCTCAGAGATGTGTGCCATTTTCCACACTAATGTAAAGTGACTGATACGTCCAACCTGTCATGAACTAATACAGTTCTACCTGACTCAAAGTTCAAAGATTAACCCTTTCGTCCCTAATAATCCTTCAAAAATGTTTTTCTTGTTTTACTGCTCACGTAAATTTACGTAGGGTACCTAGCGCTTTCTGTTGACTATCTGGGGTACTACGAACGTTCTATGAAGAGCCCAGTAGATAGAGCGGGGGTTGAGGGAAGAACAGAAAGATGAAGCAAGATTTCGTCATGTAGAGTTCGTAGACCCCTGTTATGACCCCTGACCCCCAGTCTTAGGTGTTTTTCCCCTTAGCCAAAATGAACCCTTTTCTACCTGCTTTACAATAATATAATGTACACTCTACCAGCATTAATAAATAATTTTTTTTTTAACAATTACATAATCCACCTATCCTAGACACAAATGATTATGTATATATTCATTTAGCGACAATAATTATCAATAAATTCCATTTTTATAAACGTATAAATTTTAAATAAGGTTTATATATTGTTTTTGTGTAAAAATATATTATTAATATAAGCAGAGGAAAAAAAACGACTTAAAATAAAAAGTGTGGTAGATTTAGTGTGTAAGGTGGGAGCCAGGGTGGCCGAGGTCGTAAAGACATCGCTCAGCTATCACTGAGTCGAGGCAACTCGAGGTCGTGGGTTCGATCCCGGGCCGTGATACACTGAATGCATCTATGAATCGCGGACGGAGTAGGGCGAGGGACACCCCCTGAGGGGTTCTCTTCCCCCACGATGTCTAGTGGGTTCGATCCGTGTCATGAGATGTGATCTGTATCTATGGTTCGAGGTCGGAGTAGGGCGAGGGGACCCCCTGAGGGGTCCTCTTCCCCCACACTTTGAAGCACGCTCATATAGCTTACTAATGACCACACCATACTCGCTTCGGCGGTACAATGTACAAATGTATGATGTGTGAAGTAGCTGGAACTCTCCTCCACGGGGAAGAAAAATGGGTCCACTGTAGGCCTGATTGCGAGGTTCGAACAAGTGGTTCGTCCTACCCGTCTAGTAGGAAGTACTAGGTAACTACTACTACTACTACTACTACTAGTGTGTAAGGTAGAAAAACCTCAGGCAAGGGTGGAACATTCCTGTTTTGGACCCCAGGCCTGGGGAACAACCTTGCAATATATACCTCAGTACTCAAAGGGTTAATGCAACTGTATTCTATTCCTGTCCATTTTACGTCGGTTAATTTATGTTTTGGGGAGGCTTTTATTACAACACCCGTAAAGACTTCGTTGTGGTTTTTGGCAGATCCTCAAACACAAGAAGGTACATAGAAGATAATATGGTCCCATTAGCCCCTTAAATCACCGATTGAGTCCTTTAAATGCAAGATAATGTCCGACCTCTTAGAACCCAACAAGTAGATGACTATCTTGAAGAGGTTGCCAATCAGCAGATAGACTGGCCAGCAAGAGGTCCTGACCTTAATCTAATAAAACCTAAATAACAACTAAAGTTATAAGGCTGACCTCATCCCCCCCCCCCCCACCTGAAGTCCTGAAAGCCTTGACTAAGAAATCACAGAGTATTGAGGAGCGCCATAATATTCCACAAAATAACATTAATTCCTATTTAAAAGTATGAATAGGAAGCAAGATGAGATTATCAGAACAAAGGGTGGGGTCAAAAGCTGCTAAAAAAATGATTTATTAGTTTCTTTTAATTAAACACAATTTTAGAAAATTTTTATCAGATTATGACTTTAATATATATATGTTTTGTATAGCCAATTGATATATATCATCCACACAAAGTGTAAAAAGTGAGAAACATCAATAAAACAGAAGTGTAAACTACATTCCAGTGACAGAGCTTGACAAAATCTTTTCGTTCATTTTGTCCCCCAGTTTATTACTATATTTATTCAATAATTCTTTACTCACACTTAACTAATACTTCTTTTTTTTATTATAAAAACAAAAACTTAAGTGATAAAAATAAAGAACAATAAGTGGGAAATAAAAGAAAAGAAATATACAAATTAAAAATAAAGAAAAAATCTCTTCACTAAAGTAACTTTATTGTACCAAAGCTGGTTTCCAACCACAAGAAGAAATGAAATGTTAAAGAGAAACAGTCAGTGTAGGAGTTGAGACAGAGGTTTAAATCTCCTGTCTTTAGTAAGTTTATTGTACAAAGCTAACTGTCAATTACAAATAGTCATCTTCAGTACCGGTGAGAAGAGATCAAGTGTGAAAGAGAAACAGTCAGTGTAGCAGTTGAGACAGAGGTTTAAAACTGACATGGATTTCAACCTGAAATCCCTGTCTCATCTCCTTTGAAGAGATGTCTTTCTTTATTCTAAGTGACTCAACTAGTCACCAAGAAAAAAAAAATGAATACATAATATATGTATTTGCTTGTCAAACAAACTATTTTTTTTAATTTCTTACCTCATTCTAAGTACAAGGTTTATAACAGTTCCATCTTCGTTACCTTCCTTATCACTGTCGGAAGAATTACCTCCTTCTATGTTATTCATTGGTTTCTCCATAACCTGTAACAAATTATAAGAATATTGAACAATATTTAACCATTAAATAAGTTCCAAAACTAATAAGTGACTTCAACAAAAAGTTGAACAACCATATTAATTTGAATAATTTAAATTGCAGTTCAAATTGTGTTCAGTGTGTATGTATATTTATATTTTTTGTTAAAAATACATAGAGAGAGTATTAGAACATAATTGAAAATGTTTGAATTTTGGAAAGTGAACTTTTGACAAATGTATTTACGAGGTGTGGAACTGTTAGCAACGGCAACATATGATAATCTACGCCAAATGAACTCTTCTAGATCTTTAAAACAAGTAGTAAATATAAGTGAACTATGTAGAGGTAGATGATCTATAGCTTATTATACATTAATAGGTTGACAACGGTATTATTCTCATGAAGTAAGAAAAGAAACTAACAATTAAAACATACATTTTTTTGTTAATTTAGCTTTCAGGTGTTTAGAAGATAAGAGGGTTAATAAAAATTCCACCAGCATCTTCCTCTCCCATTTAAAAATTCTCAACAGAATGAAAAAGCAAGAACTCACAAATGTTATCAACAGTAGAAATGAACCTGTAAGTATTTTTGCTTTATTTTTCACACTTAAATAGATAACTAAGTAGACTTCCAATTGGTGTAGCACAGAGCTTCCTCGCGTCCTATCACGTTATTGATTTTGTGCTTTTGCAAGCCATTAGTGTCTAATTTGCTTAATTGTTTCCCCCGTTTATTTATCTGTCAAAATGGTTATCTGAGGGTTACTTTCGATAAACTATGAAAGTTTCATACAAATCAGATAAGTACATAGGTGTAAATAAACGTATGTTTGTGCACATGTTTTTATTTATTTATTTATTTTTTTTTTTTTTTATATAGGGTGAGCAAAAAAAAATCTGTTCGACAGACTCCCTAAGAGAAGAGAAGCCTCTCTATAGGTTGTGTGGGGTTGGCTCTCCGACCCACTAAAAAAAGACCACCCTATTCCTAGGCAGAGTCCAGCAAGGTACCGTTCTCACATTACTTCCTGCCGGTGCCATCTATTGTGGCCATTGTGGCAACATCCCTGTTTCTTTTCTCTTCTTCAGGTTTTCCTAACCTGCTCTAGCTTTCTTGATTGTTCAATCGGGGTGTTCTAGTCGCTCCTCAGCTGCCCTCTTCTGTCGCAGTACATTCTCTGTGAAGGAGGCTACCGCTGTCCAACTTTCCTTATTATCCAGCATCTTTTTCGCAAGGGTGTCTGGGGTTATATCTCCTACCATCTTTGTCAGGCAATGCCTCTCCTCGTTCCAGCTAGGGCAGGTAAAGAAGGTATGGTAAGAATCATCCTTCTCCCCCCCACAGTGCATGTAGCTTGGGCTAGCTGCTCTTCCTATTTTGTAGAGGTACGCGCGGAACCTTACTAAAGTTTTGTGCACATGTGGAAGAGAAACAAATGAGCGTAGAAGGTTGAAACTTATATGGGATCAACAATGAGCTAATTATGACCTACCATATAAATTTCATTAAAATCGGACGGGTAGTATTTAAGATATGTTGGTTCGCATCTATTATTCAACTGTTACTTGCATAGCAAAAATTCTTCTAAATAGTAGACACTTCTCTAAAACAGAAATGTTTTCGTTGCCATCATGTTTATGTGGTGTTTATATAGCAAGCATTCATTCAAATAGCAGAAACTCACAATATTGGACGAAGAAACCCAAGATTGGTGTTGTCATTAGTGGTCCCTGTCCTATAAGAGGGAAGCTATTAGGTGTGTTACCTCCAATAAAACATTATTAATATTACCTCATCATCAGATGATATTCCACCACCTTCTTCTTCAGATGACCAGACCCACTCTCCTGTAACTGTCCTATGAAGACGTCCACTGGCACCAGGCTGTCTCTTACTTGCCTGCAAGCAAAACAAAATAGCTTATTTTCTGATTAAATAAGCTGAAAACAGAAATAGACAACATTTTTTTAAAAATAACATTACAGTTTGTAGTTGAGTCTTATGTTCAGAGATAGAGCTGAGATTAAGTTAAAAGAAAAGTGTGTCCAACATACAGCTGGCCAAGCCATTTTTAGGAATAGTTTAAGAAGGGGAATAAGATTCACAGATTAGCCTGCAAGATTCCAAAAACTGTTACAGCCCTCTGTGACATTGAGTTGAACACACTCGATCTAGAACAGTGTTACCCAAACCTTTTTAGCCTGCAGTGTACTAAAAAAAAAAATAGCCTATAGCTATTATTTCCTGACCTTGCACCACATAGTTTGGGAAACCCTGATCTAGAAGGTCTAATACATTAAAAAAAAGGAAAACAAAAGACTATCACATTGAATCTGAAACTGTGCAATTCATAGATAAGAACTCAGACATAACTGAACAATATAGATAAAATAATATTTGAGTTAAAAGTGGAATTGTGTGACTTTGTCAGGACAAAAGATAATAGATAAACAAATAATGTTATTAATTGGAACCCAAGAGATTAGCGCCCCATCCACTATCGTTCTTTTCCGACAGACTTTCCTTTTTCTTAATCGCGAAGGAAAGCACGACATGATTGATAATCATGTTCATTAACATCCACACAACCACTTTCCTGCACTCTTTCCTGTGAGACAATTCGCTCATTCCATCCTGCAGGCTTGTCGTGTGACTACAATCCCTTCATTGCCCATCCACATGAAATAGCATAATCCTGTTTGTTTTTAAATTTTGTGAGGCCAGAAGGAAAGAACACGTGTGGGTGATCTCTTTCCTCTCACTTTCCAAGGGAATGTTGTCTCGTCGAGGGAAAGCGTGTCGTGTCATACAAACCTTTGGGATTCGTTGTCTAACTGGGATAATCTTGCAAGATTATAATCCTGATGTTCTTTCCTCTTGAACCCCATACACTGACACTCTTTCTTGACAGAATCGGCTTTCCTTACGGAAAGAACGACAGTGGATCTCTACAGTTATCTCTATCCCATCCACATGAAACTTATCGGTTGACAAGAATGGAAAGGATGGCGTGACGGGATGATCTTGTAATATTATAATCCTGCCGTTCTTTCCTCTTGAACCCCATACACTGACACTCTTTCTTGACGGAATCGGCTTTCCTTATGGAAAGATCGACAGTGGATGGGGGGCTATAATGTGGGAAAAAAAAGTAAGACCTAGTGTATAGTGGGACAAGGAAATGAAATCATGTGGAGTGTTGGAAGAGAGTGGCTGAGGGCAGAATAGAATGGTATAGAATGAGCTAATTATAATCAGAGGTACGGCTCTACAAAAGATAAGTTCAATAGAATGCTTTACTTGTGTCGTCTGTTATTTTCTACATAAAGGTGTAGTTAAGTAGTACTAAGTCTGTTCTATGGTAAATACAATATAGTTTCTTATCTTTTTCAACTCAGACGGAAGTTTATTTGTGGTACAGATGCTTTAACCATAACAGTGCTATTGAAAGATGATTTCTTACACTTAATAAACGCAGTACCAGTTGTGCACAACATACCCCATAAGCATTTTTTGGAACTAAGTTCTTTATTCAACGCTCGCGTAAACATAAGCTTCAAATGGAAAATTGGAATTTTAGAACGGGACAAAATGCTAACTTCATGTATTTATTGAGTCAAACTATTTTTTTACATCAATTTTTTCAGTGAAACAAACACCGAAACCGCTATGAAGTGTTAAAGATTGCTAAATTTATTAAAGCGGACCTTAACATTACAAATAGAGAAAACAACATTTTTACCGATATCTAACAATCTAAAGTAACGATTTTAATAAAACTTCATACTCATCGTCTAAAGTACGATTGAAAAAGGCATGTAAAATTTCAACCTGATAAAAGCAACATTTTTCGTGTAGTTAAGAGATATATTTTATAATTTTTTAAATGGAGTAGGCCTTAGACGTAAATGGGTTAGCGGCTCACTCTACTTCAACCATCCTCTTTGACTATCAACTCATCATGATTAATTTGTTTCTCAATATTCAAATTTCTCATATTTATTGAAGGGTGCTCTCTTCAATGATAAAAAAAAGTTTTTCTTTTAATTTTGCCTTAACTCCGCTAAGTACAAACAGTTAGTTACTTGTAATTTTGTATCTTTTCTAACTCTGCCATGAATAAGTAGTTAGCATCGTATGCTTAGCAGTGTGATTTTATAATTTATATTTAATGAAAAGCATAAGGAACTTGGTTCCCAACAGGTGTCCTGCAACACCCATGTATTTTTATTTTTAACATAGAAGTACAATGTCTTTATTTTAGTGTGGCAAAAGAATGTTTTAGATTATTCCCTTACATAGGTTAGTAATGGAAAGTTTGTACCAGTATTGTCTGTTTATTTCTATATAATAGTATAATGAGTTTATTTCTTCCCTTACACAGGTTAGTAAATGGAAAGTTTTGTACCAGTATTGTCTGTTTATTTCTATATAATAGTATAATGCGTTTATTTCTTCCCTTACACAGGTTAGTAATGGAAAGTTTTGTACCAGTATTGTCTGTTTATTTCTATATAATAGTATAATGAGTTTATTTCTTCCCTTACATAGGTTAGTAATGGAAAGTTTTATACAAGTATTGTCTGTTTATTTCTATATAATAGTATAATGAGTTTATTTCTTCCCTTACATAGGGTAGTAATGGAAAGTTTAATACCAGTATTGTCTGCTTATTTCTACATAATAGTATAATGCATTTATTCTTCCCTTACGTAGAATAGTAATAGAACATTTTAGACTGGTATCAAATCTGCTTAACCCTACATAATAGTAATTGAGTATATACCTCTAACCACCTCTTTTTAGGATTTAAAATTATATTTAATTTATATTATAATACCTTCTCTTTCAAATATTAAACTGCTGGAAACAAATGTATTTTAAATAGTAAACATTTGCACACACTAAATTAGAAAACACATCACTAAAACTTATCTATTCAATTTATAAAAATAAATAATTTAAATATATCTTTAGGCTTAAGCCCTCTACTGGCTGTTGTGCTACAGAGTTATTTATTTTAAATCATTTAAAAAAATATATAAATTTATAAAATTGGCAAAGAAAAATCAAGAAATAAATTAGAAATTTAATAATGATAATAATAATAAACAATTATTTGTGGTTTTTGTAAATGAACCAAACTATGCACAATTTTATAATAAAAAAAAAAAAATTAAATCTCAATAAAAATGGGTGTAACGTATACAAGAGCAAAGAATAGTTCTGAATTTTAGAAAGACTATGAATAGAAATTTTATTATTGAAGATTGTCAAAAATGAATGGATGGTTCAATTGATAAATTAAAATGACATTGATCTGCAATAAAAGATATTGATTGATTCTGAATAGATTAGGTAGTGGGGAAGAATAGAGTAGACGGCAACAGAATTATATTAAAAGTATGTTTTTTTTTCTTTTTAAAATGTATTTTAAATGTTATTTTTTCATAGCAGTTTTTTTTTTCTTTTTAGCTGATATCAGAAATAGTTAATATGACAATTAACAGTATTTTATTTCTTTTATGTTATTAAAATAAACATAGAGAGAAATGTTTATTATTAATGTGGACAATGTTTCTAGGCAAAAGATTACGAGATCATTACAATTACAGGTTGGAGGGATCAATTGCTTCGCACGTCTATATGATCATTTAAGCTGGGTCCACACTAATAAAAATTTGCGTGCGGGCTGAGTTGAATGAGATGTTTGAGTGAAGAGTGGCAGAGTAGGCGCACTTTTAATAAATGTATTGACAGTTTAAAGAAATTTTTTTGTCGTAAATATTGTTTCGCCACACAGTAAATTCAACACATAACGCACATTTTTATTGGTGTGGACCCATCTTATGTGAAACATTTCCTACATGGGAATCTGAACACAGAATATTTTTAGTAAGGACACATTTCTCGGGAGAATATTAGTAGATCATTACAGAAGAGCAAGATCAATCAGCTCTACTCACCTATCTATTTTATCATTTGAGTGGAACATGTCTCACCTCTCTTAAGGTAGTGACACACTTCGCCACCCGGGTAGCGCCCACCTGGTTGATGCCACTTGCTCCCGCCACCTGACTTGCGCCACCCACTTATAAGAGGGATGCAGTCAGCCCCTTATTTGATTTCCCCTATATTTGATTGAAGGAGTGGGGGCTGAGTGGCAGGGACTTGGGTGGCACCGTGTGACAGGCTCAATTGAAAACAATGGGTTGACCGGATGGCGCCACCTGTGGCGGCTAGACTGTCGGACGGTCGACCTTGTAGTGCCACCCAGCAGGTGGTGCCACCTCGTGTGACAGGTTCCATCTATTCTCATTGACGACCGGGTAGCGCCACCTGGGTGGCGCTACCCGGTCGTCAATGAGAATAGATGGAACCTGTCACACGAGGTGGCACCACCTGGTGGCCACCAGGGTGGCGAAGTGTGTCACCCCCCTTAGTATCCAATACAGATTATTGTTGGTGTTTAAAATACATGAGTTAATGACTAAAATTTAAACACAAATAGAATATAGAGATAATCAGAGACTTCTAATGATTTTTATGAATTAATTTTAAGATTTTGTACAAGAATTACAAATTATTTACAAAGTATACTTGCCTTTTGAACTCTGGTTTCAAGGCTGGGTCCCATCACAACCAGTGTTTGCTGTATATGCTTTTTATCTTTTGCTTTCTTGAAAAATGGATGCTTTAAAAGTTCAGTCGCAGTAGGCCTAAATAACACAACAAAAATACATAAGAAATTAATATAAATGAGAATATTTATTCTTTACATACATAAAATGTGGACTGCCTTAAATAAAATTAATTAATAACTTCTATACATTAATTAAAGAGGATCACCACCTTGAGAGGTTTGGAATGAGCACCAAATCTATTCACTCTTACTTCTACACATCCAAGTTCAACAGAAGTTAATTTATTCCATTTAAATATTTAAATGTATCACACTATTCTTACTAAAACCCTTTAGAGCTATGTGATGTTTATTATGCATAGCAATAAGAGTTTTAATTTGATATTTCATAATAAATCATTACAGTGAATTGATAAGGATTTATATAATTATCGAGGACAATTTGGTGTGGTATAGATACTGACCAAAGGATTTTTAATAAAGAGATAGAGTGAGTTTGATAACAGTACAATAAAACCAGCTCAAAACTTGTCCAAACCCAAACGTCAACAAAAAGTTCTACCCTGTGCCAAATTAAGTTAAGATATGAAGCGTTAATGAAGGTCATCATCAAGAGTTAAAATAAAAAAAGTCTCTCCACGGAGAAAATATTTAATTCAGAGCAGCTTTCAGCCACTATAGGGCCACCATCAGTGCCGAAAATTGAAAAATGTTAATTATAACATAGGAAAATGGGAGTGCAGTAAGTCGTGAGTCATACCAACCTAACAAACAGTATCTGACTCTTTTCTACTTCAACGCTTTCTGTGCCAAATCGTTCTTTATTTATTTATTTATTATAATTTATAGAGTCCTCTAGAGTAATTTGGTTTTGTAGATGATTAAGCATGCCCTTTATGTAATTATGATTTTTTGCTTCGATCTCAAGGGTCCCGGGTTCGATCCCCCAGGGGGTCACAATGTTTTTCATCGGTAATAACGATAGATAAATGATTTTTTTTTCAGAACATTTCCATTGCTCCACCATAAGGTATAACCATGATATATTTGAGGGGGATATATTTGGGGGTATATTTTGACTTATAAAACCAATAAAGAATGAAAAATTTAAAAAAAGCAAATATATATTTGAATCCTACTCTTCAGCAGCTTTAATTTGATACCCAACTCAAAATTTTTGGCGCACTTTGAATTTTCACGGCCAAAATTGGTTTTTTTTAAAAGTCGGGATGAACTCCCGGAATTTTCATCGCCCCACAATAAGGCATTAGCATGAATTATTTCGAAATTTTAGGACCCGCCGTTATATAGTGGTTGGGGGGGGGGGGAATTTGTTTGGGGTATATTTTGATTTTTTTTACCCAATAAGGAATGCAAAATTTAAAAAAGCTTATATATATTTGCGTCCTACTCTTCAGCAGCTTTCATTTGATACCCTTGATTTTCATTTGAGCTTGATTTTGATGTGTTCTAGATTAGTGGTCCTTAACATTTTGGTAACCACGGCCCCCTTAAAATCTCCAAATATAATTATATAGTACCTAAATACCTTCCAAGGCCCCCTGGGGGGCCGCAGCCCCCCGGTTAAGAACCAATGTTCTAGATAGTGGTCTTCTATATTCCTCTAGTCTATGAGAACATTTCTGGCGATGTGTGCTGGGAAAGCTCTTAACGTTTCACCAATAATCTATTGTTATTTTTGAGCATTCAAGAAATATAATTATAATAAAATACATGGTACCCAGAGCTAGGAGTAAAAAGGTAGGGTTTAGTGTGGATGGGAGACGGAAGGTGGTGAAGTAAGGGTGGCAACAAGTAAATTTAAAAAAAAAAATTGATGACACTCTTCAATAGAGAACTTTCTGAGCAAGTTTTAGCTCTCTTAGTAGACCGGAAATGGGTAAAATCTGAGCGCACAGCTATGCGCAAGTTCCAGCAAGTGTATCTCTACTTGAACAAATTCCTTCAGTTTTTCTCATCCTCATATCTCTGAATCCTCTTAAGATGGTCTTTTGCAATTTAAAACAGAATAAGCTTAAGTAGCTTGGTAAACTGTAAAAAAAATCCTGTAATATTTAACCTATTTCAAAATGGTAGAGTTTCAAAGTTGTCAGTTGTTATCTAGGTTACTGACTCATTCACTCATCATCAAATTTATAAGTGACTTCCAGAATAGCTAGAAACTTAAAATTTGCCACACTTGTAGCTATAGTCATGTAACTGAAAGGAAAAGTCCAAAAAGCAAAAATTTTTCATTCCACCTCCCCTTAAAAGAATATTAAAAATGGCGGATGCAACGTTAAAGTTATTTTGTGTTTTAACTCTGATGATGTAATAGAGGGATAGAGTGGTTTTGTAAAGATTCATGGAATTATTGAGAAGAATGGCTATGGTATATATTCTGATGAAAGGATTTTTAATAGAGGAATAGACTAGTTTGATAAGGATTCATCGAATTATTAAGAAGAATTGCTATGGTATAGATTCGAATGCATGAATTTGTAAAAGAGGGATAGATTGGAATTTGGATAAATTTATAACAAAGGAAACAAGTTATTGAAGAAGGTGGGATTGAACACATAAAAGGGAGTTTGGAGTAATTTTCTCTAATGATTTTGGATTGGATGATTTAGAGGTAACGGAATTTGGAAGGCTTGGTTTTGGAGAAAAGTATAGCAATCCTGTGGATGTATTGAAAAAATAAAGTTTTGACTTTCTTTTTCATGAGAGAGCCAGCGTGGCCGTGCGGGTTAAACCACGTCTGCTCGGCCATCACTGAATCTTGAGTAGAACGAGAACGGGGTTCGATTCCTTGCTGTGACACTCTGATTTATATGGCTCTCTATTGATCACATCATACTCGCATCGGCGGTACAAATGTACATGTGTATGATGTGTGAAGTGGCTGGAACTCTCTACCGCGGGGCGTAAAAAGGGCCTAAGTGATGGCCAAATTGCAAGGTTCGAACAAGTGGTTCGTCCTACCCGAACTAGTAGAAAGTACTAGACTACTACTACTACTACTACTTCTTTTTCATGACCTGTAGCTAGTTGCTTAGCATTTGATACTTTGATAATAAGAAAGAAATAAACCAAATTTTAGTTTGAGGGATATTACCTTTTCTGGGGATCTTTTTGAAGACAATCTAGGATCATTTTCCTGAAGGTCTTACCGTAGGCTCTATACTGATCTTTTTCTTCAGCACCTGTATCCAGTGAAGGGGGATCATTCTGAAGAGTTAACATTAGCACCTGAAACCAATAGTGAAATACATGCTTTATGGTTAATTTGAAGGAGGACCATTCTGAAGAGTTAACATTAGTAGTAGTAGGTTAATTTTTTACTATGTTTTTATTAGCTTGCTTTCTTGTTTGTTTGTGTGTCCAGTACAAATCTTTCAATAGATTTGTAACTAACTTCCCGAGTAGCTAGAAATTTGAAACTTTTTGAATAGCTCAGAACACGATGACAATGCATAATTTTAATACTTTTAGCCATATTTCAGCAGAATTTAATTCGTTTTCAGGAAATGTTGCTGTATGGAAAGTTAGTTCGGAAAAAATCCGCAAGTTATTTTATTTGTTTTGACATGACCCATATTTATGATCTTCATTTTGACGGGTGTAAAATTTATGATTTTTTATTTTAGTACCTGGTATGGCTGATGAAAATGTTAACATATTCAAGAATGATTATATCAGGCCTTTTTGTTATGTAAAACTAATTATATTTTTAAGAGATAAACAATGAATGACAGCGAAACAGGAAAAGTAAACAAAGAAATAAATTAATTGGCGGGTGACAACCAGGTTTGTTTACACTTGTGTTCTAGGTATCAGTTTAATTTTCCTGCATCTGTACTTCTTCCTCTACTTCTGGTTGAAACTGCATTAACCCTACCGTTACGTGGGTTCCTCTCAACTCTTTTAGGACTAGGTGTGAAATTAATTGATTTAAACCTATTGAAAAACGTTAAACACTGGAAGGTCTAAATTTTAATTATGTCTTCAATTATGAATGCTGGTCAACTATAGTTTTTGTGTTAGGAATTTTGACTTTTGACAGCACGAGAAAATTAAAAAATTGGGTTTGGGAACCAATGAGAGGTCAGAATTTTGAATTATAGAAGGTCGGGGCCAACTAGACCAACCAAAATGTCACTGGCTACACAGCCTAGTGGCTTTATTTTTTTCCTCATATAGGTTGGACAAGCTGAGTGTCAAAAGTCACTACTCGTAACACACAAACTGTAAATATTGTTTTGTTTTGTTTGTTTTTTTGACTGATTTCAGGTTTCAATTCCCTATGGAAAAATGCTTATTTTTCGAAGCCAGCATGCATTGATAAATTCAGGTGTGATCTAACTTGCGATAACTTTCAACTTTGGAATAGGAATGGCTGTTTGGGTAAGTCATGTACATCATAAAATGTAAAGAGGCTGCAGGGATGAACCCAAAAAAACAATTATAACATAGATTGGTCGCATAAGTAAATGAAGAGGGAATCAGCTACTTCACATGTCTATTTAACATGATTATCAGATTCCCCAAGCAAACTCTGGCAAAGATTTAAAATAAAAGCGGAAATAAATGCAAGGACAGCGCCAGGGGGTAAACTGTTTCACGCACTTAACACGAGGCTTATTGGAAAACAAGAGGTTTCCTCAAAGTCCAAGATGCTAATATATAAGAACACGTATATCCTAACATTGGTTACGGATCAGAGTGTTGGACAATAACGCAAAAAGAAGCAGCCAGTCAACAAACTTCCGAGATGAGGTATCTTAGAAAAATCGAAGGAAAAACCTGAAGAGATCGGATCAGAAACCTAACCTTCCGAGAAAAGCTCCAAATAAAGTCGGTGAAAGAATTTATCAGCTGCAACCAACTGCAATAGTTTGAGCACGTAGTTATAATGGAAAAAGAATGATTCCCTAAACAAGACTATGAAGCAAGGCCCAAAGAAAAGAGACCCTGCGGTAGACGCAGGATGACCTGGGAGGATAACATTAAAGCATCACTTCAAGAGCGAGTGTGAACTGGAACCGGGCTCAGTGTCTAGCGGAAGATCGCTCTGAATGGAGATCTCTTTTTCAAACCTCTACACCTTACGGTAAAAGAGGTCGCGATTAAGTAAGTTAAGTAAGTAAGTATCAGAGTGTAACATGTCTTACTCCCCTGGATTCAAACCATTGCTAGGTATATCAGTGAATCGCTTTGATTTCAGGAAAAAGTTAAATGTAAGCTTACCACTCAACTACTGAAACCTGATCCCCTCACTAGTTAAATATATGTAATAATAACCAAACAACAAAAGACATTATTTATATTTACCTTCATTGGAGGGTATTTATGATATGGGGCTGTACCTGAAGCCATTTCTATAGCCGTAATACCAAAAGACCATATATCTGCTTTAAAATCATATCCATGGTCCTGTAAAACATATAAATATAGGTTAGTCCTTATTTAGACCTGTCAAACAAATAGCAAATACACAAATAAAATCACAAGGGGTAGAAGGTTTCGTTTTAATAACTTCTTAGGAGGCACAAATTAACAATAAACTGAAAACTTAATTCTTACATTCAGACAAAAAATATAAAGTACAGGTATACTGTTAGTAAATTGGCTTGAGTTGTAATTAGATACAATCATATAATATAATAAATCACATATCAAGTTTAAAACTTGTCATATCAATATAACAATATAAAATATCTGCTTTTTTTTTAAATTATTGTTTTGTTTTGACATGTTCGTGTAATAGTTATTTGAGGAGCCTAGTATCAAAGAAGGACATTCGACATTTTTTCCGAATTTCAGTTATCGATTGTTTCTTATAGATTTTTGGCTGCTGCATCAGATTCTGCTATTCATTTGCACCAAAAACGACCAGAAAAGGGGTAAAAATGCAATAATATTTGTAGTTTTGTTTCAAATACGGACAAGTCAACACAAGTTTTGCTTCAAAAGGGGACATAACCGAAACAGCCAATCAGGAGGCTGCATTTTACTAACTCGTTCCTATAATGCACTGCGGGCTTTAGCATCTAAATACCTACTCCTATCATTTTGTCATACATGTTTAGAAAAATGATCGAGAAATTTTGGGGAAATCGAGAAATCAATTTTAGCTCTAAATTTGGGGGCACTACCCTCTAAGAACTCTGAAAAGTGTAAAAAAAAAATTATTTCTCCAATATTATTATTCTAACAATTATTTTCAACGTCATTTTGCTTCAAAAATGGACAAAACCTTGTTTTTGTTTCAAAAGCGGACAACTCCACTTTTTAACTCCATTTAGCAGCTAAAATATCAAAGAAATTCCTGTTTTCATTACTTCTAACTATTTTGAGTCTATTAAGAATCTACAGAAAAGAAAAAAAATCATTGCTCTAGCACCTGTAGAATTTGAGCTACAGTTTTTCGGCTCTCCTGTAAAATTTTGAAATGTGCTCTTGTCCGTCTTTGATACTAAGCTCATTTGTCATACTCCAGATTTGACCCTTGTCAAACCAATAAAATAATAAACAATATATTTTTATTTATTCATTCATTTTTAAATCTAAAATTTTCTTGTTAATAATATTGACATGGGATATCACTAAGATAGTGAGGTCACTATGATAATCCAGTACACAACACTCCTTTGAAGGGCTTGAGTGTGGCAAAGGGCTTATAAAATTTTATATTTAATGGATGACACAGGGTTGGTGTGAAGCTGTATAAACCATATAATTGACATTATACAACTGGATTTCATAGAACACTAATCACTTCACTCTTAAATACACTACTTAGATTAATTTTGTAGTAAGTAGTTTGAATTTATTGATAGTATTACCTGTTCCATAACTTCTGGTGCCATCCAGCAAGGTGTTCCTACAAATGTATGCCTGACCTTCTGTCTACTCAAATCTCTACCCGTAGCTAGCCAGGCACTTACTCCAAAATCAGCTATCTGCACAGTCCCATCCTCTCCCAGTAGTATATTACCCGCTTTTACATCCCTAAAAACAATACAATATTAATATGTGGTTATATTAAATTAACAATTATAAAATATATACGGAGATTACTTAAGTTCTATAAATAAAATAAAACATTAAATGAAACACCAAATGACGGAGTAAGAATATACAGAAATATTTAATTTTTTACCAATAAAATTACAATATTATATTATTTGCTTATTATAGTTTGTAATAGTAATAAGTATTAACTTATCGATATTACTATTTGAATTTTAAATCACATTTAACAACAAGTTTCTTATATATGAAAATGTTTTAAAAGTGTTTTTTTTTAACAATATAAATTATAAATTTAACTCTTTATTAAATTGCATTTCCAATCTTAAAAAATAAATTATAAAGAAGTTTAAATCAAATAATATTTATTTTAGTCCAGTCAACAGGTATTAAAAATAAGGGTCTACCTTGCAAAAGGTCATAAAAACTTTTTTCTTTTTTTCTTATTGTATGTACCTAGACATTAGTTAAAAACTCTAAAAGTTTTCGACCTCCTAGACCCTGTGCTAACCCAGAGGGGGGCCAAAATACGCGAAATTTTAGTGTATCTTCTAGTTTTTTCTTTTTAACTCTTTACCTATATGTCCTGAAAAAAAAGTGATCGTATCTTTCTTGTAGAGCACTAAATTTGCAACAGTTTTTATATACCACATTTTTTCCTAAACCCTATACTTTCCGAAATATAGAGCTTCAAAGATGCAATATTTTTTTGAAAATATCAAAAATAACATCTTTTCTGAGGACGAATGTTTGGGTCTATGTTTGTTATCCCTTCCCCACACAGTGATTTTTAGGGTATATCCTACCTATGGAAGTACAAATAACCACCACTAACCTCCGCAACTTGGGTTTTGCAGTTATTAAAAAAAATATCGCATCTTTGAAGCTCTATATTTCGGAAAGTATAGGGTTCAGAAAAAAATGTGAAATATAAAAATTGTTCCCAATTTAGTGCTCTACAAGAAAGGATAAACAAAAAATCCCGAAAATTTAGTTTATTGTAGGTAGGTGGCGGTTAGTATTGGTTACTAGTGGTTAGTAGTTGTAGTTAGTGGTGGTTATTTGTACTTCTACTTAGGTAGAATATACCCAAAATACTAACTGGGAGGGGTGGGATAACATAAATAGACCCCTTTCGTCCTCAGAAAAGATGTTATTTTTGATATTTTCAAAAAAATATTGCATCTTTGAAGCTCTATATTTAGGAAAGTATAGGGTTTAGGAAAAAATGTGGTATATAAAAATTGTTGCAAATTTAGTGCTCTACAAGAACGATTACTTTTTTTTCAGGACATATAGGTAAAGAGTTATAAAAAAAAAAATTAAAAGAAACACTAAAATTTTGCGTATTTTGGCCCCCCTCTGGGTGGGCACAGGGTCTAGGCTAGGAGGTCGAAAGCTTGGGTTTTTAACTAATGTCTAGGTACATACAATAAAAAAAAAAGAAAAAAGTTTTCCCCTTTGACCTTTTGCAAGGTAAAATGTACTTGTCGACAGGACTATTTATTATCTTTCACTTTATTATTATTATTTTTTTTTAATAAAATGCATACCATATCTTTTATATTATATTACAATATACCAGGGGCGTAGCTAGAGAAAAATTTCGGGGGGAGCTAAATTGCTGGTTTAGTATAACCAGTGCTCGATTTCTAGAAATTGAGGTGCCGGATCTACAACCTACCCTCTCTCTACCCCCCCCCCCCCCCCCCCCCCCCCTCCCTTTAAAAGGGGGGTCCGGGAAATTTTTTAAAAATAAACGTTCAAAAACAGCATTTTCAGCAGTTTTACACGTAAACCCACACTGCAGTCAGGTGGGTATTTCGTGCGTAAACTTATTTTAAGAAGTATTTTTTATAAACAATTTCTTGATTAGCATGTCACGTGTTGTTATAATACTCTCAATAAATAAATAGATAGTTAGGTTTATACGAATAATTAAATCAACAAAACATTTCCTGTCTCACTAGCTCCGGGAGAGTTTTAGCACAGCAACTCTGCAAAGTACTTATTTAATACGATCCCTGCCATTAAAAAAACCTTTGTTGTTTCAGGTTATCATAATTTAGTAGTATAATCTC
Organism: Gerris lacustris; assembly: GCA_951217055.1. Lineage (NCBI taxonomy): Eukaryota > Metazoa > Arthropoda > Insecta > Hemiptera > Gerridae > Gerris > Gerris lacustris. Next base: position 12,690,694 of record OX578277.1, read on the forward strand.
AACAAAAGAGATATTTTTTGTATTCGGAAAAAAAAAATATTTGCCCCCCAAAAAATACAATGGTGTCAGTTTAATACATGATGTCCTTAATAAAATTTGTAGTCACTCACTGACAAAAAAAATTTTAACTAAGGATTTTAAAAAATCTTAGTGCCAATAATTTTATTTTTTATTTATCAGAGAGAGAGGTCCCGGAACGCCGTTCCGCCTGAAATCGAGCCCTGAGTATAACCACATAAATGTGTCAGGACCTAGCAAGTTTTGGGTCTAAACTAAAAAGGGGGAGTATAAGAATATACAATACACACGTAATGCTTTTCATTTAGATAACTTTTAATAGATATATATATATATATATATATATATATATATATATATATATATATATATATATATATATATATATATATATATATATATATATATATATATATATATATATATATATATATGTGTGTGTGTGTGTGTGTGTGTGTGTATACATACACATACATCTATATACTTAATAAAACCACTCTTGCTATTGCTCTTTAATAAAATCACTCCATGCAAATTTCGGGGGGGGGGCTGGAGCCCCCTCAGCCCCCCCCCCCCCCCCCCCCTTATCTACGCCCCTGCAATATACATATAATTTACAAATTAGGTTAATGAAATGAAATAAAACAATATATATTATAAAAGATAAGAAGACTTACGCTAATAAGATAAGCCAGGTGTTATTTATAGTAGCTTATCAATAAACAGGTAAAAATACTAAATTAAAAAGGAGGTCAGTCCATGAATATTTTATTAAAGGTATTTTTTACTTCAATGTTTGTTGTGATGGCTTTATTAGTTCACTAATGATTATTATATAAGGCATTATCAGTAGTAAAAGAAAATACCCTAGGAATCTTTACCTACTAGGCTTATTGAGTGTTTATTCACTGAGTAAGTTCTTACAAAATCTCAGTAGAAACAACTAACTTAGTTTACTCTGAGTGTTTAATCAGTAAGAGAAAGCTTTACAAAATCTCAGTAGAATCAACTAACTAAGTTTACTCTGAGTGTTTAATCAGTAAGAGAAAGCTTTACAAAACCTCAGTAGAAACAACTAATTCAGTTTACTCTTTGAGTGTTTATTCACTATAAGATAGTTCTTACAAAACCTCAGTAGAAACAACTAATTCAGTTTACTCTTTGAGTGTTTATTCACTATAAGATAGTTCTTACAAAACCTCAGTAGAAACAACTAATTCAGTTTACTCTTTGAGTGTTTATTCACTATAAGATAGTTCTTACAAAACCTCAGTAGAAACAACTAATTCAGTTTACTCTTTGAGTGTTTATTCACTATAAGAAAGTTCTTACAAAACCTCAGTAGAAACAACTACTTCAGTTTACTCTTTGAGTGTTTATTCACTATAAGAAAGTTCTTACAAAAACAGTAGAAACAACTAATTCAGTTTACTCTTTGAGTGTTTATTCACTATAAGAAAGTTCTTACAAAAACAGTAGAAACAACTAATTCAGCTTACTCTTTGAGTGTTTATTCACTATAAGAAAGTTCTTACATAACCTCAGTAGAAACAACTAATTCAGTTTACTCTTTGAGTGTTTATTCATTATAAGAAAGTTCTTACAAAACTCAGTAGAAACAACTAATTCAGTTTACTTTTTGAGTGTTTATTCACTATAAGAAAGTTCTTACAAAACTCAGTAGAAACAACTAATTCAGTTTACTCTTTGAGTGTTTATTCACTATAAGAAAGTTCTTACAAAAACTCAGTAGAAACAACTACTTCAGTTTACTCTTTGAGTGTTTATTCACTATAAGAAAGTTCTTACAAAACTCAGTAGAAACAACTAATTCAGTTTACTTTTTGAGTGTTTATTCACTATAAGAAAGTTCTTACAAAACTCAGTAGAAACAACTAATTCAGTTTACTCTTTGAGTGTTTATTCACTATAAGAAAGTTCTTACAAAAACTCAGTAGAAACAACTAATTCAGTTTACTCTTTGAGTGTTTATTCACTATAAGAAAGTTCTTACAAAAACTCAGTAGAAACAACTAATTCAGTTTACTTTTTGAGAGTTCATTCACTATAAGATAGTTCTTACAAAAACTCAGTAGTACATTGGTAACTTTGAGTAAGTTTTATAAAATATAAAAAAAAGATCATAATATTCTTGACATATTATCAGCTGCCACAGTGTATCTTTATAACTACTAACTTCAGAGAATTTATTTTGCAACATTTAATTGTTTTTTTTTGTTTTTTTTAAAAACTACATATCACTACAATCAACTTAATTTTAACGAAATCTAACCACATATAATTATCTACTAGTTCACTGATAATGAACGAAAGTGGTTGAAGTCACATCTGTTAAAAAACCACATTAAAAATGTGAAAACCTCATTACCTAAATCAAGTTCACAAATGTGAAAACCACATAACCTAAACCAAGTTCACAAATGTGGAAACCACATTACATAAACCAAATTCCCAAATTTGAAAACCACATTACCTAAATCAAATTTTCAAATGTGAAAACCACATTACCTATTGAGGTGTTTTGCCAATATACTGCTTAAATTTAACTCTCTGCTTTATTCACAATCTATGAAAGATGTGTCAATACAAAAGTTTAATTTATTCAAAATGCACTTCAATAATAAATGTTTATATTTAAAGGGATATAAATAGAATATTAATTATAACTCTCTGCCTTGCCTATATTAATATCTTTCCACCATATGAATATTTATCAAGTATCAATTAGATAAAGGTAATAAATGATATTAATTGACTTTTTTGTTTTATTTTTATAATGTTCCCACTCTACCACTCTATGCAAATTATTTCCATTAAGTCTAAATGCATTTTTAAAAATAAAAACTTTTTTTATATTACCCTTTGTCATACTTAATATAAATTGAGTTCAAATATTTATTCAATTATTTTTTTTTAAAGATATATTTTCAGTGAAATACGTTAAACACGAAAACTTTTAACATGAAAAATCGGTTAACACGAACTAATACTGCGGTCCCAAGAAAATATTAGATATTTTTACACTTTTTTTTCTTTTAACACGAAACAAAAATTGCTTAACACGAAAGAATCTTGTATAAAAATCAGTGAATTTTGTGTTTTTTGTATTTTAAATAAATAAAAAAAATACATATACAATGACAGCTGAACCGAGATGAATATAAACTGCTATTTTCCCACCAAAAAATAGTAGTGTGTGAAACTGCCCTTACACTAGAGAACCTAGAAATGCTGAAGTTAAACATAAACTTTTAATTTCATATAAAGACAAAGTATTGTGATGGCGTGAAAATGTATTTTGATGGATTTACACGTTTTGAGGTCCCCTGAGTCCAAAAAAGTTTTTTCCCCCCAAATATGTCAGTCTGTTGTCTGAGCAGATGCATGAAGCCTAAACACTTGGACAAAGATTTTGACGAAATTTGGCATACATCTTAAGAAAAGTCATACCCCGAAGCAAAATCGAGAAATGAATTCCAAATCTTGAGGCGCATATACATATTTAAACCATGTCCCAATAAAACATAGTTATCTCTACTTCTATGAAACTAAAATCGATATTACAGTATAATTATTTCAAAATTAATATGGATGTCTTAATATGGATTTTATAAAATTTTATCCCTGAAGGGGAAATAGAAGCAAAAAGTAAAAAAAAAAAAAAAAAAAAAAAAAAAAAAAATCAATAGTGTCCAGACGAACTTTCTGAAGAATTTTGAAAGAATTATAGGGAAAAGGCTTCTCTTTACGATGTAAACATATATTTACTAAAGATAATTCTGATTTCCTGAAGGGGAAAGTATTTATCAAAGTTGACATTAAAAAATAGACTGCCAATTGGTGTGGCACATAGCTTCCTCGCATGCTATCACATACTTTTTGATTTTATGCTTTTACAAGCCATTATTGTCTAATTTCTTTAATTGTTTCCCCTGTTTTTTTAATCTGCCAAAATTGTTTTTATTTTTTACTTGAATTAAAGTATCAATTAAGCAAAAGTTAAAGAGTGCAGACGGTTCAAAGCAATCTGGGGCTATCTGCGGGCTACTTTCGATAAACTATAAAAGTTTCATACAAATCAGATAAGTACTTTTGAAGCTATAGGTGTAAATAAATTTATGTTAGTGCGCATGTGGAAGAGAAACAAATGAGCGTAGAAAGTTGAAACTTATATGGGACCAACAATGGGCTACTCATGACCTACCACCAAAATTTCATTAAAATTGGACGTGCAGTTTTTAAGATACGTTGAAAAATTGAACAACAGACCAACCGACAGACCAAAAATGACCTCTGATGTCTGAAATTGATTTCTGTCTTGGAATTTTTGAAATCGGAGACCTAAATTTTTTTCGTTCTTCAGAACGATCACATAGCTTCCGTTACCTTCAATAAGCTTGGAAGCAATAATAATTCAGGAGTACGAATCAAATAGCAATTGAGAATTTTTTTCAAATTATAATTGAATCATGGGAGTGGGGGGGGGGGGGAGAACATTTCAGCATAAAATAATTCTTGCATAGTGGAATTATGTGAATGCTTCTTGATGGTATTTTATAACGTCAAACCCATTATATTAAAAAGTACATTAAAAATACCACATTCCTTTGCGAAGCACAGGAATCTACCTAGTATTAAATATTCTTAATTAAAAAATGAAATGAAAACATATAGGATAAGTGAAGCATGTAATGAACCTAAACATATTAACAAGTTTAAATTTAGATTAAAAAAGTAATTGAATTCCTCAAAGTCTTAACACTACATGATGTGTTTTTCTCTCTCTCCCTCTAATATATATATATATATATATATATATATATATATATATATATATATATATATATATATATATATATATATATATATATATATATATATATATATATATATATATATATTTATTTATACAGTGATGTCTTTTACTATTTATTTTTTCTCTCCTCTAATTTAAAAAACGTTTTTTTGCAGTCTAGATTTTTTTTTTTTAATTTGTGTAGCCTAGAGAGTTAACCTTGAATTGAGTTTGAAAGTTATTATTTAGTGTATTAATTTATTTATTTTATACCTCCTTAGTCTAAAGTGTTTTACAATTGGTATTATTTCTATTTTTTTTATCTCTTATTAGTTAGTTGTTTTATTTTAAATTATTTTATTAAAGTATTAAAGGATTTATTTCTACCTCCTTCTACATAAGATGTAAAATTGTGTAAATAAATCGTACATTTGAAGGGATATGTATGAATGAAAGAAAAATATATAGGTATATATTTGTTTTTTGAAGGATGTTCGACAGCTTGGTCATATATAACCTATATATATATATATATATATATATATATATATATATATATATATATATAATATATATATATATATATATATATATATATATATATATATATATATATGTTTATTTTTTATAAGTCCACTTGTAAAACCAGTTTCTTGGTGGGGTGTTGATTAAAGGTAAAAAAAACATTATGAGACCAATGAACTAATGATTATATGGAATCTGGAAGTTGTCCAAGAGAAAGTCACTATATAGTATATCCTTAACTCTCCAGCACTACAAGTTACAGAAAAACAACATACCTAGACCATATAAGCAAACTATCACTACAAAAAAGGTATAAATAAAAAATGCTATTTTCAAAAGGGAATCCATCACGTCCAGTTCAAATTGTTAAGAAACTCTCAGGCACTTCTTTATATTGTTACTCCCCTTATAAAAAAAACAGAGAGGAGTAACAATCTAAAGAAGGTGTACAGAGATTCTTCTTTAGACTGTTACTCCCCTTATAAAATCAGAAGCGGGATATTCCTTTGTCCCAAAGTACATTGGACTAAACATCCCTTTTTCTTTATAGTTATTAAGTCAAAGTCATTTTAATTCTCAAATAACATAGGGAAGAAACAATCTAAAGAAGTGCCAACTGAACTCTCAAATAACATAGGGGAGTGACAATCTAAAGAAGTGCCAACTCTCATTTGTAATTGAGGTGACACTGAATACATCTGAAGATGTTTAGAATTCTAGAGAGGTCTAATACTGTTCTCCATAGAACCAAAGATCAAAGACTAACAATAATCTGGGTTGGACTCCCAGAGAGGTGAGACATGTTCCACACTTAATATATACGTGTTTAGTATACTTTTAGGGGAGCTAGCGTGGTCGTGTAGGGTTAAACCACGTCTGCTCAGCCATCAATAGATCAGAAGGTCGGGGTTCAATCCCTTGCCATGATACTCTGATTTACATGGCTCACTAATGATCACATCATACTCGCTTCGGCGGTACAATGTACAGAGGTATAACTCACTACCACGAATGGCTAGCAAAAAGGGCCCGAATGAAGGCCTAATTGCTAATTTGCTAGGTTCCAACAAGTGGTTCGTCCTACCCGTACCTTACTACTACTACAGCTACTACTTAGTATACTTATAACTCCATTCTGTAATGAGCAAATACTCTTTTCCCTGGAATCAAGGTTCCAACGCTAATAATAATCTAGGTTGAATGCCCAGAGAGGTGAGACTTGTTCAAACTGATTATTATATTGCGTCATTATCATAATAAATGACCATAGCAGTCATATAAGTAGTTCTTAAAGTATCACAATCAAAAATATTAGTTTGCCATTTTGAATTAAAATAGTGGATCATAAAAAACCTTACTTAATGAACGTCTCAATCATAAAAGGAATTAAAATATTTTAAATTAATTCAAATTATAATTATTATTTACTACGGGAAACCGACAGTGAAAAATACATCCTGGGTCTCCTGTATTTCCAGTACAGATGCTCTGGCCAACTAAGCTACGCAGGAGAATGATATTTAACTGCCGTAATCGATAACTAGTCCCGAATCCAAGCTTTCAATATTCATATACATTTAGACAGTCAATATTTATGACATTAGAACTAAACCAAGAATTAACGCTTATAATTATAAAGTACTCAATTAGTACCTGTACCTTGTACAATCAATTCGAAATTCAATTTTAAGTTTTTGGTAGTTTTCATACTACGGAAAGTTTAAATTTTAAATTAATTCAAATTATAATTATTATTTACTACGGGAAACAGACAGTGAAAAATACATTCCTGCGCCGGATTTTTTTTGTTTGACTCTTCTAGCGTTCACAATTTCCGAGATAAAGTGATGATTACATTATTAAGAGGGCTGCCATGTATAGGGTGTCCCAGGATCTTTGCAATGAAGATTTATTGCATTAAAAATCTCCTTCCTTGCACCCTGTACAAAAGGTACAAATATCTAAAATTGGTCAAAAGAGAAGTGGTCTTATTTTTTTATTTTTAGAGATCCGCCCCCCCCCCCCCCCCTCCAAGTTTCAACCATATCACTTTCTACGATCTGGATGAATGAGGTATCATTTTAAAGGTCTTGTTTTGTACATAAATCATTCTAAAACATGCAGAGACTTTATAAAGAATTACTTTTTTCCGAAAAATTATTTCTTTTTTTGCATTTACACCTATAGGTAACTCGATCCGGGGACACCCTATACATGGCAGCCATTTTGAATAATTAAGACAGATTGCAAAATCCCTTTATAGAACAAGTTTATATCATAAGAAGTAACTTATTTTCAAAATTCAAGGTACTAAACCATAAAAATTTAAATAAAAATGACCGCTATCTTAAATCAAAATGGCGGATCAAAATATCCTTTCATTGAGGAGGTCTACATCATTAAAGCAAGTTTTGTCAATCAAATTTCGTGATTCCAGAATAAATAGTTTTTGAGATATATAGAGGCAATTAGGTAGTATTTGGCCTTAAAAGTTCATAAATTGCAGCCATCTTGAAAATGAGTGAGTATTTTTTTTTACCAGAGAGATTATAAATATATGTGCCAAATTTAGTTCACATACCTTAAAAAATAAAAGAGCCTATGAAAATCATACACACAAACACACCCACATTGACTTATATGTATAGTTAAAGGAAGGTTGGATTCATACTTCAACATGGAACAAATAAATTAAAGAATCACTTTAATAGGAATATTTAAGGAAGTATTGGCATAATATTCCACATGAAATATATGAATCAAATTATAATTATTATAACCTACGGGAAACAGACAGAGAAAAATACACTCCAGCGCCAGGATTTGAACCACGGGCAGTGGCGTAGCTAGACCATTGGGGGCCCCCCACAAGAAATGTTTGGGGGCCCCTCGCCCCCAACAAAAAAAAAAACCTCTTGCTTTCAGGATTGGGGGCCCCCCTCGACGTTGGTACATAGCTAGTAAATCCAGTTATTTCTGGATTTGGGCCCCCCCCCCCCCCCCGCAATGCGGGCCCATAGTTACGCCACTGACCACGGGCCTCTATATTTCCAGTATAGAGGCCTGTGGTTCAAATTTCCGTAGTATGAATACTACCAAAATTGTAAAATATGAAATATATGACGAAGGTAAGTGAAACTTCTACAAGTGGTGACATCCTCAACTTATTGAGTTTATTTCCAGAAATTTGTTTCTAGTTTAATTTAAAATTAACACTTTCTTCAGCAATGAATATACTTTCTATTCCTCTAAAGAAAAATCTTAAATTTATGAAAAAATTACCTGCACGCCTCCACCTCCCAGTGAACTACTTTCCTGAGGTCAAAACAACACATGCATGTGTTTGGAATCTTTGTGTCAATAGAAATTAGCACACACTCTTATCGTACAGTTAGAACCATAAATAAAAAGGTATGCCAACCAACCTGGCTAATCAGCTGCTAATCCCTTTGATTATAGACAGCTGATCCCTTAAAATGGATTCAAAATGAAGGGATTTGTAAAACTTTAGTCAGTAGTCTCAAGAAAATGTAATAAAAGATTGTTCTATAAAAATACCTGTGTATCTGTCCATTTGAGTGGAAGTATTCCAAACCTTTGAGTACTTCTCTTAGTACCGTAGCTATAGTAGGCTCATCTAATACTCCGTGTTTACAATTGGAAGTTCGCATCCGATGCTTTATAACATCCAATAGAGATCCACCTTCTAACAGCCTTAGCACCAACCATAATTCCTCTCTTACCACAAACGAAGTGTGGTAAGTTACCACATTGTCATGGCAACATGATGACATAGCCTGGATCTCTTTCTGTAGAAGACATAAACAATCAAAGCAAACATTATAATTGAAGTGAACATCTAAATGATAATAGTCCAGTAGATAGCGTGCAAAAAAAAAAAGTCTGACTAACATCAAGCTAGAATTTTGTTTACAAGTTAATCTTTTAGTGCCTTTTAAGAATATGTGGTCGGCAAAGTTCATCTGCCGGACATAGCCAGGCAATAGGCATTTCAAAAATACAAAACGGTGGAGAACGGCCACACCCCACCAATTATGGTGGACAATGTGATTTTCATGATCCTGAGTACAAAATTAGAAAGTTGACCGAAAATCAAGTTGATGCTAGTTTGTCACTTGATAGGTTATAGTTACAGTAGAGTCTCGCTTATCCGGACCCTGCTAGTCCGGACATCCGTATAATCCGGACAGACTAAAAACTATGTACAAATTGGAACCAGGGCTAATTAAGATTTATGAATTGTTAAGATTATCGAAGTTTCTGCTTTTACTGTCTATTAAAATTTATATAAAATTGTTCCTAGAATAGTTTACAGGTGTACATTCCAACGTTCCGACACGAGGAATACCCGGTATTTCTGTTATAAATTAACAGATTTAGAATAAGTAAGAACATCGACAAATCTCTTTTGGTTCCATAGAAATGTAGGGCGGAAGATATAAAGGTAGTGTATTCCAGGAAATACAATAAAATACGAGTAAGATAGTGAGAGAGTTTTAAGAAACACATAGCGGGGGCTCAACGGTCAATGCAGTTCCGTGAAATTTCGCCAAGCCGCGTGTGCATAATGTCTCAACTTTTGTGTGAAATGATTAGCCGTTGCTCGAATTTCATATCGGAACACAGCTTGTTTCCCTGGAAGTCCCTTCTATACCTGCACCTGCTTAGAAGATTGTAATTTTATTTTAATTCATTTGATATTTGGACTGGTGACAGAACAGTCCTAAAATAGTGAACATACGTTGCACAAGTATGTTTTTGAGACTAGCAGAAGTAACTTTTACGGTAATAACATCTATTTTAATAGTTTTTTTTTTCAACTAAAACATGTTTTATATTATATTTTAAAAATGATTCCGTTTAATCTGGACTTTCGGTAATCCGGACTGGGTCCGGTCCCGTCAAACCCGGATCAGCGAGACTCTACTGTATTTAAATATTACTCGAAATCAATGTGAACACCTGTCAAGTGACAAACTAACATCAACTTGAATTTCGGTCTACTAACTAATTTTGCACACAGGATCATGAATATCACATTGTCCTCCATAATTGGAGGGACATGGCTGCTCCACCGATTTCTTGTTTTCAAATGCTTTTTGCCCATCTATATCCCACAGATGAACTTAGCCGACCACATATTCTTAAAAGGCACTAAAAGATTAACTTGTACACAAAATTCTAGCTTGATATTAGTCACACACTTTTTTGCACGCTATCTCCTGGACTATAAAGAAGAATACTGCATTGCTTATCCTTATCATATAGGGGAGGTTCCCTAACGTCAACACTTTCGCAAAAATCAACAATCGATGATAACACTTATGTTATAGATGGTTCCGCTCTGGCAATTTGTATCACAGAAAAAATTCCTGTCTCTAGAATTGTGGTGATTGTGGTGGGGGCAAATGTCCAAAGTAAGGGAACATCTCCTACACAGTCATGCTCAATTCACAACACAAAAAATATCTTATTTATAAATTTATATATTGTTTAATAAAAAATAATATTATTTTTGAATTAACATACCAGGAGTTCGTCCATACTGGTGTTCCATTTTTCCAAATTTATTCTCTTTATTGCGCATTTTTCCTGGCGTGGTTTACAAAGCGCAGCATGGACAACAGCTGTGGCACCAACACCTAAAAATCATAATAGCACGTTTTAACTTAATATATATATATATATATATATATATATATATATATATATATATATATATATATATATATATATATATAAAATAATAATAGATAATACCTATTAGATAAAACAAAAAAAAAAAAACTAAATGTGTGATTATAAAGGAGAGGAAGGATGAGGAAATGCAGTAGAGCATCGATTATCCGAACTAATGTTTTTTGGGGTGGTTCGGATAATCAAAAATTCAGATAATCAAAATTCACTAAAAAATTAAAAGGGAAGATGTAAAAGTTAGTTTTTAGTAAACAAATGTTAATGTTTGCCCCGTCAAACTGAATTCATCGAAATCTGATATCCCTTTATACAGCTAACACCGCTCTTTCTAGGAATTAATTAGGCAGTGGCTTTTGATTTTTTTTTTTTTTTTTTTCCATGAAGCCAGTTCGGATAATTGAACGTTCGAATAACTGACGTTCGGATAATCGACGCTCTACTGTATGTGTGTTGAAGAAAGAGGTAGAACTCTATGAAAACAAACAAGTTTTTACACTTCAACAAATGGGGGTACAACTGGTTTTCTGCAAATACAGTGTACGCAGCTTAATGTGATGATGCAAAGGAGGGCTCATTCCCCCCTTATTATTTGCCGCTTGTGGAGTAAAAATATAAAAGTTAAATCATTTAAGCATATTGACGTATCAATTTTAATTAACCAGTGGGTGAGGATTTGTCAACTGTTTAGAATTTATCAATTTATTTAATTTTCGGCCCTTAATCAAACTATCAAAGCTTACTTCACAGACACTAAAGACTATTTAATTAACCCAGAATTAATCCTTAAAGAAAAAATTGATTCAATACATCCCAAAGGTACATATTGTATATTTACAGATGGTTCTAAAAAACCAAATAAAACTGGTTGCTCCTATTATGATCCACAACTAAAATATGGAGAAGGATACAATTGTCCAGATATCATGGGTATATTTGGTGCTGAATATACAGGCATTTTAAAAGCAATCGAATACATCGATTCGCTTAATAACGACAATAAAAATTACACCATTATCTGTGATAATCAAAGTATTTTAAAAAAGATGATGTCTCTATATAAATCAAAGAAAATAGATCATATAAGCATGCATATTTTAAATAAGTTATATAACATATCAAAACATAAAACAATCGATTTTATATGGATTAAATCTCACCAGGGTATTTCTGGAAATGAAATAGCCGACAAATTAGCTAAAGAACCTACAACAATAGAACTTGACATGAAAGTTTTAAATACTGATATAAAATCTTTTCTCAAATGCGACATGAAAAATAAATGGAATAATAACTATAAAGAAAATAATAAAGGTTCTAATTACAAAAAATACAACCCTAACATAATTAAAACACCATGGTTTTGGAAATGTAATATAAATCGATGTGATATCATTAAAATCAATAGAATGAGAAGTTTTCACTGTAGATGTATACAATATAACTATATGATTGGATTAAGCGATTCACCTATTTGTTTCAGCTGTCCAACAAAAGAAGAAAATATCCAGCACATTCTTACTGAATGTACTGGAAATATAGAAAAAAGAAAAAAACTTTATTCAGACTTAAACATAGAAGAAGATGCTTCGATAACAAAAAAATTTTTAGAAATATTATTTTCAAAAAAAATTAAAAATTTAAAGAAAACTATAAAATTCATAGAAGACATTAATTATAAACCATAACATTACTGCACCAAATAACTAAAATCTATAAATACCAAATGTGAGGTTTCTGAACCTCACATCTGGAAGGACTCGAGTCCGGCCAACCTGATTTGAGTTTTCTGCGGTTTCCTCAATCAACAAAGCAAATGCTGGGTTGGCTCCACAAAAGTCGGCCGCAGCCGCATTAGGAACAAAATGGCCTTGAAAACTGTTATTACCCACAAATTGTTGTCCAATTAACATCATTATTTAAAATGGCTGCAGTTACCCTTATTAATGTTAACTTTTGCCAATAAAGAAATTGATTAAAAAAAAAAAAAAAAAAATCAATTTATTTATTGTCTCTTTTCACTAAGAATAAAGCTACAACAAAGAATAAATTTACTATAGGTACTTATTTATTTGTTTATTTTTAATATATGAATACTTTCCTTATGGACAAAATTCTAAAATATTCGTATTTGTACTAGGTTAAAATGCTAGAGTATGTCTAATAGCGTTAAAAATCAAAGTTGAGACGTTTCCTTTCCAAAAAAAAAAAAAAAAAAAAAATCAAAGCCCCCGCTGAGAAAAAGCCAGCCCCCTTGAAAAAGTATGACGGACATGCTTTGGGACCTAGACAAAGTGATAATATTAAGCAACTGATAATAAATAATAAGCTAGCAAGTAAAACTCAAAACAAAGCAAAATTATAAACAAGATGTGTTTATTACGTACACTGAGTGATGAGATGAAACATTAGAGAAAAAATTGTATTGCGTGTTCAGAAAATTGGATTTGTTTTTTTAAGAAAAATAGAAACAAAATAAATATTTAGGGACAAAACTAATGCATACATAAATTTACGTGATTATGTACATTTATGAAGTTTCAAAGTAATCATTTCGCTTACAAATTAAACTTTAAAACAAATAAATAAACTTCTACAGCAGCCTACACAATCAAGCCGCTTGATCAAAACATCGCGTCAAGCTGATTGACACGACCTTCAAGCCGCCTTGGGGCGCATCAAGCATACCATCAATCTTTTCATCAACACTCATTTGTAGCGGAGTTTTCAACTAGTGAACTGCTCCTCCTGGACTGTAATAAATCAGTATTGTGTAGATACCATGGTTTCGAATCAGGATTTGGAGTGTCAAGCAGTTGATTGACGGAATGCTTTATCAAAATTGCTCTAGACTATCAAGCGCTCCATCAAGCCACTTGACTCATTCAAACTTTCCATCTATCTCCGTCAAGGCTTGACTCAAGCATCAAACGGGTTCCTAGACGATCAATCATGCTTGACACCATTGCTTGACGTGATGTTTTGATCAAGCGGCTGAGGTGATGTTTTTGATCGTGTAGGGGCTGCTTAACTTATTTAAATTTGTTGATCAAATAATACATTGAAAGTCTAAAACACACAGAGTTCTGACTACAGGCTTTCATAGTAATGGAGGGGAGGTTGAGGTGAGGTTTACTTTCTGAGAAAAAAGGATGTTCACCGAAATAAAAGTTCCACAGCTCCAGTAATTTCCTCGAAAATGATAACAAAATAAATCCAATGATTTCGACATTGATCACAGTAAACAAAGGATTGATAACAATAAACAGAAAATGTTTAATGCATTAGGATTACGTTGGTCCGTTCCTATTTTGTTCACACTAAGCCGTAGATAATATTAACTATGATTACATTACAGCGGCATCCACTGTAATATCTATTCTAGATACAACACTCATTGAATTCCAGATAAATCTGATATGAATTATAAGCAAAGCATAAACCTATGATATGGAAAAAAGGATAATTAGGATATCTATTTATTATATGTTATAAAAAAAAATCTTGTTCCCTTTAATGCAAAAGAAAGTCTTTCTTTTTCTTTCAAATGTTTCCGAACAAAAACTAAAAACATTACTGAAACCACACCGACTCCAAGACACTTATTATCATAACAAATCCTTCCTCAATTTTCATCAGACTCAATTAAAATAAACGAGATAATTTCATGAAATGAAGGTAGAATTTCTCACGCAAGCCTACTATACTATTATTTGGATGTAAGAATGGAATTTATACTAGTTTAAAGCATTCAAACTATGAGAGGGAAGAAATAAACACGTTTTATAATTGTATTTAAATAATAAATTAACATTCCAATGTCTACCTATGAGTTAATAATGAACATATTTCACACCTCTGGAAATCCAACCCTAGACTAATCAGTGTTCATATTTTGGTTACAAGAAAAACAGTATTTGGTCATTATAGTGTCAATAATTTTACACTTTTACCAGTGTGATCATTAGCATAATTTGAAATTGAGAAGATTTACATATATATACGTGGTCTGATCAAAAAGTATCCTACCTTAATTTTTATTGGCGAAACAAACGAAGCTATGGGGGCGGGGCTTGGTGTACAGCAGTAGGGAGGCCTAATATGCATGCTCATTTTTTTGTATGTCTGTAACACGTGTCAGTCGGTCGTAGGCCATTCATTAGTGAGCAAGTGCAAGTGAGTGTCGTCATATTTTTCTTTCAGACAAAATGACAGGTAAAGTCGATCAAAGTTACTGCATAAAATTTGGTTTAAAGTTTGGCGATTCTCAAGTGGAAACAGTCCGAAAGATTAAACAAGTGTTTGGGAACGAAGCGATGATCACCACGCAGATTAAGAGTATCCAACATGTCCTGTGTGATCTCTAGATGAAGGTTTTTTTTTGCTCAATTGTAAGCAGTTTAGGCACAAACTTTGCTGAGACCCTCCTGAGGGCCAAGTCGTTAGACAAAATGAATTGAATGGACCTAAAACTAATGTTCACCTCGTCTACAAGTTCTCTGATCGTGATTCGGTGATTCTTTATCACCAAGTTCCTTACTTGATCAATGACGACCTCATTTCTGGATGTTGAAGGCCTTCCACAACGTGCTTCACTCTCCACTGAGTAGCGGCCATCTATGAAGCGGTTGTACCACTCCTTTATCTGTGTGGTACTCATCGCTTCGTTCCCAAACACTCGTTTAATCTTTCAGACTGTTTCCACTTGAGATTCGCCAAGCTTTAAACAAAAGTTTATGTAGTAACGTTGTTTGACTTTTTCTGTCACTTTGTCTGAAAGAAAAATAAATCACGACACTCACTCGCACTTGCTCACTAATGAATGGCCTACGACCGACTGACATGTGTTACTGACATACAAAACAAATGAGCATGCACACTACAGTAAGATTTACTAAAGTTTTGACTTTTGACAGCGCGGGAAAATCCGTCAGGAGCCAATGAGAAGTCAGGATTTTGAATTTTAGAAGGTCGAGCCAACTAGGCAAACAAAAATGTCACTGGCCCCACCCCTTCTACAGGCCTAGTGGCATTATTTATTTCATCATTTAGGTTGGCCAATCTGAGTGTCAAAAGTCAAAACTTTAGTAAATCTTACTGTAGGCCTCTCTACTACTATACAAAGCCCTGTCCCCATAGCTTCATTTGTTTCACCAATAAAAATTAAGGTCGGATACTTTTTGATCAGACCACGTATATCTAGAAATGATTTGATTCCTAGAGATTTCTTGTTTGAAGTCTTTGGACTGATAATAATCTGAGATGGAATAATAGCAGGGGTCCCCACAGAGAGGGTCTAATGACTCAAACTACACTATCAGAATTTGATAAAGTTTCCAGGAGATATTAGCCAGTTTTGGGGGGTATTTGCACCAAGGGCCTTGAGGGGATAGGCATTCCTGACTGCCAGAGTTATAACTTAGTACTGTCTTATCGAGAATAGAAGTACGAACAACAGCAATAATCAAGGTTAGAGTTAGGTAGTTTTACATTCTGCAATGACCAATAATACAAGTCTAAACAATAACAATAATCAAGGTTGGATTGTCAAAGAGGTGAGACATGTTCCACACTAATGATCACATAAATAGATAAATCATATAACTGATAACTAAGTTCTCTTATAGCCAAATATTGTTCTCCCTTCAACTAAGCAAGTTCTTCAAAATGCAGCATAGTTTTGAACTTAACTTTCAATTATAAATAGAAATACATTATTTAAACTACAGTATACAACATGCTTATTGATAAAAGTTAAAAATAACAATAAAACAATCAACAAATTATGATAAATCCATAATGCTTAAATATTAAATAAAAAATAGTCATAATTTAAACGAAATACATTCATAATGAAATATGCATGATGTATGGAAGTGTTTTTTTTTTTGTCTTTTAATCATAAAATATTTATTACGTTCAAACTTCAAAATAGTTTTAATTTTTACATAATATAAAGTTTAAACTTTAATCTTCCAGTTTATTGTTAGTGAGAATATAATAATAATATTAGTTATTTATAAACACGATAAAAATAAAATTAAAAAAAAAAAAATAGAAAAAGTACTTATAAAGTTCACCAAAATTATTTTTATAATTACTTATTTATCTATAAATGAATTCTATTGTTTTACAGGATTATAGTTGTGAAGAAAGATTAAGTTATAGTTACAAACAATTATAATATATAATTATATGTTATTATTAGAGAAAATGAGAGGAAAAAAACTTGTAAAATAACCTTTTTTATGTAAACAAAACCTTATTTTGAAGGTTTTCTTCTATATTTTTACCGTTTGATAACAGTAAATACCGGGTGATTACTTATCTATCTGTTTCGGTTTGATTACTTCTTCTTAAAATATAACGATATCTTTTACGTTATCGGTACTTACCAATAACTTCTTTCAAATCATAATCGTCTTTCGTGTTGGGCCAGCCTTGGAACGACGGAGCCTGTGCCATTATTTGTTCTGAACTGGGCACCTCCCCCCAGCTATGGTTAGACAGTGTTGACCATTCATCGCTCGTCTTACGACGAAATTTACCATGACTCAGAGGAGGCATTAGTCCTGGGGATATTTTCCTTTATTCACGAAACATAAGATCATAAAATAAATTTATTTTTATATTTTATTAGGGCTGAATAAAATAACATATTTTATTTGATTATATAGATGGTATACTTTTTCTTTTTTAACAACATAATATAAAATATATTTTATACATTTTTGTAAAAGCATAAATTTATATTTTTGCTTCCGACCTTTATCGAAATTAACGAAAACATTGTTGCCATTATGAAGAACGAAATTGTATATTACCAAATTCAAAATTTCCTCAAGCAAAAAATATTATTTTTCTATCTTTTTCAGGTCTCGTGTCTATCTGTCGATCTGTCCGCAAGCATTTTTACGAACTATGTAGGTACTATACCTTAAAAACTACATATCAGATTTTTATAAAATAGGTAAGCTAATTTAAATGTAACCCACAAAGTGTCTGATATAAATTTAATTTTTAATAAATATTAAAGTGACCCCGCTGACAATCGACAGATCCAAACAACCATCTTTCAATACCCAGCAGGGACTCATTATTTTTCTGGTATTATGAAATACTCAAATCCTGTTTCTAGTAATAACTAATATCTTTTTTTTACTTCTATCACAATGTACTTTATTTTATAATCTTATGGTCATTCGACCAATGTTCAGGAAAATTAGAAAACTATGCACCGCATTAATAGGTGGACGTAATATCAAAATTTATTTAAAATCAGACATGTAGTTTTTGATATGTGTGTTAATAGAATAAATGTTGACGGGCTCATCGACAGACACAATATCATCCTGAATGTAAAATTGCAAAATACCCCTAAACAAAAAGAAAATACCTAAATTGACAAAGAATTCAGTCTTACAATATTAGAATGTATTATTACCGATTAACATAAAAATAATTACCTAAATCTACCAAGAGTCAGAGTAGCCAACAATGTTGTCCTATCCTCAAATACAATGCCGGGAGATTTGGAGCACTCCCTATAGATAACAGTCACAATAAGCACAACACAAAAACAAACAACACTGACAAAGATTTTAGAAAAAGGTAGAGAAACAGTACTACTGGGAATTACAGTGACATTTTTTAGTTAATCATAAATCAAAATCAAAATATGCATATTTCGTTTAAAATAATTAAGCTAAATGATACGATTTATTGCCTTCCACGTTATTCAATTTGCAGGTTTGAATAGAATTCCAAACTCAAAATAGAATAAATATGATAGCAAAAACATTTAATTTCTACTAAGTTCTGCAATACATTAATGTAATGCGGGTCAAGCTTTCTTATGTTGTTTGTTAAAGTTAAAACTATTTCGTATGAAATACGTATTTGCATATTATTATTATGTCTGTAATTAATACGGAAAATATTTAGAGCTTCAACGGACTTATTATTTTAAAAAAACTCATTTTAAATTAATATAAAATTATTTTTAAAAAATATATATGATTAAATTCCAAAATTTGCTTATTTTTCTTTATTATAAAAATTTGTCCGATAAAAATCGTAATAAACTTTCTCATATACGAGTACAGAGTACATAATTAGTTTTGGAGCGAAGTTCCTTATGGCAAGTTACGGCTTCTGGAGCCCTGGTTTGAATCCGAAAATAAACAGGTCAAGTGTGTGCTAGTCAGCACACAGCGAGGGTCCGTAGGCCACACTATAATATAGTGTTTAACTGTAAAGTGTATAAACAGTGTTTATTTAAAATGCTGAAAAGCTTACTTTGAACCATTCTAAGGGTCTGATTTTCTCAAAACACACTCTGATAAAGTATTTTTTTGCCACTGAACCGGACTACAACCATATAAATACATCGAAAAGACCATAATTATAAAAAACGTATTTTGTCAATAAAAAATAAAATAATATTTTTTTCGAAATTTCCAAAAAGTGATATCTTTACTTTTAGTCGAAGAATGTTCAGGAATTTTTTCAGATTTTTTGTACTTTACATAAGCGAGATAGAGGGGGGGGGACACGTTTCAAACCCGCTTCAAACTCGCCTACGCTCGCGCTATCAAAGTTATAACCAAAGAATTATATATTTTTGTAATCAGCTCGATGTACCCTTTCATATGATACCCATCACGGTGTCGAAAAAAAATAAAAAAAATTTTAACCCTTAAGTTTTTTTACCCTAATTTTTTTGAAAAATATTTTTTTTAAGTCACTATATTTTTAAAATATGTGGGCAGGTACAAGTCACATACATGCCAAATTTCAAAGTGATCGGACGAAAAGTGTAGCCGTGAGAGCACGCGAGAGGACGGACGGACAGACACACGCAGGAAAATATAAGGGTCCTTGGTTTTGCCTACGGACCCTAAAAAACGACCCTCACAAAACCAACCGTCGCGAAATTTACCGATTACGATAACTAGTAAAAGTTGACCGATTTAGATGAAATTCGGTACACCTGTTCATTTTACCAATGCCCAGGATGAGTTCGTTGGAAAACGTTATCTGCCGAAGCGTTCGCGCGCAACGCTCGCGTAAACGTGAACATTAAATGTAAAAATTGGAATTTTAGGACGGGAAAAAATTCTTATTTCATCTATTCAATGAGACAAACAACATTTTTTTTTTTTTTTTTTTTTTTTTTAGTAAAACCAATACCGACACCGCTATGAAGTGTTAAAGATCGCTAAAACTATTAAAACGGACCTAATGTTTAAAATAGAGAAAACAACGTTTTTACCGATATCTTATGTTCTAACGTAACAATTTTAACAAAACTTCATACTCATCGTCTAAAGTACAACTGAAGCAGGCTTGTAAAATTTCGACCTGATATAAGCAGACGTTTTTGTGCAGGGAAGTGATATATTTTATAACATTTTAAATTAGTAGGCCGGGTAGGTAGAGAACAGAACTATTTCCTACCTACTACAACCATACTCTTTAACTATAAACTCATGATTAACTTTTTTCTCACTAATCAATACTTATTTATTGCAAGACGATTCCTTTAATGATAAAAAAGTAATGCTTTTCTTTTAATTTTGCCTTAACTCTGCTAAGTACAAATAGGTAATTACTTTTAATTTTGTCTCTTTTCTAACTCCGCCATGTATAAGTAGTTAGCAATGTATACGAACTTAGCAGTGTGATTTTATAATTAATATTTAATAAAAAGCGTAAGGAACTTCGTTCCTACCGGGTGTCCTGCCACACGTATTTTTTTAAAATAAAAGCTAAATTTTACTTTTTTTTTTGTAAAATACCACACGTATTTTTTTCCATAGTTGTAAGTCTTTTTAGTTACATTTAAATATTATTGAACACATTATAAAAATTAACCATAAAAATAATGCCTCCACGGCAGGTAATCGAACACGATCTCTCACTTTTTGCGTTTAAAGCTATTTTCTCAGGGACTAGACTTTTCCTGGGAAAACAAGTACTTAAAGTGGCTATATTTTAGATTTTTGTTTTTTTTAATTAAAATCGTCTGAACCTGCTTTCGAGATTTTTTTTTCTCACTTTTTATTAGTTTATATTATAAAGCAGATTTATTTTAAAGTCTCTACTCTCTACCTATTTCTTCCTCTGTCAATACATTGCAACATAACAACCAAATACAAGAAACAAAACACATTACATAAAAACAAAAAGCAAGCAATAGTACAAAACACAGGTAATCATGCAAAAAAATAAAAGCATTCATGATAGGGATGGGCGGAACGGAACGTAACTATAAAAATAACTAGTTCCAGTGTTGGAACGGTTCCAATCGTTCCAAGATTTCATGGAACTACGTTATTTTTGGAACGACTTTGAAGTTTTTATTTTACTGTCGAGTTTCATTTAGTTAATAAATTTTTATTGTTTGAATTCGATACAAATTTGTTACCGCCATTTTACAAAAAAATAATATCTTTTAAGAATTATCGAGCAAAATAATACGAAACGTAACTGATTAAAGAGGAAACGGAAACGAGAAAACAGTAACGAAACTAAACAACTAACTTAAAGGGAACGTTAAAAACTCGTTTCTCTTGGAACGAAACTAATGATCTTCGTTCCAAGCGCCAATAAGTAACGTGTAACGTAACTGAAAAGACGAAACGGGAACGAGATAACGTAACGAAAATGTAACTCGGAGGGAACGTAAAAGATTCGTTTCGCGAGGAACGAAAACTATAGTTTCGTTCCAAGTTCCAGTTCCAGCCAAGCTGGAACGTAACGTGTATGTCTTATGTCTTGTATAGTAGAGTAGAGTAATGGAGTGGGGATGAGAGCTCGAGTCTCGGAATCACTCCAGTTATAGTGAAGCGTTATCTTTTTCTCTTTCAGAGACATAGATGCCTCTTTGCCGCTTTTTTTCTTTTAGGTCCATAGTCAACTTCCTCTTTCACTTTCGCCCTTCGCCACTCGTTTCGTTTTTTTAGTTTTGTTTTCCGCTTTAGTAAATAGTTAGTAAAAATACGAAATAAACAGGTGCAATTTAATTTGTTTTTTGTTTAGTTTTAGGATCTCGTTATGGAAAGAACATATTCTAGTATTTAAAAATATTATTTATACTGGTATAAAATATACTTTTAAGTAGTTACCATAATGTTGTATCGTAAACATTTTTATTATACTGTTTACTTGGTTGCAATTAAAATATCACTATAAAAAAATATAAGATAAAAAGATAAATAAAGAGATAAGAGATCTTAATAATATTATTATAAAGTTTGTATTTAATTTCAACTTTTCATCATCAGCGTCAGTGAAGAGTGGAACTATTTAATATAGAAACGAAACTTATTGTAGAACGAACATGGACTAGACTCAGGAACACGTGAAGTATAAGAGAAACTGTTTCTTTGGAACATAAACTGATACGTTCCAAAAATAACTAGTTCCTGGAACTAGTTATTGGTTTGGAACGAAACGTTGTAACTCGTTCCACTCATGGAACCGTTCCTCCCATCCCTAATTCATGAATTCGGAGTGCAAAGACTGGTGGTTACTCTATCTATATCTAACACGGTTAGTCTATCTATATCTATTACATAAAATCCAGATAGCACTGAATGACTCATCACTATCTATAACTAAGTTCACAATTCATGACCGTGAAATTTTGTAGGTAAGTTCCTCTTACCCTCTAGATTCTAGAAGTTTCTTTAAAAAATCTTTTTGCCATATTGAATCAAGATGACTGCCACTTGTATATAAACTTAGATATAACTATATCTCCGGAACTAATTATTTTATTAGAACCTTGAAATTTGGAAGTTAGCTTTATTTTGTGACAACAAACTTTCGTAATGAGGTACTTGGTAACTTCTTATAACTTTCGTAATAAGGTTTTTCAATCGGCTATTTCGTTTTAAGATGTCGAAATAAGTATTTGAAACTATGTTCTCTCTCTCTCAGTATCATAATCATAACTATCACAAAGCATTTGAAACGCTGCAATAAAAGGCTGTTCTTGATGTCTAATATAATCCCTGAGTGGGGGAAAATAGGGGCAGAGTAAAATAATGAAGGGGAATGAAGCACAGACTGTGTTAAGAAATTTCTTAAATTTTCTCTGGTGATGATTACATCCTTCCGGAATAAAAAATAAAATATATAGTCGTCCTCCCCATACATTATTTAGCATTAACCCACACATTTGTCCACCTCTAATTTTTAAGGGATACATCAAAATACATAGTTCATAAATAATTACAAACTCAAAATTTTCTCATAAAAAGAATGGGAATGAATTAAAGTACCTTAAATGACTCATCATTTCAGCGACAACTGAACTAACCTCGAAATGATTTGTTATTGATAAGCTAATACAACCACATTTATTCCAATAAAAATAAATGTTAGTTTTGATTTGTTGGTCTTTAAATAGATATAATTAATAACTTATCTAAATTAATTTATTTAATTTTATTTATTTTCTCTATAATATAAAATTAAGCCTGTTGCTGGGTTTAACAGCTCCTATAATTTATAATTAAAGTATTTTTATTAAATAAATAAGTAAATAATTCTATTTATAATAATTGAAGTATTCAACACTTGATTGTTTTCATCACTAGATTTAGTCGGAAACTAGATTTTTTCCTGAAAACTTACTTATTTGGTCAGATTGTCAGATTCATCACATCCGATTTTGAATAAATTTGGATAGTTTATCGGTAGAAGCCAGTTGATGGAAGTATTAAGAAATGGTTATAGGAAATTCAATTGAAAAAAAAAATAGGCAACCACATTTATTCCAATAAAAATAAATGTTTGTTTTGATTTGCTGGTCTTTAAATAGATATAATACAATTAATCTGTAAAAATGTTACACTTGGACGAGTCTCGAATCGCAAACTTCGTTACACGATTTCACTATATGAAAAAATTCACTCTACCGCCGCCAATGAAGTTTCACTTCAAAAAAGTGTAAGCTTATTCGGCATGTTGTATAATATAATTTTAAAGCTCTTGACGAGTAGAAAACAAATGTATACATATTATTATGACTTTTTTCAAAATGGCCGCCACAAATGACCGAATCACAAAAATGAAGTTTTAAAGTCATAAGTTGTGTTGTAGATAAAATTAAAGTTCTTTTTAAATAGGTAATGCTTATTATTGTCCCATGCCCCATGCATTCTAAATACGTAAGTCCAGAATGAAAGGCATTACTAGTTTATACAGCTTGACAACACAACCCCGACAACACAAACACAACACAACAACAACAACAATCGACTCACAAACCCCGTCACTCCAATACATATATAGTTATTTAAATTGGACTGTTGGCAGGCCTACTGCAGATTATACAAGTAGGTTAAGGTTAAGTACATAGTTTCGGAGATCTATGTACAATTACACTAAACCTTACCTCTTTATACTAGGCATCGCGTGGCTCTATTATTGAAGCGAGCGTATTGCAATGAAATACTGAATATTGAAATTTGTTAATCATGATGAATGTCATAGTTGAAGATAAGTGGAAGAGGGTAGTGTAGGGAAGAGTGGGGGTACTCGGTACAAAGCTTTACTTCCTAAACAAACCTATACACTAGGCATCGCGTGGCTCTATCATTGAAGCGAGCGTATTGCAATGAAATACTGAATATTGAAATTTATTAATCATGATGAATGTCATAGTTGAAGATAAGTGGAAGAGGGTAGTGTAGGGAAGAGTGGGGGTACTCGGTACAAAGCTTTACTTCCTAAACAAACCTATACACTAGGCATCGCGTGGCTCTATCATTGAAGCGAGCGTATTGCAATTAAATAGAGAATATTGAAATTTGTTAATCATGATGAATGTCATAGTTGAAGATATGTGGAAGAGGGTAGTAAGGGGTAGAGTGGGGGTACTCGGTACAAAGCTTTACTTCATAACAAACCTACACACAAAACGACTATAAGAATCTTAACCACCCGGAATAGCTTTTAAACTAATATTAATATTATAAATGTATCACTTCATTACTCAAATACTACTGCATGTATCAAGTTGAAATTTTACATACTTGTTTCAATTGTACTTTAGACGATGTACATGAATTTTTATTAAGATCGTTACGTTAGAACGTAAGGTATCGGTAAAAAGGTTGTTTTCACTATTTTAAACGTTTAGGTCCGCTTTAATAGTTTTAGCGATCTTTATTAAATCATAGCAGTGTCGTTGTTGGTTTTACTGAAAAATGTTATTTGAAAAAAATGTTCGTCTCATCGAGTAGGTGATGATAGAATTTTTTCCCGTCCTGAAATTCCAATTTTAAATTTGAAGCTCACGTTTACGCGAGCATTGCGCGCGAACTCTTGGACGGATCACGCTGTCCAACGATCTTAGCCTGAGTATTAGTAAAAGGATCATGTATACCAAATTTCAACTAAATCGGTCAACTTTTACTCAAGTTATCGTCACACGCGTAAACGTTACTGACAGACAGACAGACAGACAGACAGACAGACAGACAGACAAGATGCATATTTCGTTGAATGTAAGAAGCTCGCTTACGCTCGCTTCAATTAAAATAGAAAATGCATGATTAAATAAAAATTATTTATTTACATGATAGGTTTAAGAAGCGAAGAAATGATGCCATGATGATGATGTTCATCGTGGTGACGGTGATCATGTTCATCGTGATGATGATGTTCATCGTGATGATGATGTTCTTCGTGATGATGATGTTCTTCGTGGTGATGATGTTCTTCGTGAATTACTTCCGCTTGGATTGTTTTTGTTTGGTTCTTATCGGTATCTTCTGAAGATTCGTTTGCTTTGTCGATTTCTATTTTATCATGATCATTATTAATTCTCTTCTCGAATTCTTGTCCTAGTAGTGTCTTCTGGTTGTTTTTATTTATCTGCTCAGATCCACGTCTCGATGAAAGACTTTGCCTTGATATTTTACGTACTTGAAGCGAAGAACGTCTTTGAGGTACCCAGTCGTTATCATTTTCATCGAATTCGTAGCATATCGATTCGTGAACACTCGATCCATTATCGATCCAATCTAGATCCGAACTGGCTAATTCACTAGGTGCTTTATCAGAGATCGAATCCCTCAAATTCGATTCTTTAAAACTACCGAAAGAATCATTCCGTATTCGAATATCCGGCGGATTATCAAATAATTCGACAATTGTCAGACTTTTCTTCTTAACTCTACCACTACTACTACTACTCACTTCAACACATTCAACATTACTAACAAAAACCTCCTCGTCTTCTTTAACTACATTTATATTTGAATATATTTCCGGCTCTTGAAGATTACCGCCAATTTCACTGTGTTTTACATTAGCATTTTTATCGATATTATCAACACTTCCCGAATCCATCACTTGTTTTAAAGAACTAAAAATGATAAAATGAAATATAAATACAATAAAATATTATTATATGCCAAAATAAAATAAAGTTTTAAACAAAACCCATAACTAGTTAAGTACGGTGTGATAATCGATTAATCTACTCCTGCTTTATGACCAGACGACCGCCATTGACGCTAGCGAGGTAATACTGAACTATACTAAAGAATGTCCTGCGATCGTCGCAACAATCACTCCAATGTTACTTAAGAACTAGAATTGGCTGTTAACATCTATACTCTCTTTACAGTTAGTATTAATTATTGACAACGCAGGAAAATCGAAAAAATGGGAAGGTGTGCCAATGAGAGAAATTAATTTTGAATTCCAAAAAGTCAACTAGGCAAATAAAAATGTCACTGGAACCACCCCTCCCACAGGCCTAGTAGTGCCTTTATTTCTTTCCTCATACAGGTTGGCCAATCTGAGTGTCAAAAGTTAATACTAATTATAAAAAGAGTATAGTCAAAACTAGTTTCGACTTAAATGGAGCAGTTATAAAGGTGTTTTGTGTGATCCCAATTTGTTTGGGTATTATTTGTTTTTTTCTTCGTATTAGTTGATAAATAACGATGGTAATGAAAATGTAAGATGTACAAATCCTTGAGACAAAACAAAAAATGTCTCAAAACAGATTCGCTATTATAGAATGATGCACGAGACTTTTAATACGATTTTGAATTAAGTGGAAGAAGCAAAATCAACCCCTTAAAAACCTTCTAATAAACCTTGAATAACTTTCTAAAAGGAAGTTAACATTGGTAAAAAGGAAAATTTTTAAAATGACAAACAAATGGGTACTTTTTTACTTTAGCACCCCCCTATATCCCTTTGTGTTAATAGTTATTTAGACATAGGACATTATAGGATTTAGACATAGGATTAGACATTATATAGAATAGCATAATATTCCTTAGTCCAAATTACTATTAAGATGAAGGGATATATATTCCAATGTACCTTGGGACAAAGGAATATTACACTTGTGTATATAATTGTGATCATATCCCTTAGTCTAATCAATATTAAGATAAAGGAATATTAAATATAAAACTGCCCCAGGAGTCTCAATGTCTCAAGGTTTATATGTTGGGGAGACCAACATATAAACCTTTGAGACTTTTGTAGGGAAGACTATTGTTTAGAACTAAGGGGGGTGCTAAAGTAAAAAAGTGCCAACAAGGGTGTATTTAATATTTAATATAGAAATGGATGACTCGAAAAATTAAAACAAAAATAAAGAGGGAAAATAAAATATAAATAAATTGGTAAGGCGTGAATCTCACGTAAAAAGGGTTTCGTTGGTATTGTGAACACAAAATTAGTAAGGGGGGAGGGGAGATAAGTTTTTATTTATTTTTTTTGACAAAATGGCGCGCAAAATTAAATGTTAACATCAAGTGTTATACATTTTTGAAATCTACTCTTCAATACCTTTCATTTGATACCCCACTCAAAATTTTGAAAAAATATTTTTTTCCCCGTGACAGCAATTAGCCGCCATCTTGGATTCCCAGTTAATCCGACCAAGTTGCTATTCTTATTTTTTCTTTGGCCCATCAGACCGCACATTTTTCATATTTTTCTATATTTTTAGTAAGAGCGGAAATACGATTTTAGGGGGGGGGACACGCAAAATTTAGATGTTTTTTTGACAAAATGGCGCCGAAAATTGAACACTTTCCCTAAGTGATATATATATTTGTAATCTACTCTTCAATACCTTTCATTTGATACCCCACCCAAAATTTAAAAAAAATATTTATTTTCGTGTGACATGAATTATCCGCCATCTTGGATTCCCAGTAAATCAGATCAAATTGCTAATCTTATTTTTTCTATGGCCCACCAGACCACACATTTTGCATATTTTTCTATATTTTTAGTATGTGCGGAAATAATAAGCACAATCCCTAAGTGGTATATATATTTCTATTCTACTCTTCAATACCTTTCATTTGATACCCCACTCAACATTATAAAAAAATATTTTTTTTTCGCGACGTGAACTATCCGCCATTTTGAATTTGAACAGCTGATAATATTGAGTTCGCTATATTTTTCCTGTGTGCGCGTCAAAACAATCTATTATACTGGAAAGTTTCACGTTTTTATCTTTTTTGGTTCAAAAGTTATTGGAACCGTACAGAGTGACAGACAGACACAGGAACGAAACTATAAGGGTTTCTTTTTTTTGGTTTTACCAACGAAACCCTAAAAAGAGGGAAGAAGAGGTTGGAAGAGATTTTCGCGGCCATGTTATGACAGCCATATAATATTCTAAAGCGCGTAAAAACAAATGCTATGAACCCACCAAAAAAAATCACTCGCCGAAACCTTATTTCTTTATTCCACAGATCTCTTAAAAATTGGATCATTTTACAACGTTTTTATTAGCTTGCTTTCTTATTTGTTTGTATGTCCGGTTCAAATCTGGCAATCGATTTCTAACCAACTTCCCGAATAGCTAGACATTTGAAACTTTTAGCATAGCTCAGAACACGATGACAATGCATTATTTTAATACTTTTAGCCATCTTTCAGCAGAATTTAATTGGTTTTCAACAAATTTTGCTGTACGGAAAGTTAGTTCGGAAAAAATCCGCAAGTTATTTTATTTGTTTTGCCATGTCCCATATTTACGCAATCTTCATTTTGACGGGTCTCAAATTTGTGATAGATAAACATTGAATGACAGCAAAACAGGAAATATCGATTATATTATTTCAAATATATCGTTGGCACGGTTTAGATTTGGTGTTGGGGAAATGCGTTGTACAAAGATTTGTCCTTTTATAGGTTTAAGATCAGCTCTCTAGATGGTTGTCTTTTATGTGAAGTAAATTAATTCGGATCATTATATATTATATAACAATAACAATTATATTATCAACATTACATACGATTCAACAGAAAATCTAAAAACGCAGTATATAAAAAGTTCTTTTTATCTTGAAATTATTGACCGCTCTAGTTAGATTTATATAGGCTGGTGACACTTGTGACAAGTGAAAGTGTGTATATGGTTATGGCCCGACGACACTTTCAGTGGACATCAGATCTGTCGGTAATATCTACCGGTATTTCACATTGGGTTTTTTTCTGTCTTTAAGATTTACCGATACGTTTATCACTAAACCGGTAATTTTTACTGATGTTCTAGCAGTTCAATGATATTTTTTTACCGCCGCATTTTACTGATTTTTATAAATGATAGTTGTAAAGGCATTTAATTATGTTTTCTACTAAGCATGTGTCTTATACTGGACGTCTAATGAAATAATAACCTAAAAATGTAGAAAAAATAGGGTGCGGTAAAAAATTCCGATGATCTGAAAATTGGGGTGCAAATTATTAATTTTACTTTTTTTTTCCAAAATATAAAATTATATTTATGGCCTAACAGCTTGTTATTATAAAATGACCAATAATACAAGTTGGGAGTTTATATTTATATATTTTAAAGTATTTTTTTTTTAGAATATCTTTCTTTTACGTTTTATAGCGATAGTAACAAAAATGTTTCGTGAGCAAAATAAAATAAGTAAAATGGAACAATCTTATCGTAAATTTCATGCTCTTTCTGAGTACGGGGTTTAAAATAAGAGTCTAAAATGAGATATGCTTTATTTAACAAAAGCCCCTAAAAAAAGCATATCTCCGGAACGGATGCCATATCTTGCGGAATTGTATACTGTTTAAGACATAGTTTGTCATCAATTTTCTAGTGCCAACATTTTTTTTTTTTTTCAATTCTGAACCAAATTTCTAATATAACGTCAAAAATAACGATAGTTAACTTTACTTTTGGTAGTTTTTTAAACTTTTCAACAAAATAATATAATTTTATAAAGATTTTTTTTCTCTCGACATTTTCTCATTCATTTTTTCTTATTTTTACATATTTTTACTGGTCTTATATTACTTTGCTTTGTAAGTTTCATCGCACATTTCCGTTTCCCCAATTTTGAACCACTTCCCGTGATTCAATCTTCCCCAAATTTTGCACATAGAAACAACTACGGTGAAGAATACAGAAACCAAAAAAAAAAGAAAAAAAAGGCAGTTTCATCGCACACCTATTACCCCAATTTTGAAATACTTATCGTCATTCAATCTTCCCCAAATTTTGGACATAGATACAACTAAGGTGAAGAATACAGAAACAAAAAAAAAAAAAAAAATTGAAAATAAGACCAGTTTTGAAAAATGGCATTTTTATATTAATTATTACTTATACTTATACTTATTTTTTCTTAATATTGCATTTTCTCATTCTCGACATTTTTCTCGAAACCCCACTAATAAATATATATATATTTCTTTTAAGGACACCGTGTATTAAGCTGGGTGTGTGTATCTAGATATTTTGTAAATGAACTATCTTTAAATATAAATATAATCATAAATGCTATGTATATACCTTTTTTATAAAAAAAAAAAAAAAAAAAAAAAAAAAAAAAAAAAAAAAAAAAAAAACTACTAATTCTTTATAAAATAAACAACAGTATAGCGTAAATAAAAATAACCGAACAAATTTATTTTTTCTTAATATTATACGAACTACTACACACTAATTATTATTTTAACACTGAAAAGAAATTCATATATAATCTACCGAGCACATTATAACTAACTAAACTGAGCTATAAAATACTTGAAATGGAAATTATCCTGAGAGTGATTAGGGGTCCACTTGAAACCGTCTTAATTGAATCCACATATACACACAAATATATATGTTTACTGATAAGAGCCATAATAATAAAGTGTCTATCGTTTTTCTGATAAGAGATATTTGTTTTGTTTTTGGTATTAACTTCTTTATAAGATTGTAACGAAAAAAACAATTCCTTTATTAATTTATTTCAACTTGTTTTCCTCGTATTTTTTTTAATAAAATATTATTAAAATTTAATGTTTTCGAATTAAAAAGATAATGCAATTGCGACTTCATTTCCGAATGCGTACATTTTTAATTAATTATATTATTCTGTTTCCTACGAAAATTAATCACTGTATGTGTATAACAAGAAACAAGACTGGGAACAAAGTTAATTGGCTTAAACGAAGTCAACTAACATAACCTTCCTAAGTACCACGACTTTGTCCCTAGGAATTCCACAGGATAGTCACTTGGTCCATTGACACATCCTGTGGAGGATAGCAGGCCCCGATTTAGGGTAGCTCCACCCTGGGCAAAACCTTTTGAAGCCCCCCCCCCCCCACACACACACAAAAGGGACTGAGATACTATGATTACTGAATAGTTTAGGGTTACCCCAATGTGGGCTGGATACCATATATATATATTATTATAAAAATCACATATTGGTTAATAACCTGAAATGGGGTGTGCAGTTATAAAAAAAAATAGTAAGCCTATATTTCTTTTTTAAATTAATAATATTATTTTTTTATAACTACGGTTTTAGTGCAAACCGCAAACTTACATGAACATAATTTTAAAGCTACCAGTTGCATGTCTAATTTGTAAATTGTAAAATCAATTTGTTTTTAATAAATAAACACGTGGATTAAAATTGTGTTAGAACTTCTATTATCAAAGAGAAAACAAACGAAATATCATATTAGGTATGAAAATGAAAATATAACTTTGGATTTGTCCACAGCTCGTGTATATAAAATAAACATTAATATTTTGAAACTAAGGAAAATGTCAAATTTTTGATGAAATGAATTATAGCAAGTGAATAGGCTGTGATATAATAATTTTCTATACTATTCTTGAAAACTTTTAGTCAACATAACTACACATGGACCTTTTTCTTGATTTTTTTTCTTAGCAAACTCGGTAACAACTTGGGAAAAATGCGTAGCCTACACAAGTTAGTTGTGTCGTCCCCGGTTTTTTTTTACCGTTGTTCTGAAAATAATAATAAAATAAAAAATTATCCGAAAATTTTCCACGGTTCAAATTCTGTCTAGCTTCGGTAGCCCTGGGAACATCGCCGATCTTTTAACATTTGCGAGGTTTACATCAGGTTTAGGTATACTTTCGATAGACTGTCTATTCCAACCAGTTGCTTTCTATTCAGCATGGAGAGAGAGAGAAGTCGTGTTATTGCCATGTATAGGTTCTCTACAGACGAATGAAACGAAAAAGGTTCAATTCTAGCTTCTAGCATGTATTGGAAAATATAAGGAAAGGAATAAAACCTTGGAAGCATGGGAGGACGTTTTTGATAATTGCTTGCATTCCCTCATAAATTTGTCTTGACGTTTAAGAGAACTTTTAACCGTCGATGTAAATTATCAAAAGATATTGTTTATTGTTGACATCCTAAATTAATTAAAAGATTTTACACTGTCCCTTCTTGGATCTTCAAAAAGTGTGTAAAATGCCCCTAATTCTCATCGTTTCGTAAGAATAGGATGGACCCAATATATGCTATTCTTCTTCTATGGATTCTTATATACATATATTCTTCAATATATGCACCTTCTTCGTATCATTCGTCTGAACAGAACCTACATGGCAATAACAGTCTTCTCTCCATGCTGAATAGAAAGCAACTGGTTGAAATATACATCCTATCGAATGTAAATCTGATATAAACCTCGCAAATGTGAAAAGGTTGGCGATGTTCCCGCACGGCTACCGAATTTGAACCGCGCCGCCTAAAACCTCTACGTGTGAAACGAGCCAGGTGAATCTATTGAGCAAATCCGGGTTGGATGGCGAATCCTCTGATCTTCCTCTAAAGTCAGCAGTCTGTACAGAGGCAGTCTCTTAAACTCTTATTTTAAGTCATTCCAAAAGTCTACCATCTAAAACGAGGCAACACTGTGCTGTAGCTTAGTAGGTGAGCAGGAGTTTCATCTTCCTCGCCACACCGCCGACAGGTGGAACTTTATACCAAGTCTAGCAGCTGCAATTGTCTGTTGAGAGTTAAGACGACAATGACCGATTATAAATCCAGTCGTAAGATGACAAGTGCCCCCATTTTGAGTTCCAAATATTGTCTTAGTAACTTTATGATAGGGTCCTGTCCTGTTTTCCATAAATAACAAACTATCTTATTCTGAGGGCAATTTCCCAGGTTCTTTCAAAGTCCCTTATCAAAGACTTCTTTAATGTGGTTCTCACAACGCATACAATATGTTTCATTAAGCGAGCCTAAGAATGACCTTAACAGGATCGATAGGATACAGTTAATTATATGTTATATGTTCATAGGATACTCTTAATGGGCCTACTTCTGTAACATTAGCCCATGGCTATCCTTTAGGATGACCCAATAAGGCATTCAAAATGGATAAGCATAGAGAAACCTACGGACCAACGATTATAGACAGGATAAAATTTGGACGCAGGATAAATCCCAGGGAAGTCTTCTGGATCCAGTGGGCTATTTTGG
Source organism: Gerris lacustris (assembly GCA_951217055.1). Taxonomy (NCBI): domain Eukaryota; kingdom Metazoa; phylum Arthropoda; class Insecta; order Hemiptera; family Gerridae; genus Gerris; species Gerris lacustris. The sequence goes on from OX578277.1 coordinate 12,724,549, forward strand.
ATACCATTTTGTTTAGTTTGTTGTTAAACAAAAATGGTAAAATATGCCTAAAAATGTATAACTCTTTATCTGGTACATGTGTTTATTTATTCCTATATAATTTATCAACATTTTGAAAAAGAAATTTAGTCGAACAATGTTGATATTTAATGCGGATCCCGGATCCCATATTATGCGATTCTATTTTAAAACAGGTCATATAATAAAGGTTAAAGGTTGATCTGACTCAGATCTAAATGGTGACAGACAGACGACACTGTAACAATTTAAACAACCCACAGTGATTATTGGGTGTCAAGGTTGATCCAATATTGTTGTAGTAAACAGCTCTAGACTTTAGTATGACTAGGTCGAATCAAAGACAACACAGATAAATAACAAATTATTTTTTTTATTTTCTACTATTCTGATGTCAACACTGGTTGAACATATCATTTTGTAATAAATTTGAGAAAAACTTTCATCTGCGGTGGTTTTAACCTTTATCTTATTACTTTGATTTGTTAATTCTTTATATCATCGTTAAAAAGCGCTTTAGATCAACTATTAAAGTCACAATTTTGCCACTGAATAGCGCTACATGTCAGCTACTAATTTATCATCTCACCGCAACACTGCGCTACCAGTTAGCTATTAATTGACTTTAATCAATGTTCAACAGCGATTAAACAGCAAATTGTATAGAACTCTAATACGATGGAAAGGGGATGTGAGATGTGAGGGACAGAGAATAGAGTGGGGGACAGACAAACACCATCCAACTTGTACTGGATTTATTAGGGGTGGATAGAGGTTAGACCTAGTAGAACTTACGTGGACGGGTGAGACTTGGCTAATCAAATGACCTCACAACGTGAGACTTGGCATATTTTTGTTACAGAAGTGTTTTTGTTGGGATTTCACTTCTTTTTGTAAGTAATTTTCGTTTCTTCGACTATTGTCCTATTTGAACACATAATATGTACAATATATAAGAAATGATAGAAAACATGAGGAAAGGGGGTTTATAGGAAATAAATTGTAACAAAAATAATTGTTTAGAAGAAGGCGTTTGCAACGAAAAGACAAAGTGGCAGAGTATGTAACGCGTGGGGTGTTCTAATTTAACTAAACAATTATTGGTGTACGAGTGCGGACGAGCGGGAAGTGGGAAGTGAATAATACAATCTTCGAGCTCAATACTCAAAACGATTAATCGAATCAAGACGATAGCACACCATATAAAAAAAAGAATATAAATTAATTTTCTATTAAGAAAAGGTATATTTGAATTGAATATATTTATTTGTTTAAATTACAAGTAATTTTTACAAATTTAATTCAATTTAAATATAGTGAATAAAACTTGAAAAGCAAAGTCAACCTAAACAATTTATTATTATTTTTAAGGATAAACTTTGGGTACTTGTTTAGATGGTTACTCCCATTGTTGGTTACTCCCCAAAAGTGAGTAACCAAGTCCTGGTTACTCACCAAAAGGGAGTAACCAAGAAATTATTATCACAATAATGGAATAAAACAATGTTGAAATAATGAAAAACAAATATATTATGCTTTTATATTCAAAAATATATAAAGATACAAAAAAAAAATTAATCAATAAACGACGAAATTCCCTCCCACAAAGCCTTCAATCTTTGTGCCTGAGGGAAATCCCGCCGCCATAGAAACTCTGAAATATATGATGGAAACAACGATCTTGCGGTCCCATAATGCCGCTTATGGCGAGCCTTGAATTTCTGCCAGGTACTCTCAATAGTATTAGTATGATAACCAGACTCTGGGTCGACAAAATTTTGAGAGTGGTTAACCACATAATGAGAGTAACCCTCTGAAACCGAAAATCAGACGATATTAGTTATCGATTACCAATTTAAACTCTTCTAAATGTCAGAATTTGATTACACCATTGTTTAAATTTTTTATGCAAAGGAATATTTTTAGACTCAAACATGATTAGTAGGATATCAAAATTGTGTGTAGCAAAAAATTAAATTCGCAAATACCTGGCAAAGATTCAATCCCGCCATAAGCAGCCCATCCATCAGACACGACTATCGATCCTGGTAATACATGTTTTTTTAATATGTTTAGAAGAGTGTGAGCATCACGCCTATCCACTGCTTCCAAGAAGCACCGACCACTACCTCGCTCCACACCTCCAAAGTACCATTGATCTCCTACCTAAAATCAACACAAAATAAAATTAAATCTAATAATAATTTTAAATAATAAATAATTTTATATATTAAGAGTCGTAGTAATATTAGTATTATTATGAGTAGGTAAACTACGAATCAAAGTAAGATAATATTTAAAATACAGTCTGTTCGTCCAATAAGTTTTATGTATTTAATAATAAATACATAAAATTCACTTACTAATCGACCACGATTATATTTCCTTCTTGATATAACCGTTTCGTCAATCTCGATTACCACACCTGGACCTCCAATCAAAATTTCATTTTTTTGATAATGTTTACAACATACATCTCTGTAAATAAATACATTTATAAATATATTTATACAAAAATGTAGTCAACGGTTTTGACTAGAAAGATTTGTCGATATCTTAAAATTGATAATAATTTCTTTCTAACCGTGGATAGTAATCATTACAATATATAATAATAATATAATAGCATAATTACCTAAAAAAATTACAATAATCTACAACAGTTGCTTGTGAAATTTTAGTGCCATCACTTCTTCTCAATTCACTTTTAATTGCATCATAGGTGTAAATTCCCAAACACCATAAGAAACTCAGATGAAAAATTTCTACAAGTCCCAATCTGGCTCCTTCAAAGAAAGTCCCAGACAGTGCACCTAATGTTTTTCTACAATTTTTTCTTGGACAACACCAAGTCCCATACTGTCGCCTTCCTACTGGTGGGCGAAGTTTCATATCTCGTCCACATCCATTTTCTGGGCATGCCCGATTTTTTTGAAAGACACCAATACCTATAAGCAACAATAAACGCTCAGATAAGAATACAATACAATACTATATTACTGTTACACTAAACACGCAATAGTAAAATAAAAAAAAAAACTAAAGATATTAAACTAAATAGAACTTACCCTGTAAGAATTTGTAAAGATCCCAATTAGATTTATCTTCGGTTAATTTATAAACATCTCTTAGGGTTAAATCCATTAACACGTCCATTTGAGTTTTATTTAAAAATATGAATAAATTTAAATCACACAATTAAACACAGACAACTTCCAAATTTGAAAAGTCAAAGTTTTAAAAAAATAAAATTTGACATGACATGACAAAAAAAAATAAAAAAAATAAAAAACGCCTCAAAAATCTATGTAAAATAAAAATACATAAAATATTACAAATATGACCAAGGGAATAACAATAACATACAATCTTATAACCAACCATATATCAATCTAACATAGTCCTTATGTGTTTATAAATACTATAATAATCATTTTTTTATGTTTGTGTATGAACGAGATGCAATAAGATCAAAGACGGAAATAAAACAAAATCACATAACAAACATAAAACATCAATACCAAATCTAAATCTTATTAATAAAACACCTTAGACTAATTCAATTTGTTATTCCATTTGGAATTTTTCAAAGGAAGTAAATATCTGAATTAGTCTAAGGGGTATTCTTATTTAGATGGTTACTCCCTTTTAGAATATTATTAAAAGGGAGTAACCATCTGAATTAGTCTAAGGGGTGTCCTAATTTAGGTGGTTACTCCCCTTGGTATTAATGTAGGGGAGTAACCATCTGAATTAGTCTAATGGGCAATCTTATTCAGATAGTTACTCCCTTTTAACGTATTATTGAAAGGGAGTAACCATCTGAATTAATCTAAAGGGTCTTCTTATTTAGACGGTTACTCCCCTCTCCCCTTGTTATTAGTGTAGGGGAGTAACTATCTGAATTAGTCTAAGGGGTATTCTTGTTCAGATGGTTACTCCCCTTTAATAATATTATTAAAGGGGAGTAACCATCTGAATTAGTCTAAGGGGTGTTCTAATTTAGATGGTTACTCCCTTCATAAATTCTTTGCGAATATTCTCTTTCCCCCTATTCTAACCCCAACAAAAGCCCCAATGCTTTTCTACATCCCCGGGTAAGAATGTATTAAATATTAAAATTGATAATAACTAAAAATAGAAATAGCCAAATCAAGAAATTAGGGGAGTAACCAAAAAAGGGAGTAACCAACTAAAATCAACAAAGGGGAGTAACCTACTAAACAAGGTCACATAAATAAAAAAACGAATTGGTTACTCCCTTAAAAGGGAGTAACCATCTAAACAAGTGCCAAACTTTGTTTATAATTAGCCTTCACCCCCTCATGCTAGGGATCAGTGGCTATGGCTATGTTTCCTATTATTATGTAGTCCAAGCAATTAAATTAAATGCCTAAATAGTTTAGTTTTCAGAACCTTTATAAAAATGGATCAGGACTATGTTATTCATAGTTCATTCCATTATTAAGAAAAAGTCCAGTCATGCACCATGACTTAATGAGCGAATTTTCAAAGAAATCTGCGTATTATTGGCTTATGATAATATAGGAAAATTTTGGTTTAGAATTTGCATGGGTGAAAAAAAAAAATTGTTTGCTACACGCGGACACGCGGGTACGGGGTACAAAAGTCAAAATAGTATTTACCCTTCAAATTGCACATCGTTGGAAAGCTCTTTAAGTGCATAGTAATTGTTGTTATGTACACTTTTATCATATTTTCATATAAAAGGGGGGTAAAATGGAAAAACCACGATTTTATGCTATTTTTGACCCTAAATTGTAAAAATTAGACCCCTAAATGAACTCCAAAAATTCTGGCCAACGAACTCATCCTTTCTTTTGATATTATTGACATTTTAAAATTTGTTTGAAATTTTTAAGAGCATCCTAAGGGGAGATATCGTCTGGAGTGGCACATATATACATACATACAGGGTGGTCCAAAAGTCTCCCCCCCTTTAACTTTTGAAAGGTTTGAGATAAATTAATGAAACTTGGGGGATCTCTACTATGCAAAGAGAAGTTTGTTTTCATGCAATCACCCACTAGGGGCAACCACCCACTTTGCCCCCAGGCCACCCAACTTTAAAATTTCCAATTGGGATGTATATTTTTGATAGCATATTTGGATTCTACAGTGAAAAATAATAAACTTTTACTTGAAACTATTTTTTCTATCTACAATATTTTGCCACCTACAGTGGGGCAAAGATAGCAAAATAACCCTTCCGAAATAGTTAAAAAATACTACTTAGATCGTTATAAAATCTAAACGGTTAGAAATATAGTGATGGAATTTAGGGATCTGTACCATGTAAAGGGAAGTGTGTATTCATCCACTCGGGTACTAGGGGCAACCACCATTTTGCCCTCAGGCGCTGGAATCTACAATTTTTATACCTTTGCCCTCCTATAGGGGGCAAAATATTGGAGATAGAAAAAAAATTAGAAGTAAAATATTTTTATTTTTTGCCGTAGAATCTAAATCTGCTATCAAAAATATACACTCCAGGTAAAAATGTTGAAGTTAGGTGGTCTGGAGGCAAAATGGGTGGTTGCCCCTACTGCGCGATTGCATGAAAACAAACTTCCCTTTACATGGTACGGATCCCCAATGTTTAATTTATTTATCTCTAACCGTTTAGATTTTACTTTACCCCCCCCCCCCCCCCCCCTACAGGGGTCAAAGTATTGGGAATAGAAAAAAAAATTCAAGTAAAAGGTTATTATTTTTCACCGCAGAAGCTAAATATGCTATCAAAAATATAAACTTCAATTTGAAATTTTGAAGTTGGATGGCCTTGGGGCATAGTGGGTAGTTGCCCCTATTGTTTTAGTTACGCCAACAATACGCAGCTTTCTTTGAAAATTCGCTCATTAAGTCATGGTGCATGACTGGACTTTTTTTTATTAGGGTTTCGTTGGTAAAACCAAAAAAAGAAACCCTTATAGTATCGTTCCTGTGTCTGTCTGTCTGTCACTCTGTACGGTTCCAATATCTTTCGAATCAAAAGAGATAGAAACATGAAACTTTCTAGAATTAAAGATCGTTTTGACGCGCACACTAGAATAATATAGCGAACTCAAAGTTATCAGCTGTTACAATTAAAAATGGCGGATTATTTACGTCACGTGAAAAAAATATTTTTTTAAAATTTTGAGTGGAATATCAAATGAAAGGTATTGAAGAGGAGATTACAAAAATATATAACACTTGTGGATAGTGTTTAATTTCCCGCACCATTCTGTCAAAAAACATCAAAATTTGGCGTCCCCCCCCCAAAAAACTATATTTCTGCTGTTACTAAAAATATAAAAAAATATGAAAAATGTGCATTCTGACAGGCCAAAGAAAAAATAAGAATAGCAACTTGATCTGATTAACTGGGAACCCAAAATGGCGGCTAATTCCTGTCACAGGGAAAAAATGTTTTTTAAAAATTTTGAGTGGGGTATCAAATGAAAGGTATTGAAAAGTAGATAACAAAAATATATAACAATTGTGGATAGTGTTTAATTTTCCGCGCCATTTTGTCAAAAAACATCAAACTGTTGCGTCTTCGAGCTTTCGTGCAATGGTATTTGCTGAATTAAATTAGTTCAGAAAAAGCAAGCAGTATGCATATGATAATATTAACCGTGCAAAATAAAACAAAGCAGATGATAAAAAATAGTGTTTTTAAAAACAAAAAAAAAAGTTATGATAAAAACATAGATAACCACCATTGTTATGAAACTTTTGAAAATTATTAATAACATGTTTCTACTCAAAATTTTTTTATAAAACCCAGCTTACAACATGTGCCACATTTTTGCGCACACCTCTGCGTAAATAAATAATTCGTTTAGCCAGTTTTGCATCTATATGTATAAAGTCAAACTGGTGGAGACAATACAGACGCACATACATAATAAACTTTCGACTTTTGCTCTTTTCATGTTACATAACATGAAAAAAAGTTATGATTGGATTATGTTTTCAGAATGTACGAAATGAAAAATATCTAATCATTTTTGCAATTCTGATTAACATTAATGTACTGACAACATTTTAATTTTATATATATAGATAATCGATTATTTGATAAACTGACCTACAAAATTTACTACTTATTACAATCGATAGATCTAAGCGATTAATCGAATCGAGGCGTTACATATGCAAAATTAAAAATAAATCTAACCTTAATTAAATTGCAATAATTGTAAGGTTATATTTAGTTGCATCATTGAAAATAAACCTAACCTTAATTAAATTGAAATAATTGTAAGGTTATATTTAGTTGCATCATTGAAAATAAACCTAACCTTAATTAAATTGCAATAATTGTAAGGTTATATTTAGTTGCATCATTGAAAATAAACCTAACCTTAATTAAATTGAAATAATTGTAAGGTTATATTTAGTTGCAACATTGAAAATAAACCTAACCTTAATTAAATTGCAATAATTGTAAGGTTATATTTAGTTGCAACATTGAAAATAAACCTAACCTAAATTACGTGTTATAACCAAGGATCTTATATAAAGCGGATGTAATGTTAAGAAGGGGTTTAAGGCAAAAAAGTGACCCCATGAAGGTAAGAGAAATTGGAGAAAAAATCAAGGATCTTATAAAATAGGGATTGAGCACTAGGCGCTAAAAGTGTCGCCAAGAACTTGGAAAATCTAGTAAGATCCGAGTAGGATCGATTACCTTCCCGTAGGATTGTACAATGGTTATAACTGTAGAAGATCAAGAAGAATGGGAAAAATTCTTAGAAATTCGATCAGGTTATGCTTTTTCTTCCTTGTTTGGATAACAGTCGGGAAGAAATTGGGCCTACCTATGCGCGCGCAAGTGGCAGTTTGATGTAGATTTTTTCCAAGTTCTTGGCGACACTTCTCAACCCAGGGGGTGTGCATAGTGCTCACCCCCTGGAAAAAATCATACTGCGCATGCTCCACGACCTTTGAACTGGGACAAATTACCTTTTTTAACAGGTTATAACCCAAGGATCTTATAAAATAGGGATTGAGCACTAGGCGCTAAAAGTGTCGCCAAGAACTTGGAAAATCTAGTAAGATCCGAGTAGGATCGATTACCTTCCCGTAAGATTGTACAATGGTTATAACTGTAGAAGATCAAGAAGAATGGGAAAAATTATTAGAAATTCGATCAGGTTATGCTTTTTCTTCCTTGTTTGGATAACAGTCGGGAAGAAATTGGGCCTACCTATGCGCGCGCAAGTGGTAGTTTGATGTAGATTTTTTCCAAGTTCTTGGCGACACTTCTTAACCCAGGGGTTGTGCATAGTGCTCACCCCCTGTTATAACCTGACACTATAAACCAAGGATCTTATATAAAGGGGATAGAGGGTTGAGGCAAAAAAGTGACCCCATGAAGATATGTAAAATATTAGCTCCAATGGGACAAATTACCTTCCTCTTGGTTATAGGTTACCAAGAATTTGTTAATAGTTGTCAGGTTATAACCTGTTAAAGAAGGTAATTTGTCCCAGTTCAAAGGTCGTGGAGCATGCGCAGTATGATTTTTTCTCCAATTTCTCTTACCTTCATGGGGTCACTTTTTTGCCTTAAACCCCTTTTTAACATTACATCCGCTTTATATAAGATCCTTGCTATAAACAAATTCTTGGTAACCTATAACCAAGAGGAAGGTAATTTGTCCCATTGGAGCTAATATTTTACATATCTTCATGGGGTCACTTTTTTGCCTCAACCCTCTATCCCCTTTATATAAGATCCTTGGTTATAACCTTTATATTTAAGGTTATATTAAAGTACAGTAAATAGAACTTAAAAACCGAAATTGTCAAAAAATAATCTTGACTTAATTATACAAGAGGTTTAATAAACCTAAATTCTAGGTTATAAACAGTGCACATTGCATATCCGAAGGTCTATTTTATTTATCATTTAGGAACATTCATGAGTATTTGTTTACAAACATACCTTCTACCAAGGGAGAATGCCTTTAGACGTTTGATCTTCATCCACTCCACTTCGACTACTGCAGTGAATAACTTGCCAACTATTAAGAAAATTAAAAAAATCGTTAAAACTGATTGAAAAGCTGCGCACATAATTGTTTTTTAACGATTTAATATGGGCACTAAGAGGTTATGTTGTCAAAATTGTCTATTTAGTTTTTTGTGTGATTACTTAGGTTGGAATTTATAAAATTTAATATAAATTCGGTACTCTTATGGTGCTTTTATTAATATGATTTTTAATTAATTTAGTTTTAGGGAGCATATAATTCAGTACCATTCATGATTGTTTAGTGTTTATAGGCTGAATCTTTAAACTAAGGCAAGAAAATTTTACAAATAATAGCCCAGGAGATAGTGTACTAAAGCAAAAGAGTGTCTGACTAACATCAAGCTAGAATTTTGTATATGCCTTTTAAGAATATTTGGTCAGCTAAGTTCGTCTGCGGGATATATAGCTTGGCAATAGAATAGGCATTTGAAAAAAAAACGGTGGAGAGCAGCCAAGTCCCCCTCCAATATTGATGGACAATGTGATTTACATGATCCTGAGAACAAAATTAGTTAGTAGTAGTAGACCGAAAATCAGTAGCGGCTAATTTTGGTGTACAATGTGATTTTCATAATCCTGAATCCTGAGTACAAAATTAGTTATAGTAGACTGGAAATCAAGTTGATGTTAATTTATCCCTTGGCCCTTGCTATGTGGTCATTTTGATTTGGAGTAATATTTGAATAACTAACCTACCAAGGGACAAACTAACATCAACTTGATTTTCAGTCTACTAACTAATTTTGTACTCATGAAACATGAAATTCAAATTATCTACTATAATTAGAGGGTCATGGCCGCTCTCCGATTTGTTTTTTGTTTTATTCAAATGCCTATTGCCAAGCTATGTCCCGCAGACGAACTTAGCCAACCATATATTCTTAAAAGGCACTGAAATATTAACTTGTACACAAAATTCTAGCTTGATGTTAGTCAGACACATTTTTGCACGCTATCTCCTGGACTATAACTTCATGAATAAAACTAAAATAAAAGGAATTTGTGCCGGAAATATTTGGATTTGTATTAAAAGACCAAAAAGCTAATTCCGAGATATTCAAAAGACAAAGTTAGTTACGTTATTACCAATACTCATTGAACTTATTCAGCAAAATCGCTAACTAGCTGGAGTGCTAAAATTTACCATCTATGTATTCTACTCTCTGTTATACATAAACCAATCTCAAATATATAAAGCAACAATCTACATATTTTGTTATTAAAGATATTATTAAGATATTTTATTCATTAAATTTCCAATATGTGTACCAAATTTTAATCAAATCGGTTAATTTCCATCTACTTAATCACTCAAACAACTAATGAATCAATGTCGACCATAATAACTCCACATAAGTGTCGATCTTCTATCACTATACATAATATGTAATTTTCATATAGATAAAATGCATTATGTGTACCAAATATCAATAATTTTTTGTGCAACACATTATAAAGATAACATTAAAAATGTAGTACAATTATTTCATTCCACATATATTAATAAATTAAACAGGTGTGCCAAATTTAATCAAAATCGGTCAATTTCTACCTAAGTAATCACACAAACAACTAAAGAAACAAATTCGACAACATTAAGCCTATATGTGTCCATCTTTTAACTAACTCGGTCGGGTGGGTTGAAGGAAGGGGTTTACTTCCTTCAACTTTTTTTAAACGCTTATTTAGCTTCACTTTTCATTTTGGAATACATTTAGCTGTAACTTTTAGAGATTGTTTTTCCGACGAAAATGCAATTTATTAATAAAAGCGTGTGTTTTAAAATGTTATTTTTAATAAGAATATTATAAAATAAATAAAATGTAAATACTTACATTGAAAAGAAAATTTGAAATATTATTTGTAAAATTTATTCAGGTAGACTAGGTTTTATTCAGTGTGTCCATTATTTTCTTAATACTTAGAGCCATTATGTGATTTTTTTCAATTTTATCTTTTTTGGTAAAGAAAGCAAAGATTAACTAAAAAAACAAAAACAGTATAATCTAAAAAAATACTTTAAAATGAACACTTAAAATGAAAATAAAATATTTATTTTAAGCAGATTCTAAATACTCATATATAATAATAGATATATATATATATATCTTGATAAGCACTTTAAATGGTTTTTATTTGCACTATAAATTTGATAGATTAAGAGTTCAAATATTTATGCAGTAGATACAGATATTGATAAGCACTTCAAATAATTTTAATTTGCACTATAAATTCAATAGATATTTTGTTTTCAAATATATATATATAATATAGATTATTGATAAGCACTTTAAATAGTGTTAATTTGCACTGTAAATTCAAATGTTCAATTATAAAGAAAAACAAAAAAAAAAATGAAACACTATTTTTCTCAAGTAAAAAATCACTCTAAATCCACTGGTTTTTCGTCAAATTAAAGATTTAATTTGACTAAAGCACTTGTTGAGAACTAAATTTTACTTTACGATGGTTAAACACTTATTAATTTTGGTTTTTTTAGTGACTAAAACGTATGGTTAGTTAGTTATTGGGACCTGTTTATATTGGATACTAAAAGAATTTCTCTGTGACGGAGCAACTCGCTAGATTCCTCCCCCTTCCTTGACTGGTTTCGGCTAGCACTCTAGATTGGGTTCAATTGATGGAAAGACCTTTGAAGCTTTAAATGAGACAGATTCACCTTCCTACATGATGTAGAACCATGTAACCTTCTGTTTAACTAAACAAAGACCAACATATCATAATATAGTTTCAATATGATTTCAAAACTAATTGCAATTATATTGTATATCGCTTATTATAGGCTTTAAGAGGTGTTTTTCTAGCACGTATCTGACGTGATCGTATCTAGAACATGATGCGCTCCGTGCGATCCATAGCCTCTATACTTTAGGGCGTAAAGGCGTGAACTACTCCTCCACCTAGAGCAATATAACCGCGAACCAGATCTGCTGAGAGGATTTCTGGGCCCCTGGGCAAGTTAGCAATCTCTAGGGTCCCTTTGAACAAATAATGGGGGTCCGTGGCTCTCCCGCGGAGAATTTTTAAAATTTAAGTGAATACTTCTTGCATACGAGTCCGCAAGAAAGTGAGACATTTTCATGTTTTCGCTCTGCGTAAACTACCGACATAAAATGAAATAAAATCGGTAATTTATTCAAGTAATTGATAAAAGTAGATGGAAGATAATTTTTATTCTTATCTCCACACCGGCACTGCCGCGGCTTGATTACAAAATACTGAATTCAAAGGCGTTGGCCCGCCTTCTACGAATTGTTAATATGCCTTCATACTAGGTAGGCCGAGAGGGCTAAGAGTTGATGGCAACCTTCTGTACTTTCCTAACTCCCTGTCACACGTATAAATCTTTTCGACTTTCTTCGGCCCTATGACGTGCGGTGGAGGGAGGCCCAACAGCTGGAGACTGGATTACACACCTCCTATAGCTTTTTAACTCCCTGTTATACTTTCCTGAGTTTTTAAGCTAAAAGTAACGTAACGTTTTTGACTTATATTCCATAGCCTAAAACCTAAACATAAATAATTTCAAGATAAAAATAACTTTTTATATACTACGTTTTTAAATTTTCTGTTGAATCGTATATGTAATGTTGATAATATAATTGTTATTGTTATATAATATATAATGTTAGTGAAAAAAAAATAGTTCCGAATTTATTTACTTCACATAAATGACAACCATCCAGAGAGCTGATCTTAAACCTATAAAAAAATAAATCTTTGTACAACGGATCTCCCCAACACCAAATCTAAAGCATGCCATCGATATATTTGAAATAATATAATCAATAAATAATATAATCGATATTTCCTGTTTTGCTGTCATTCAATGTTTATCTATCACAAATTTGAGACCCGTCAAAATGAAGATTGCGTAAATATTGGATAGGGCAAAACAAATAAAATAACTTACGGATTTTTTCCGAACTAACTTTCCGTACAGCAAAATTTGCTGAAAACCAATTAAATTCTGCTGAAAGATGGCTAAAAGTATTAAAATAATGCATTGTCATCGTGTTCTGAGCTATGCTAAAAGTTTCAAATGTCTTGCTATTCGGGAAGATAGTTAGAAATCGATTGCCAGATTTGTACCGGACAAACAAACAAACAAACAAACAAACAAGAATGCAAGCTAATAAAAACGTAGTAAAAATAATAAAACTAGTAAAAAAAAAACTGAGTTGTGAACTCTAAATCAAATAGCATCCTCAAATCTGATTTAAACACTATTTGCGCTACTCCCCTAAAACTTGTTTCTTTAGAATATTTCTGACCACAGTGAGATGATACTTTTTTTTTATCATAGGTTACTACATTTTTTGGCGCCCCCCTGGAGCAGCCCCCCCTCCTAATAAGCGTGGGTAGCGGGGCGCTATTTACACGTTGTTTCCGACAAGCAAAAAAAAGAAATCAAGATTATATAAAATCCGTAGAGACACCTTAAAAGGAGACCAATTATAAGAGACCTTAAGAAAGACCAAAAATAAACATAGAACAGACCCAAAAAGAACCCGAAATATCCAAGTAAAATTAAAGATGACGATACATATTATTTTTGTAGGGCCTGAAAAACTTTGAGGATAACCATAATAGCTATACCGTATATAAGATAACGCCACTTCTGAGCAAAAAAATTATTGAAAAATTCCGGAAACAGAGCTTTTTGGCTTTTTCTTATCGGCTATTGTGTTTGGGAGGAACCATATGGTGTTTGTCACTATGCAGAATTGCTATCATACTGCGATACTAAATGTCTATAGATAATTACAAGGTTGAATAAGATAAGAAACTTTAAGGGAATTTACTATCTAATAAAGGGACTAATAGTCCCACTAGAGATTATAATATACTGTTATCTATTTTTTGTTACAAGAAACACAAATATTTACACAGTTCTGCAAAATTAAATGAACTTTCAGGCACTAAGAAAATGTTGTCTGAACTTTATTTTCGTGTATTCTAAATCCAAATGTCTCCAATATGCACAGTTTTCCCAGAAAATTCCCCTAAAGTTCGGAAAAATTGTGTTTTTGGAGGTTTTTTGACCCAAAAATATTAGTAAAATAAACAGGTCAAGTGAATGCTAGTCAGCACACAGCGAGGGTTCGTTGACAACACTGTATTGTTTAAGTAGTACCTATTGTTGGTGCTTTTTGAAATACTATAAAAAGCCTACTTTGAACTATCCTATAAGGGTCTGATATTCTCAAAACTCATTATGAAACGTATTTTTTGCCAGTAAACCGGACAAAATACATCGAAAAGAGCATAATTATAAAAAAAATGAAAAACAAAATAAAATAAACGTATTTTGTCAATAAAAAACAAAAATATTTTTTTGTACATTGGAAATTTCCAAAAAGTGATATCTTTACTTTTGGTCAAAGAATGTTCAGGAATTTTTTCAGAATTTTCGCACTTTACATAAGCGAGATAGAAGGGGGGGGGGGGCATTTTTCACACCAACTTCAAACTCGCCAACGCCTTATCAAATCTTTTAATAAAAAAATGATATATTTTTGTAATCAGCTCGACATACCCTTTCATATGATACCCCACACGATCACAAAAAAACAATTATGTTTTAACCCTTAAGTTTTTTTACCTTTATTTTTTTGAAAATTATTTTTTTAATTCGCTATATTTTTAAAATGTGTGAGTAGTTACTATACACGTATATGCCAAATTTCAAAGTCATCGGACGAAAAGTGTCGCCATAAGAGCAGGCGATAGACGGACGGACAGACAGACACTCGTAGGAAAATGTAAGGGTCCTTGTTTTTGCCTTCGGACCCTAAAAAACATTATACATACATATATTGGGCGTTTTAATATCTTCAAACCAAGCAGAACCCGAATCTAAAATCAACAAAATTCTGCTGGCCTTACTAGTTTAAGAAAATATAAAAATTAAAAATATAAAAAAAATCTTCTTTTTAATTCTTTATTTACGATTGATTCGAAATATAAACATCATATCTCTGTTTAGATGCATAGAAAGTAATTCTTATTTAGCTGTATTCATTGCGCATGCGCGTTCATAATGAGGTGAAGAATTCCTCTTTTTTTCCGCCCTAGGTCGGAAAAAAAGAGGAATTCTTCATCTTAACGCACAATTAGCGAGTTTGTTTACATTCTAATTTGCTGTTTGTTTAATTAAAGTAACTGTTTATATCGAGTTTTTAGAGAAACAATGAGTGATTTAAGTGCCTTCCGAAATAATTAATTCGGCACAAAATACAGCTAATGAATTAATATCATCTTAATCAAAAGAGAAATACGTATTTACATACAGGAAGTTTATTAATTTTTTTTCTGTATTTATTATTAAAATCCACAATCGTTGATAAAGTACGGCACGCAACTCGTGCGAAAACTGCATTTTGCTTTGCTCATGTGGTTTTGTTGCCCATTTTATTTAGTATATAATGGCCCCTCCCCTCCTCCCCCAAATGTTTTAGTTGTCCCCTCACTTTACATAAATTGTACCCTATAGAATAATTTCAGTCAAAATCAGAAAAAGTCACAAAACATTTGTAAAAAAATTAATACAATGAATAAAAAATACAAAGAATTAAAAAGAGGAAAAATAGTTTTTTTTATTCCTCAACTTGTTTAAAAAAAGTAAATTTAGTAGATTTTTCTTTTTTTTTTACTTAAGATTCATGTTCTGCGTGAGCTGAAATTATTTAAACGTCCAATATTTTACGACGAAATTTTTTTGGGCGAAAAAATTAGGTTGAAAAAACCCCAAAAACATAATTTTATTGGACTTTAGGTGAATTTTCCGGGAAATTATACTGAAGATATTTGGACATCAGATCGGAGTCAGCACTCAAAGATACTTCAGAAAATAACAAAGAAGAACATAATCATTACTCAAAGTAAATAAACACCCAAAAGTGCACGATGACCTAGTTATTGGTAATAAAATATATTTATATAAAAATAAAGCTAATACAAATCGCGAGAAAGGAGCTTTATGAAGAATTTTCGATGAAGAAGTTTATCGAAAATAAGAGTAGAAATTGAAAGATATAGAGAAATATATGGAATCGAGTTAAGTTTAAAGAAAGTGATCTGAAAACGCCTTCAATATTTTCGATAGGCAACCCGGATAATCTAAAAACTATAAATGTGATTACGCCTTCGAAAATATTAAACCGCTAAACCCGCAATTCGTTTATGCTTTGATGGCTATATTAGTCATTTTATAATACAATACATATATTGTTTTACTGTCTCATATTATGAATTATGTAGATACATATACAGTAGAGATAGTTTTAGGTATGATTTCTGAGCCGTTTTTAGCCTGTTAAAACCAATTCTTATTATTTTAAATCTATGATACCATCTATGATGGTATAAAAAAAAAAATTGATGAATCCACATATAAAAAGGATTATGATAGTTTTACTTTATAGTATAGTACTAGATCATCATTAGAATTATATTTATTTTAGATATTATTAAGTACTCAAATAAGCCAAAATACAGTAGAACCTCGCTTATACGACCCTCAATAACATGACAACCTCAATTACAAGTGCAATTTTCAAATCCCCTTGAGATTGCCATAACACATCATTTTAAATTAACCTCTATAATGCGACTATTATTATCCAAACAACCTCTATAACGAGTCGTTTTAAGAAGTCAACCTCTATAACACGACTCTATACAGAAATGGGTCGACCTTGAACAAGTCTAGACTTGAAATCCCCGCCCTCAAACCTCGATAACATGACTGATAGCCAAAATAACCTTGATAACACGACCCTCAACAAAAAGAGCACCTCAATAACAAGACTGTTTCCCTAATCCCCTGGAGACACTTCTTATCGAGGTTCTACTGTATAATGTTTCATGCTATCTGCATTTTTTCCACTCTTTCCTATTGTTAGCTAGTTATGAATTATCTACATACCTCCTGTGTTCATCCGAGTTATTTTCAAGGTGATCCTTTGTCCATAGACCTTCGTGTGATTCTTCTTCCTTCAGGATCTAAGTTTCTGCTCTGTAAGTCAGTCCTGGATTCTCTATGGTCCATGGCCTCTTCTTATTGCATATACTTAAATAAAATCAAAATAGATACCTAGTACTGCTGCATGATCTTCAAGAACTTGCAATTCTTCGGCTGAATTCTTCATTGCGACCCTCTTAATTACTATAATTTCCATAGTAGAAAGGATTATAGTCCTTCTACTTGATTGCTACCTTAATTGATTTTAATTTTAAAGGGGTCAATTTTTTTACTTAGAGAGGTCTAAGAGTACATATTCAGATATAACACACCCTTATATAGTCCAAAAGGTCGATCTACGATGTTGGAAGACCAGCCCATAAACGATGAGGTAATAATATGTTGTACAACTGAACCAAACTTAAATTTCCTCTTAAGCTACAAGACCCTCTTAGCTAAACCAATGTTTATACACCCTTAAAGATTCAAAGGAATCTATTCTATTTTACATATATTTTTAGGGATTTGAGGTCATCCTAGTAACCCTTATGCTTTTGGTAGTTCGTCTATCCATCCGTCGCATCTTGGAGTATATCTCCCGACGTACAATAGCTAGAGATTTGAAATTTGGTAAACAAGTTCAACTTTTTACTTTCTAATATAAAGAGAAAGTATTGTGATGGCGCGAAAATTCGATTTTGATGGATTTACACTTTTTGAGGTCCCCTGAGTCCAAAAAAGTGGTTTTTAAAAAATGTCTGTCTGTCTGTCGTCTGTCGTCTGTCTGTCGTCTGTGCAGACGCCTGGAGCCTAATCTACTGGGCTGATTTTGAAGAAATTTGGCATACATGTTCAGAAAAATCATACCCCGAGGCGAAATCGAGAAATGAATTTTAGCTCCAAATTTAGGGGCGCTACCCCCCAAAAACTCTGAAAAAACGTGAAAAAAAATTATTTCTCGAAAACGGTTCCGACGATTTTGATTAAAAAATTCTAAAATATAGTCCATTTAAATACGAATCCAACGATGTAAGCCGTTTTCCCGGGAAAAATCTAGTTCCTGAGAAAAAAGCTTAAAACGTGGACCCGGGAGAAGTTATTTTTATGATAAATTTTAATGAAATGCTCAATAATAATTAAATTTACATACGAAATCTAATAAATGGAAAACACTGGGCTAAATAATTATGAACTCGTATATGAGAAAGTTTGTCTGAATTGTCTCGGACCGATTTTTTTTTTGTTAAAAACCGGAAAAATATTGCGAAAATATAGCCTCAAAATTTCTTCGATCTGTAAGCAATTGTGAACTGATCGCAATATTTTATATTTTTTGTCATTTTGGCTAAAATTTTAAAAGTATTAAAATTTAGTTCACAAATATTTATTGCGTTTCCAAAATGGCAGCCATTTTACCCCCGAAATTATTAAAACAAAGTTCAAAAAAAGTCCTCCCCCCTCCCCTACTCCATAAGAACAGGTCCTAAAAATAAGGCAAAATTTATTTATTATTAAATTATTTATTTTTTGTAATTTTTAAGTGTGGTATAATTTTAAAAGTATTTAAGTATATACAAATATTTTAGTTAATAAATATAAAAAAAAATGTATGATATATGAATTTTTATAACCAAAAGAAACCCTTTTAGTAGCTTTACTGTCAAGTTCTCCACAGTATTTTTTACACAAACAATTCTGTATTAAGTTTTTTTATATATCGCCTCTCCAGTAGAACGCAAAGGACATATGTGCCGTATTCAATAGATTATGGGCCATTTGAGTTTTAGTTCAGAAGAGGTCCTTAAATTATGTTCCCCAGGGTGCTACATTAAATATTTTATGGGGGAGAAGAGACTTTCAGAATTAATATAATTTTTGTAAACATAATAATAATAAAAAAAATAGCTCAGGCTCAGCAATATAATTATTTTGATTTTTAAATTACTAAAAACGTTTAATTTGTTTTTATATAAAAATAATTAAATTTTAACATAAACCAACACCCAGCGAAATAGATAAAGAGAAGAAGGAAAATTAATTTTAGCAAATTTATAAATAAAATTAATTATCTTTTTACAAAAATAAAATACATATATACATATGTGCCAAATTTTCCTAATTTCTTTTAAAGAAGCATTTGAACCCCCCCCCTCCCCCCCCCGTATAATCTTCTTCTGCCAATAAAAAATAACCCTTTATTTTCTTCTTATTCTGAATGAAACACAATCTCGTTTTCTTTTATAAATAAAATTGCATCTATAAATAAAAATAGTGAAAAAGCACGTGTTTCAATTATAAAAAGTAATCCATTTAAACATTTTTTAAGTCCACGTAATATTTTTTTAATTGATTCTTATCTAATTAAAAAAAACTGCTTGTCTTTATTATTTACAATATAAAAAAAAAAAAAGGAATAATACCTTTTTATTTTTTCCCTGTACAAAAAAATTAGATAATTCTAGAATTACGTCATACAACAAAAAGAATTGTACGTGGCAAGTATTGGGGATAATATCAGGGACGCGGTCTAAAGCGTGTTGTGCTGTCATTGGTCCATTCATTCGACCAATAGGAGCATTCCATTTGTCGGCTCCACTTTAGTTATACGGGGGTGTATAAGCTTGCTTTCAAAAATTTATTTCTACACTTGCCTTCGAGTCGGTAACCGCGTTTAGGTGGTTTTTTGTTTTTTAATTTTATTTGGGGGTTTTTAAAATTAGGCAAGTGTTCCTGGAGTTTTTATAAGTTTTGAATTGTTTAAAAAAAAATTATAAAAATGAAGGGATTATTTATAATAGCCGCTTTGGCGTTATCAATAGTTTCGGCTGAAATTCATTTTGAAGATAACTTTTCAGACGGTGAGTTAATATAAGTTTATTTTTAAACAATGTTTTCCATTTATTTTCAATATTTTTACCTGTTAAATTATCATTTGATTGTTTTCTTATAAAAAACCTTATTTCTAACGTAAATTTCTCTTGTTCTCCGTAGCTTCCTGGGAAGAGAAATGGGTCTATTCTGAACACCCTGGCAAAGAATTCGGTAAATTTACATGGACCGCCGGTAAATTTTACGCAGATGCAGAAGACAAAGGTAAGCAAACTTTTAAACAATTAAAATATGAAAATTATCCACAAATTGTTTAAATTATTAAGCCGGTAGAGTAGCCAAGTCAGGAAAATCTATATGGCTAATTCATGTAAAATATATCAATGAATTACCTTCAGGTTTTTTATTATCAATATTTCTCTTTGGAACAGCTTTAGAATACGGTTACCAAGCCCGCAACACATGTTTTTATTTATTTTTAACACTGTTTTGACAAAGAGATATAAATTATTCTTTTTGTATGCATTAAAGTTTAATAAACATCCTGTGACGATGTGACATAATCTCTTCAAAATATCTCAATATCCAAGTATGATCTGGTAAAAATATTTGTGTATTGCGGATTTGGTAACTGCATTTTAAATGCTCAGCCATTCTTTATGTTCACTGTATAATTTATGAGAATTTTCTGTTATGATAATATATTTTTCATTTTTATTAGTGTGTTTATAACGATTAGAAAGTTACTTTAAAATTTCTATAAGAGAAAGGCGTAATTTTTAAAGATTAGATACTTACGTAATTTTCTCATTAATTATTATGGCTTAGTGGAAGTTTCCAAGTACTTAAGGGATTTCCTACAAGTTAATACTAGATTAACTTAATCATGGTTAAATGAATTAGACCAGTGGTTATGTTAAGTGACAATATCGCTTAGTGAGAATAACAAAGTATAATGACATGAGTATAGTTAATATAATCTTTCTTGTACATAAAAACATTATAGTGTAAATTTAAAAAAAAAATATGTGTGAGGCTCTCACGCATTAGAAGTGAAACTTTAGTTTTAGAATGCATTGTTCTCTTTCATTTTTTGACGAATTTATTATTTCAGGATTAAGAAATGGTTATGGGAAATTTAATTGAAAAAAAAAAAATATATATATATTGCTACGCTAAGGCAACCACATTTATTCCAATAAAAATAAATGTTTGTTTTGATTTGCTGGTCTTTAAATAGATATGATACAATTAATCTGTAAAAATGTTACACTTGGACGAGTCTCGAATCCCAAACTTCGTTACACGGTGTCACTATATGTAAAAATTCACTCTACCGCCGCCAAAGATGTTTCAATTAAAAAAAATATGTGTGAGGTTCTCACGCATTAGAAGTGAAACTTAAGTTCTAGAATGCATTGCTCTCTTTCATATTTGACGAATTTATTATTTCCGGATTAAGAAATGGTTATGGGAAATTTAATTGAAAAAAAATATTGCTACGCTAAGGCAACCCATTTATTCCAATAAAAATAAATGTTTGTTTTGATTTGCTGGTCTTTAAATAGATTTAATACAATTAATCCTTTTAATACCTTTCGAGGCCCCCTGGGGGGCCGTGGAGCCCCGGTTAAGAACCAATGATTTAACAATCGAGGAGTGTCCCTCTGACGCCGACACACCTCAAAATGATTTGTTATTGCTACGCTAAGGCAACCGCATTTATTCCAACAAAAACTACTCTAAGGCAACCACATTTATTCCAATAAAAATAAATATTTGTTTTGATCTGCGGTCTTTAAATAGATATAATAACTTATTTAAATTAATTTACTTAGTTTTACTTTTTTTTGTAAGTATACAATTAACCCCGTTCCCTTGAACCTAGTCTAATTATAATATATCTAATATTACGCTTATTTACCAATTTTGTGTTATCTCTTCCTATCAATGTATATAGAGCAATGGATAGCACATAAGCTTCATGATCAGAAGGTCGATGGTTCGCAACTCGCCTGGGAGAAAGATTTTTTACAGATAATTCTTTCACCAGGATTAGTCTCGAAACACAACTTCCGTTTCATTACTTCCATCACACAAATTTCATTACAATTAATCAGTAAAAATGTTGGAAACTTGGACGAGTCTCGAATCGCAAACTTCGTTACACGATGTCACTATATGAAAGAATTCACTCTACCGCCGCCAAAGAAGTTTCACTTAAAAAAAAGTGTTCCTGAATTTCTATACTATGCTGTTATTTTTAATTTAATAGGTTTACCCATTAACTACTGTTAAAAACTTAATTCTAATAACATACAAGAATATCTAGATGCCCCTTCTGGATGAAATTGCCGCAGTTGGGAACTAACGTGTTTTGGAATCGGAGTCTGATGTGTTTATTAATATTGTTGATTGATGTTTTAGGTCTTCAGACATCCCAAGATGCCAGGTTCTACGCTCTGTCACGGTCGTTCCCTAAGTTCTCAAACAAGGACAAAAACCTCGTAGTGCAATTCTCAGTGAAGCATGAGCAGAACATCGACTGCGGCGGTGGTTATGTCAAACTTTTTGCAGAGCTCGAACAGAAAGATATGCACGGAGAAAGTCCCTACCAGATTATGTTTGGTAAGATATCATGATTTGTATAATCGAGTAGTGTCCTGAAAGAGTCTATTAACAGAAAGAGAAATAGGGAGGTGATAAGTAAAAAAGTACAATTTTTCCTCTAAAAGCTTGTTTCTAACAGGGCAATGCTTGTCTCGGTACTTTTTTACTTTAGCACCCCCCCCCCCCCCCCCCCCCCTATATCCCTTTGTGTTAATAGTTATTTAGACAAAGGAACATATGCAGAGTACCATATATTCCTTAGTCTAAATTACTATTAAGACAAAGGGATATTTATTCCAATGTACCTTGGGACAAAGGAATATCACACTTGTGTATATAATTGTGAATCATATCCCTTAGTCTAATCAACTATTAAGATAAAGGAATATAAAACTGCCCCAGGAGTCTCAATGTCTTGGGGAGACAAACACACAAACCTTTGAGACTTTTGTAGGGCAGACTATTGTTTAGAACTAAGGGGGGTGCTAAAGTAAAAAAGTGCCGACAAAGGTTTTAATCTGACTTACCCAGTTAGAAGATATGGCGTGTGAAAGAGTAACAGTTTGTGTCAGTGTGATTTTGATTTTTTTTGTTTTGTTTTTTTTAATGAAAAACTAATTTGTTTCCGTTAAAGGTCCTGATATCTGCGGCCCTGGTACTAAGAAAGTTCATGTTATCTTCAGCTACAAGGGAAAGAATATCCTAGTCAACAAAGACATCAGATGTAAAGATGATGTTTTCACACACGTCTACACTCTCATCCTTAAACCTGACAACACCTACGAGGTAATCATCATTTCTGAGTCAGCGTGTACCCTAGTTTACATTTAGTTAACACAGCTAAAGGCATTATACACAATCAAGTAAGGCTGTCAGACTTGACTTATCAAGCCTGTTTGATTGTGTGTCAATTTTACTTGAATGTTAGCAGTCTACATCTAGATGTAAAATTACTTGACAACTTTAGTACGAGTTTGGCAAACTTGCTTGATTATGCTTGAGGCTCTTATGAGCAAAATGTTTTTGGTCTTTTCAATTATTATATGTTTTTGTATTTTTGTCCAGGTGCTTATTGACAACTCCAAGGTTGAAAGCGGAGAATTAGAAGCCGACTTTGATTTCCTTCCTCCTAAGAAAATCAAGGATCCCGAAGCTAAGAAACCAGAAGACTGGGAAGACAACCCAACCATCGATGACCCTGATGACACCAAGCCTGATGATTGGGAGAAACCCGCCACCATTCCCGACCCTGATGCCAAGCAACCCGATGACTGGGACACTGAGATGGACGGAGAATGGGAACCACCACAGATTGACAACCCTGAATACAAGGTAATTATCATTAAAGTGTTTTATCTAGTTTGTTTGGTAAAAATTTGTCTTTTTTTACTTTTAACCTACGTTGGATCTTGCAAAGGAACAGTAAACAGTTGGTAAATTTAATGTCAGAGAAAAAGTAGGTTTCAAACCTAGTATCAAAGATGGACGTTCCCGCTTTTCTAAATTTTGCAGGAGGGCTGAGAACTGTAGCTAAAATTCTTTTGTTGCTAGAGCTGTGAAATTTTCTGTACTCCTTCTTAATATAAGACTCAAAACGGTACTTCTTTAGATTGTTACTCCCCTATGTGGTTTTAGAATATGACTTTAACTAAATAACTATTAGGACAAGGTGATGTTTAGTCAAATGTATTTTGGGACAAAGCAATATCAAACTTCTATTTTTATAAGGGGAGTAACAGTCAAAAGAAGAACATTCCCTACACCTTCTTTAAATTGTTACTCCCCTCTGTTTTCTTTATAAAGGGAGTAACAATCTAAAGAAGTGCCCTCAAAACTAGTTAGATGTTCTGAAATCATATGATATTTTAGCCGCAATTTGAGTTATAATTTTGTTCCACTTATGAAACAAAATTATAAATATGATTGCATTTTCACCCCTTTTTCTGGGGGGGTTCTGTTGCACATGGGTAGCAGAATCTGATGCCCTCAACTAGATCTACAGTAAACAAGTGATAACTTAAATTACCAAATGTCTTATGTCCGTATTTGATACTATGTGCCCCATTGTGGATGACAAGGGTAAATGTGTTGGTGTATAAACTGTATTGTTAGCATTTTCAACTGGATAGATGCCACTTGACTGAAGTAGCTACTCAATTAAATGGTCATAATTGGTGACCGCCTAGGATTGGGGAATGGAACATATCTCCTGCTTCCATAGCATGATTGATTGCAGTGAGGTCCCTGGTACCCTAATGATAGTCTATGCCCTTTACTCTTCACAAAATATATGTGTTGTGACTTTATTACACTATCCTGTGCATAATAATTTAATTTAAACCTAATCCTAGATATGTTGTATACTTGAAGCAAGCTGTTACTAATATATTGTTCTGATGTTTTAGGGAGAATGGAAGCCTAAGCAGATCGACAACCCCAAATACAAGGGACCATGGATCCACCCTGAAATCGACAACCCTGACTATCAACCCGACTCGAACCTCTACATCAGGGACGATATCTCGGCCATCGGTCTCGACTTATGGCAAGTCAAATCCGGTACCATCTTCGACAACATTCTTATCACTGACGATGTAGAAACTGCCGCCGCCGCAGCTGAAGCCATCAAGAAGTCGTTGGACAAGGAGAAGGAAATGAAAGATAAACAAGACGCGGAAGAGAAGAAAACCGAAGAAGCCACCAAAGAGGATGAAGACGACGATGAGGATGAAGATGAAGAGAAAGCAGAAAAACCAGAGGTAAATATCAACACATTCCCGATTTGAGCGGAACCGCCTCAATATTATTGAGTTTGTCCTGCTCATATTTCAAGTCCTGACGGACCTTAAAAAATGTCCCGATATCTTTAATATTTACTTTTTAACTTACCTAAGGAAAAGTATTTTCACCCAAAAACATCCGAAACTGAGATTTCTAGGAATTATACATTTTTGGGTTTGACCACATGATTAGTTTTTAAACTCCTCCAGTTTTAAAATTAGAGATTTGAAACTTGACAACAAAAACCAAAAAGATTATTAAAAGTATAATCCAATTTTTACCTACTTTCTCGAAGCCTCATTATCTCGCTCATTATCTCCTAAAGTTAAAACGACAATATGGTCAATAATTGAATATTTATAGCGCTCAGAATTTAAAAACAGTGTTTATTATTATCTACTAGAAATTAATTTATTTTTGTGACTATGTGTTTTGCTTAGTGAAATTTACATTGGTCAAGGAATATTATTTTATTCACACCAAACAAATAATTGTAATTTATCATTCTAATCTTATGAGATAAGACTATTTCCTAACACTATTTAGATGTGTAAAGTGACTGATACTCCTATCCTGCAAAAGACTAAATATTTATTAAAATGTAGTGCAACAATGATTATTTTATGATAATTATTATATTTTACTTACTCTTTTTTCTTTTTTTTCCAGGATCACGACGAATTGTAAATTGAAGATCAAGAAATAATATTGAAAAAAAGGAAGATATGTAAGAAGACAAAGAAGAAGAAAACAACACAATAACATCATTTCATATTTATGATAAGAAACAAATTTTTTTGACTTCGAAAGTTAAAATCTTTTTTATGTTATCAACCAAAAAGAAAAACCATCCGGGATAATGTATATAAATTAATGATTTTTTTGGTTGCTTAAAAAAAACCCTTAATATCAGTTTTTATATATATATATATATATATATATATATATATATATATATATATATATATATATATATTCAGTAAGGATTATTAAAACTAAAAAAACAAGAATTTTTGAACGTTAAATATTCAAAATTTCTTTTTATGTATATTTTAGTTTACAGTTTTTGTAAAAAGTCAGAAAGAAAAAATTATCCTTTTTCTAAAAACCTCCTTTAACTTAAATAAATATATATGTGTATATATTTATTTTATATTTTTGAAAAAAAAAAAATGTTTAAGTAGGTAAAAAATAAATTATCCCGCAAGTCTTATAAAATAATTGAGATAATATTATGTATTCCTGAATTATTTTGTTATTCCCCCACTTCGGTTATAAAAAAAAAAAGGAATATTTATTTATTTATTATTATTATTATTATTATTTAGTTATTTTTATTAAACAAATTTTTATTTAAGACTGATAAAAAAGAAAACATTAAAATTACCCTTAATTTGAAAATTTATGAGACAAAATTTTAACAAGGGCCATAAAATTGTTATTTTTTCTTTGTCAAAAGATTCCCTTTTTAATATTGATGAAGAAAAATATCAAATTAAAAAAGGATGATATTTAACATAAGTTGGACTAAAAAAAGAGAAATTTGATGATAAATATTATCATTTTTTTGTGAGTGAATTGTTAGTTTTAAAATTAAATTGATTCACTTAAATCTTTATATAGGTACATTATGCACGTATCTAACAATATATATATTATATATATATATTTATAATTTATTTTCTTTTTTTATTCCATCATGTTATATTTCAACATGTGTTATGTATTGTTTCAAATAAGTTTTATATATATATATATATATATATATATAAAACTTATTTATTTAATCGTACTTTACTCTGTTTCTCTTAATTTACGTTTATCCCCTTGATCCTTGTCTAAATCCTTTTTTTTTAATTTCTCCACCAAATAATAATATAAAAGAAATAAAAAATTAAAATGTTAGAATTTTTTGATTTTTGTTGTAGAGTTTATTTTTTATTTTATTTTATTTTTGTTTTTTTGTGTGAATTTTGTAATTTATTGTATATTATAAAAAGATAAAAAAATTGGAAAAAAACATTAATAAAAAAATAGATTACAAACCTTTTGTTTTATTTTATCTGGTTGTTTTTTATTGCATGTATTATACAATTATAAAATTATTATATTTGTGGTTTAAAGGCAGAGTGGTATTAGTCAAATTTTAAGCAGTATTAAGACATTTAATAGGTTTTTCAACACCAAAATTCTAGTATTAAAAGAATCATTATTATTTTTCTTGCAATGCCAATAAAAATAATGAAATAATGTAGATTTCAACCACTATTAACATATCAAAAAACATCCCTAATTCTATTAGAAAATTGGTATAAATCAATTGATTTTTCTTGTCTTTTGACCTTTATGCCTTAACACCACTCAATATCTTCTAAGTAAATTAAGTTCAGAGATAATAGCTTTCATTTCTGGATTACATTGATTGAGGGTACTTACTGGTTAAAAGAATACTGCTTTAAAAACATAACTGTTTACCTCTAATTGGCGAGGAATTTATACTTTTCCTCACTACCTAAGGGTAGGTAAAGTATTGTTTTCACCCAAAAATTTTTTGTTGAGATTTTAATGGAATTATCTGTTTTGGGTGTTTATAAGACCTGAGTGGTTTTCAACATGACGTATGTATGTATGTGTGTGTGTGAATTTTATCATCATAGCGCCTAAGGTATTTAACCTAGAGAGTTGAAACTGCAGAAAAATCAGTCCTTACCCTGTAGTGGTGCCGCCCAGAAAATCAACTTTTTTGCCGCCATCTTGAACCCAATTTGCTGAGTCAGCAAAAATTAAAAAAAAATCGAAAATGGTCCTGATCGACTTGAAATTTGGCACGAAAGTACCTCTATGACAAACAAGCCCACCAAATTTCATTTTGATATTGGCCGCCATTTTGAAGTTATCAAATTTTGAAACTTTGACAGTTAATAATACCGAAAGTATAAATACGTTTTTGACATATTGCACATCGTTGGAACTGGAAAAAAATTAAGGAACGAATATAAAAAAAAAACGATGAAATTACATTAATTAGTTTAAAAGTTATATAAGAATATTTCTAAGACATTAATTAAATTATAAAGATAAATCTAGATCTTCCAAGACCACTGCAGAGATTTGGCAAATCCTGGTAATATCCAAGCCCCATTAGATTTAGAGGATTAGCTGTATCTCGTATATCTGGCTTAAGAAGAAACAAGCTTAGGACTACATTGGAGAAAGAAGGTAAGTTTTAGTTGTAATGCTACAGTTACAGTTGCTATAAGTCTCTGTGGTGAAAGACATCTCTGTAAACATCTTGGTCCTTGGTGATAGAAAGGAGCCCTGTGTAAATTTACGTTTTCCGATTTTTCTTGTTTGGAGGCAAGGTACTGTCAGTGTAAAATTATTAAAACATATCTAGCGCTATCTCTTGGCTCTATGGGGTATTATGAAGGTTCTATGAAGAGCTCAGTAGATAGAGTGATGGTTGAAGACATAAGAAAGTATAAAAGAGATGACGTCTCCTAGGGTTTTTTTGACACTGGCATGAGTGTACCATTGTTCAGTTGGCCCTTGGCTTAAGGGTTTTTTTATCAATTTCCTAGGCATTATTACAGTACTTACTTTATTATAATATTATCTCTATATAGACTCTACTGTCTTTCCCCACCCTTTTTTCCTATTTCCTCATAAGTTGTGTAACATTAGGTCAGGAAGTAAATGTGTCAGTATGTGACACCTTTTGAAATTTTTCATACGACAATTAGTTTTAAAAAAATTAAACTAACAAAAAGTTTAACTCCCCCCAGTGCCGGATGTAAGAAGAGGATGGGACTTTGTTTTAAAAAAATATATATATATAATGAATAAAAAGAGTGAGAGAATCAAGAGAGGAACTTAATTTACATTTTGGACTCAGTTCATGTATGTATGTAAGCACTTTACGGCAATACGAACAAATATAAATTCTTAACACTATTTAAACATTCTTTCTCCATTATTGTAGATTAAAAAATACTAATTACTACTACTAATTGTTCTTGCAATTACCTCAAAGGTTTATTACGCCACATCTGCTCGGCCATCAATGAATCAAGGGTGGCACAATGTCATGGGTTCGATTCCGCGCCATGATGCTCTGATTTATATGGCTCACTAATAATTACCCTATACTCACTTTGGTGGTAAATTTTACCAGGTGAGATGTGTGAAGTAGCTGCATCTCTATCATGGGACTAGTAAAAACGGCCTCAATAAGGGCTAATTTGGTTTCAACAAGTGATTCATCCTACCATTTAGTACTAGTAATAGAACCTACGACTTTTATGAGTGATTCGAATGTTCTTCAGGTTAAAATCCAGGGAATTGTGTTTGATTTTTTGCTTCAGAATTTGATTTTCAAATTATAAGTATCATTAACGGGAGACATACAGAGAAAAATAGACCCCAGCACCGGGACTTGAACCACAGGGCTCCTATATATCCCTTACAGGCGCTCTTACCAACTGAGCTATACTGGAGAATGATTTTTCTCTGTCGTTACCGATACAAATTCCCGAATCCAAGCTTTCAATCTTATTCTACAAGACTAGCAAGCCAAATATTCACGGCAAATAGAACTAGACCGAGAATTAACACTTATCATTATAAAGTTCTCAATTAGTACCTGTACCTAGTACAATCAATTAGAAATTCAAATTTTTAGGTAGTATTTCATATTCATACTGCAGAAAGATTAAAATTATTTAATTAACACATTTACACTCCTGAAAATGCTCAAGCACTTGAGAAAGCAAAATATTTATATAAACATGATTCTACCAGCTCCTAAGCACTCACACCTGTTTTAGTTTATCTTTATTTATTGTTCTATATCAAATTAAAATAATAATGAGAGGGTATGTTAGCGAGGTGCTCTGAAATAACACACAGTGACAAAGTTTATGTTAACCTTTTGCTGTTTATCATCAGAGCGAGAAACAAAGTATAAAATACAAAAATCACAGGGAAGTACTTGCGTCCAAGTTCTTTTTAGGGTTTTGTAGATGAATAAGCATATCCGTAATGTAAAAATGATGAATAACGACTAGATAAATTACATTTTTTCAGAACATTTTCATCGCTCCACAATAAATTTTAGGACCAGCCGTTATATAGTGTTTGGGGGAGGGGGGGGGGGGGTTGTGGTATATTTTGACTTATAAAACCAATAAAGAATGAAAAATTTAAAAAAGGAAATATATATTTGTATGAAGTTAGTAGTATTGATTGATATATTTGTATCCTACTCTTTAGCAGCTTTCATTTGATACCCCACTCGAAAATTAAAAAAAATATAAATTTTTGAGTTTACTACATTTTTGCGAATTGTGCATATTTAATTTTGAACTTCTGTATATTTTTCCGGTGGTTGGGTCAAAAAGTTGCACCAGTGTTTCAAATTTCAGCACTTTCGTTTAAACGGTTCGGGCCCTATGAACCAAAGAGCGACAGACGGACGGACACATCACCCTCTGCATAAGGGTTTTGAGAAGTATCTACAAAACCCTATAAAGGTCGAGGTTGACTCTATGCCATGTTATGAAGGAAATCTTTGTTTCTTGCTCTGATATGCTATTATATTTAGCGAAACGTTAGCATCAACTTTGTCACTGTGTTTTACTTGACAGTATCTCGCTAACTTACCCTCTAATTATACTTGAACTGTCACAAACCTTCTCCGTTATCAAATTAAATTAAATTAAAAAGAAGAAAAATAAAACAAAGAAACTGTTAATAATTCAAGTTTATTTATTATAGATAAATTATATCAGATTCAGATGTATGATATTTATTTATTTATACGTCGTTTTATTTATATATATATATTTTAAGAACAATTACTATCATTTTATTTATTTATTTTTAAATAATTTGAGCAATTATTATCAATTTTATATATTTCATAATAAATATTAATAAATAACATGTACATATATATATTTTGTATTATATATATAATGTTTGTTTTTTTACATTGGATTATTTTTATTACATTATACATTATATAGGTAAAAAATGAACATTATATTATAAGTTAATTAAATTTGTTAGATAATATAATATAGTTATAAATGTTATTTGTATTTCTCCATTTTTTAATGTTAAAGTGTGCATAAATGATAAATAAAAATCAAACCTTTAAAATATATTGAAATCCAATAGTTAGTTGTTTTTTTCTTGGGGGGGGGGGGAGGTTTGGGAAGTGATCAGATAAATTTGGAGATGTTACAAAAAATTTGTCAGGAACAGTCCTTTATAATAAATAAATCTATATTTTTATAGTGCAGAGATTAAAAAGTAAACGCCAGAAGGTATGTATCACTGTTATGACATTACTTGGCTGGGATATTTAGAAATATTGACTACTTAGTTATCGTAAAATCTCTTAACAGTTTTTAGTATACCTAGTATTTTCTTTTGTAATTAGCATAAAAATGCTTAGAAATAAAAAATTGAGAGCTGACAAAACATCCATTGTATCCAGAATATACTAATGCACAGGAGGTAAGCTGTTCTTATCAAAAAACCAGTAGTTTAAAATAAATACAGTAGAACCTCGATAAGAACTGTCTCAAGGGGATTAGGGAACCAGTCTTGTTATCGAGGTGCTCTTTTTGTTGAGGGTGGTGTTATCAAGGTTATTTTGGCTATTAGTCGTGTTATAGAGGGGGTGGGGAGGGATTTCCAAGGCTAGACTAGTTCATGGTCGACCCATTCCTGTAGAGTCGCGTTATCGAGGTTGACTTCTCAAAACGACTTGTTATAGAGGTTCTGAGTTACGTTGTGGAATTGGAAAAAATCCGTGTTATTGAGGTTGTTTGGTTAATAATAATAGCGTTATAGAGGTTAATTTAACATTATGTGTTATGGCAATCTCAAGGGGATTTGAAAATTGCACTTGTATTTGAGTTTGTCGTGTTATTGAGGGTCGTGTAAGCGAGGTTCTACTGTACTTTAATTTCAAAGTTGTACTTAATAAACGCCTCATTAAGCTGTTTTTTTTTGTGGTTTTAGTCCCATTCAACATTAAGCTGTAATTAAATTTATAAAGTTATACTAAACCCTATAATACATGTTAACCCACTTAGATCAATAGAAGCCCATTCAAATAAAAAGTTACTCCTAGCCCGCAAGAGAAATTAAAATCATATGAAAACACCCATTTGTATCCAGAATATAGAAAAGCACAGAAGGTAGTCTGCTTTTACCAATTCAGTTGATTTAATGAATGACTTCATTTTACGAGTTATATTAAACCCTCAATACTCTTATGTATAACAGTTATAGCATAATTCTGTTTTATCTGAAGAGGCTTACGCGTAATAATAAAATAATGACAAAATTATTTAACATCATCTCCAATTTTAATTTTTTTTGGCAATTTTCAAGGAATATACCATTTCAAATTGGAAGTCGATTGCTAATCAAGCTTTCATTGTTGGTTCTCGGCCTTTGAACATCTGTTAAGGTTATGAGTCAAAAAATAGAGACATTTTTTAAAAGCTTTACAGTCTGAATGACATAAGTTTTAACTTTTGATAGCGTGGGATCAAAAAATGGAATGGACAAGCCAATAAGCACTCAAGATTATAAAAGTCTAACATGTCAGCTGCCAAAATATCCAGCTCATTGGCTCTTCCTTGATTTTTTCAGACTGTCAAAAGTTAAAACTCATATAATACGGACTGTAAAAAAGGCGTTTTTGGGTTGAGATCAAAGAAAAAAAAGAAATGTGGTGTCGCGGGACACCCGGTAGGAACAGAGTTCCTTACGCTTTTCATAATATATAAAATCACACTGCTCAATATACGATACTATCTACTTATACATGGTGGAGTTAGAAAAGAAAAACATAATTAAAAGTAACTAACTATTTGAACTAGCGGAGTTAAGGAAAAATTAAAAGAAAAACTTTTCATTATCTTTGAAGCGAGCATCATACAATAAATAATATATTGTATATTGAGAAAAAAGTTAATTATGATAGGTTTATTGTTAAAGCAGATGGTTGTAGAGACGAAACAGGGCTGTCCCCTCAGACTCCTCTGGCGTATAACTTGAATTAAAATATTATAATATAAAATATAAATCACAAACACACAAAAACTTCTGCTTGTATCAGGTTGAAATTTTACATGCCTGTTTCAGTTGTACTTTAGACGACGTGTAAGGAGTTTTATTAAAATCGTTACGTAAAAACGTAAGATATCAGTAAAAATGTTGTTTCCTTTATTTTAACCGTTTAGGTCCGCTTTCATAAATTTAGCGATCTTCATTACTTCATGGCAGTGTCGGTGTTCGTTTTACTAAAAAAAATTATTTAAAAAAGTTGTGTCTCATTAAATAGATGAAGTTACAATTTTTTCCTGTCCTAAAATTTCAATTTTAAATTTGAAGCTTATGTTTACGCGAGCGTTCACGTGAACACTTGGGCAGATAAGGTTGCCCAACGAACTCATCCTGGGCATTGGTAAAATGAACATGTGTACCAAATTTCAACTATCTCGGTCATCTTTTATTTAAGTTATCTTTTATTTAGTCATCGGTAGATTTTGTGATACTTGGTTTTGTGTCGGTTGTTTTTTTTCGGATTCACTCCCGGGCTCCAGAACGTGCCATAAGGAATTTTGTTCCAAAAATGCTGTTTGGAATCAGCTGTTATAACTGACAAAATAAGCCATGTTTCGCTACTTCTATATCGCCAACATTTTCTTATTATTATTCCACTGCTTTGAAGATGAAAAGATAACTTGTGTGGGTCAATCAGCTGATGGAGTGGCCCACTCATCCTGTGCTATCCTTTACATAATATACACTTTTGTTAGCTCTTTGTCAGGAGAAGGCCCCTTCAAAGGCTTTCATGGAGTTAGTAGTTTTGAGTTTGGCATTGAAAATAATTTAATATTATGAATTTTATCTTTCTTACCTTAAATTCGATTTCTGTGGATAATATATCAAAATAATAATTTTATTTCTTAATTAGTTGGAAAAAAATAGACTGCCAATTAGTGTGGCACATAGCTTCCTCGCATCCCTTCACATACTTTATTGATTTTATGCTTCTACAAGCCATTATTGTCTAATTTATTTAATGATTTTCCCCGTTTTGTTAATATGTCAAAATTGTTTTGATTTTTTACATGAATTAAAGTATCGATTTAGCAAAATGTAAAGAGCACTGACAGTTGAAATTAATCTAGGTATACCCCCGGGCTACTTTCCACAAACCATCCAATTTTCATAAAAATTAGATGAGTACTTTTAAAGATATATGTGTAAATAAATGTATGTTTGTGGAGACAAAATGTGCATGTAGGATCAACAATGTGCTAATTGTGAACTACCACCCAAATTTCATTAAAATCAGAGGTGTCGTTTTTAAGATATCACAAAAATTGAGCCACAGACTGACAGACAGACACGGAAACAAAAATGATCCTAGATGTCTGAAATGGATTTCTGTGTCTTGGATTTTTTTAAATCGAAGATATCAATTATTTTTTGTTCTTCAGAATGATCGCATAGCTTCTGTTACCTCCAGTAAGCTCGAAAGCAAAACTTCAGTTAAATTTCTAAAAAGGTATTAAAATTTTCAAACTGATTAAGTATCGAGAGGTGTCAAATTCTCTTCTAAATAATATATAATTTATGTTAGATTTCCAAGAGAAGGAGAGAAATATTCCCTGAGACATGAGGCATGTTGCACATCTGATAATGACCACATAAAGAGGTGTAGGTGAATTATCTGCCCGTCCTATAATGGCCTACCAAATTAGGTTTGATCAATACTAAATGGTCCAAAAATAAAATAATTGGTTGCTTCACTATTTGAAAAAAATTCCGCTGTTGTTTCCCTCATATTTAAAGTGTTCAAAACAACTTTTTTCTTAAGGGTGCGCGGACGAGTTAGATTTTACAAAATTTCTGTTTTTGTCCGTAATATTAGAGATAAAAATACAATATTTCGTATCTGGGTTCATCAATATATTCTTCAATGCAGCCGCGAGCCCGATTTTTGATTTTCCCCTTTTTTCCCACTTAAGTGATTCTTAAATCCGATTCTATTTATTTTTTAAAAAATCTAGCTCGCGGCTGCAAAAGGTAATTATCTAAATACTCTAAATCCCAAATTTCGTGCAAAAATATTAATTTTTAGAGCCAGGAGGATTAATTTGGTAAATGGGAAAAAGTGGGATCGAGAGCTAGTGCAGTCTGTCGGATTTCTAGTGAACTAGGCTTTACTAACCCCCTCATTACCTTCCTATCGGAGGTAACTAAGAGATGGTTAGAGATGGTCAGTCTCTAAGGGAAACATTCAAGCATAAACACGCTATGTTTACACACACTAAGATTCGGCCAAAATTATAAATATTTGTTATTCCAAAGTTTCATTCTATTTTTTTCTGAAAATTTTTGTTTGTTTACAACTGTATTTTGACTTTATATAATTTTAAATTCGTAATTAAAATAAAGAAATATAAAAAAACATTGATTTTTTTTTACATTTTAAAAATATTTTTTTTACTATTTTAAAATGATGTTTTTTGAGATTTCAACTGAATTGTCCGTTTTAGCTAAACTTACTGAGAGGTTTTTGCCATGAGGTTCGATCATTGTATTACCCACATTGACACATTTGGTTTATTAACTTTCAAAATGTTAATTTCGGTTGAAAGGTTTGTAATTTAGGAACTCACCCGATATTTAAAATTTAATTTGTAAAGAGAGGGGATGAATATCAAGATTTGGTGGTAGGGATTTTTTTTTCTTATTTACATGCCAGGGTTTTCTTTACCTTACTTTACTTTTCCTACCTAAAAAAGCAAAAAACATTTGATTCCATTTTTTGCTGACTCAAAAACTAAAGCTTACTTTTAAGCTAGAGCGTCAAAAATTGAGAGAAAAATCAGTCTTTTAAGCCTTTTTCACACAAGGCAACTCGTCTGCCCAAGCAACTAGGAGGCCAGACACACTAGTTGATTCAACTAAAAATACTACAAGGCATTAGGCCCTTCACACCAGTCAACTTAATTGAGTCGGCTGGGACATTTTTTCACTATGCAATGGCAAAGTTATTTTATTTTCTCTTCTAATTCCAAGACATGAGGTGCAGTGAATACAGTAAATCCTGTGCTGGATCAGGGCGTGAATCTCTTCGAAGGATGGTCTTTACTTGCGAAAATAATTGAAGAGTTTATCCTCGTGGCTTAGAAGTTTCGGATATAATTGTAAGAAAGCGCCTATTTCCCCTATTCTCTAACATGGGAGAAACACACAATCTTCGACTAGATAAATTTCCTCCTTTATTGCTTTTCAGAAGAGCAAGCTCAAGAAGTACTCCTGCTTCCTCGGGTTCTAACATCGTACTGACCTCCCATTGGCAAGAAAAGTTTAATAATCACCTAAGCTGCCTCGTGTGAAAGAGGACTAAATTGAGTTTTTGAGTCAGCAAAAAATTGAATGAAAAGTTTTTTGTTTTTTGAGGGTAGGAAAAGTAAAGTAAAGTAAAACTCTGGCATGTAAATGAAAAATTCCTACCATCAAATCTTGATATGCACCCCCCCCCCCCCCCCCCCTTTTACAAATTAAATTTTAAATATCTGGTGAGTATCTAAATTACAAACCTTTCGAAATAAATATTTTGTAATTATAAACAAAAATTGTCAAAAGGTACAGGTTAAAATGTTTGCAATTAAGGAACTCATCCTTGTAGACTACTTTGCAGGGACCTGAATTGATTGACTGATTTATCTGTTAGAAATATACTAAAAAGTTTTAAAGACCTCACTT
This sequence comes from Gerris lacustris, assembly GCA_951217055.1. Taxonomy (NCBI): domain Eukaryota; kingdom Metazoa; phylum Arthropoda; class Insecta; order Hemiptera; family Gerridae; genus Gerris; species Gerris lacustris. The sequence continues at coordinate 12,761,630 of OX578277.1, forward strand.
ACCTAATATCTAAAAATTTTAGGTATCTTTTTAGTGAAACAATCAGAAGAAACTAAAGCTACGAGTATTTGAGGCGTTGCGTTGTTTTTATAAGTTGTGATTAGTTTACAGTTACTTTGTCCCATGGCCAAATAACAAAAATTAAATATTTTGTTGTATACTTGGAATCAGTTTCAAAGCTCAAGAATAAGTAAAAATGCCATCATAATTAAAAGTGAAACCTATAATTTAAACGGTTTGCTAAGTTATTGCCTTTTTAACATCCATATATTTTATGTAAAACATTTACCTTTTTAGCGAATTCAAAACAATTCACTACTCTTAAAAATATAAAAAAAAGATTGTGGCACTCGAGTCCAATAATCCGATTATTTTATTCCGATCAAAAATCGTTCTATGAAATTTAGTATGTATAGGAAAAACACCTTTCTTTGCATTCTTTCATATTGTCTTCAAATAATAAACATCATATAATAATCATTCTATAATAGTTATATTTCTAAAAATAATAATTATTGTTATTATCTCTTTATTATAACAATATAATTTTATCAACCAATATTGATATCAATAGTATTTTAATCTAGCTGAAGATGAAAAACCAATACATGTTAAAAAAAATAGATAGGAGCTAATCCTACTAGGTATCTGAAAATTGTGTTAGCCAATACGACCACCCAAAATCACGTATGGGTGAATACGGAAACTCTCTTGAACAAACTGCCTAAAACTGACCAAAAAATGAATTACTATATATTTTATTCCCATCCATTACTCATCTAAGGGTACATGGGAAAAACAACAAGTAATATTTCGATCAATAAAGATTTAGTATAACTACGTCTGGCATCTCAATACGTAGTCATGTGAAAAACTGAATGCCGAGGAATAGGGGTAAAAGCCCATGAAAACTAAAAGGTGAATTCAGAGGTTTCTGAAGAAAAACAAGTCAACATTTTTTTATCCTTGTGTGTCCATTTTTCTCAACAAATGTTTGCATAATTAAATTCTTGAAAATTATATTTCTACGAGCTGGATGGTTTATAGATTATAATTTACCTAATCAAATCTTAGTACCGTAAATAACTTATCTTTAAGACTGAATATTTTTCTCGTTTTTATCAAAATAAATCACATAAAAAAGAATAAATACACATTTTCTATCGGATCAATCCGATCCGAGAAAAATCATACCCCGAGGCAAAATCGAAAAATTAATTTTAGCTTCAAATTTGGAGGCACTTCCCCCATAAAAAATCATGAAAAAATATACATTTCTCGAAAACGGTTCCGAAGATTTTGAAAAAAAAAAAAAATAAAATGTAGTCCATTTAAATACGAATCTAACAATTAAGCAGTTTTTCTGGGAAAAATCTCGTATCTGAGAAAATAGCTTAAAACGCGTACGGAGAGAGCCTGGGTTCAATTTCCCGCCGAGGAGAAGTTATTTTTATGATACATTTTGATGAAACATTCAATAATAATTAAATGTAGTTATGAAAACTTATAAATGGATCGTATATGAGAAAGTTTGTCAGAGTTGTCTCGGACCAATTTTTCATATTCGAGGGCTAACTAAATAACTAAGAACTAGCTAAGAACCATAATATTTGAAGATTATTATAAAGATTTTAGTATCGACCATGATTTTGCAACAACATAGACATGATATTATAATATTCCAGACTGGACAAATTAAATTATTTCTAACATTTTCAATCTTCAAAAGTTCAAATAATCATAGTAAAATTATAATTTTCTAAAAATAAAAAACTCAATATTATTTTTCTTACAAAAAACAAATAAAAGTACGACATTAATAACGCAAATAAAATCCATATAATTATGTCAAATAAAAATGTAAATATTGTGACGTTTTAGAAAACAGAAATATATTTTTAAAAAATACTCAGACCTACATGGTAATCTAACCTTCCGTGGAATGGGAATGTCAGAGACATCTAGCGGCAAAAGTATGCAACAAGCTTTAGGGTATACGCAGCCTTAAACCATTAAAGTATGGTGCTTAACCTAATTGTCCTAAAAGGCTAAAACAAAAACCACTTTAAAGGTAATTTCCCATTAATTAAATTTAGTCATGACCATTTTTGTGTCTAGTACTTTTTCCTGAGAAAACTTTACCTGAAGTTGGATATCAAAACCAAGATATTGTTACTTTTCAGACATTTTTTTTTTCTTAAAGATGGAGTGGTATATAAAGCTTGATACTTTTTATGGGGATAGTTTTTATATCAGTTATACCAAAAAATGTCATTGGTGTAATACTAGCATACTTTTATTTTTATAAATTTTTCAAAAGTGAATTTTTCCTTCTTGACCATCTGTTGTTCCAACCTTTTGACGTCAGTTAGAATTAATATTAAAAATCTCTTTGAAAAAAAAAAAAAAATATGTGTGAGGCTCTCACGCATTAGAAGTGAAACTTTAGTTCTAGAATGCATTGCTCTCTTTCATTTTTTGACGAATTAATTATTTCAGGATTAAGAAATGGTTATGGGAAATTTAATTGAAAAAAAAATATTGTTACGCTAAGGCAACCACATTTATTCCAATAAAAATAAATGTTTGTTTTGATTTGCTGGTCTTTAAATAGATATAATACAATTAATCTGTAAAAATGTTACACTTGGACGAGTCTCGAATCGCAAACTTCGTTACACGATGTCACTATATGAAAAAATTCACTCTACCACCGCCAAAGAAGTTTCACTTCAAAAATTGTAAAATAGGCCTATAATTGCACATGATAAAAATATACATTAATATACCAATTTACACAACAAATTTTAGCCTATGATCATGTTATAAAACAACACATATTCAACACTATACAGTTGAATTTAACCACTCTAGACTCTAGCACTCTAGACTCTAGCACTCTAGACTCTAGCACTCTAGGCTATGTCAAACCTAGATAATAATACAAATAAAACAAATTTTCGTCACAAAATTAACTGTCAATAAGCCATAAAGTATTAAGAAACAACTTTTTCTTGTGGCATTATTCTTGATTTTTGAGAATGCATAACTTTTTAGCTACACCAATATACAAGATGATTTTTTATTTTAATTAACCAAATATAAGAACACAGTAAGTTGTGCAAATTTTAGATTTTTATCACCAGTCACATCAAAGATATAACGCTACTGATATAAAAACTATCCCCATAAAAAATATCAAGCTCTATATACCACTTCTTCATTAAGAAAAAAATGTCTGAAAAGTGGCATTTTCTTGATTTTTATATACAACTATTGGGGAAGTTTTCTCATGGAAGAAAATGTACTAGATGAAATACGAACATGACCTAATTTAAACACTGGGAAATTACATTTAAAATAGTTTTTAGGACTAATGGTTAAAGAGATATGAGTGTTGACGTAAATGCCCACAAACACAAAAATTAGCGTGTGGAGGAAATCAAAAATGGCCGCCACACTCAAAAGGTTTTAGATAAAATTGTTTTGAACACCTTAAATTTGAGGGAAACCTTAAATGATCAAGGAACCACCTCTGAACCATTTCATATGGATTGACCCAACAGAGATCTCCTTGGAACCTAAATCCCAAATGATAATAATAATCTGAATAGAGTTCCCACCGAGGTGAGACATATTCCACACTAATAATCCGTCTTGCAATGTGTAAGGTGAAATGTACGATCCCATAATCTACTGTTTCCAAATCTTAATTTATTAAACATAATTATTAACCTCTGTAAAAGAAATATTTAGAATATTAAGGATCAATTCATTTTATTTTAATTTTTTTTTTTTTAATCTTTTTGAAAACCGAAATAAAAATAAAATACAGAATAAAAATTAAAAAACTTTTTTAATTTTTTTTTTTTTTATATATTGATATAATAATTGAGTACAGTTAGTTAACAGTAGAATTTATTTGATTTAAAAATATAAAATAAATCAACAAAATAAAAATAAATTGACTTTGATCACCACCCTTTGTTTTAAAATTGGATTGAGAAATGAATAATGTATTTACTACATGAATAAATTAAAAGCTAGATATATATATTATCAATACTAGGTTTTTAATTATTTTTTTATATAATAATAATTATATATATTTTTTTTAGAACATTTAATGACATTGAGCATGGGTGGTTTAATGAGTTGTTTATAATAAATAATTTCAGTTTAAAACAAATATAATAAAATAAAAAATTTAATCGCTACTACAAATACTAAATACGCGGCACTGAACAAAACCACACTTAAGTTTCTTATAGGAAATTTGATACTGAACAAAAAAGTTTCTATGAGCATGGGTCAAGTACAGCTTTGTTTTCGATTGCATTAACTATATTAAAAGAAAAAAAGAAATCAATATAAGATAATAACATAGAATAATTATTAATTAAAGATTACGCACATGCCCGTAATACACATTATTGAAGCATTAATCTTAACCCATTTAATAAAAGGGCATATTTCTAAAAAGAGGAAGTGTAAGACTCTTACCTCATATAAAATAAATTAAAATAATTTCAAAGAAAACATCAATTATAACATTACAAACAATTAAAGCTCTAAATTTGAAGCAAAAAATAATAATTTAAAAAAAAAGTTATTAATGATTAAAATAAATGTTTACAAAATGATAATTGATTTTTTTTTTTTTTACATATATCTAGCTTTTATTTAACAAATAAAAAATTATCTTCGTTAACACATCAAATTCTTTTTTTTGTTTTTCCTTTAATCTATTGTAATAACATTGATAAGATTTATTTATTATTTTGCTCGTCGGCACCAACTGTGAATAAATAAATAATTTTTTTTAGAATATATATATTTTTCGGTTTTTACATTTTGAATTTTAAAAAAAAATGTTGAAGGTGTATTAGTAATATATATATATAGATATAAATAAGTGTATATTAGTTATTAAAAAAAGATGTACTGAACTAATGACAGATCAAGGTATAGGATATGTATTGGAGTTCAGATCAAATCGTATATCATATTGATGGTGACACAGACAGACATACTATTTTCAGATTTGGAGTTTTTGGAATATTACAGTCAAAATGTTCAGAAAATATTCAATGATCGGTATTCTATTCTTTTTTTTTTTTTTTAATTAAAAAAATCACATCAATATTAGATTAATCTAGAAAATAACACATCGTTAAAAAAATGTCAAGAAATAATATTCAAGAAAAACAGGAGACGATTTTATTGGTACCTCCAAAAATTTTTGAGTCTTCTTTGTGACTAAATCATTAGATGTAAAAGATATTATAGGAATAAACATTCCAATTTAGTGCTGAATTCAGTTTTACGTTTATAATCTGAGCTAAACCATTTTTAAATACATTTGTTTATCATCTACAAATAATCACATTAATACACCTTCAAAAAAAATAAATAAATAAGTAAAACAAATAAAGAAGTGGATAAAATTTCAAAAAGCAAAATTAATTTGTTAATTGTAGGGTGCTGGGCAGCAAAGTTCATATCGCCCCCTTCTGGCAAACTTGCCAAACTGAGTTTTGTGAATTTTTCAAAAGAGTCTCCCTTAAAATGAAAGAAAAAAATAAGCACAGAATTTAAAAACTAACCGTAAACATGGTGGTTAATTAGTTTATTTACAGATATAACCAACCATTAGATTCCGAAAACCTATTTTTAATAGGTACCAAATTGTGTTTTTGGCTCTCCTGAAAATTCGACAAAACTCAGTTTACTGAGGGTTAACCCCCCCCCCCCCCCCAACTAACATTACCCTTGAGATTATTATAACTAGTTACATAGATTGACTAGTCTTAAAAATTCTGAGTTTAATCTGCTAAGACGGAAAGTCGAAGATGGAAGCTGCTGATAAGATGGAATGTCAGTCCGATTAGTACAGATAAAAGATAAAAATTTATCCACAATAGACACCACAATTCTGCACAGGCTATAGATGACAGACATACTTTTATGGGATTCAGCAAACCTTAAATCGTGTAAATGCTTCAAAATTGATGATTTTTTTATCTAAAAATTAAATTTTAGTGAAATTTTTTAAAAAATCTGGTGCAACCTCATTTTACAAGATACTCTTAATGCTGCTTTATAAACGGTTTACTTCACTCTTTAAAAGTATTTATCTGATTTTATAGAAATTCGGCTGGATTGTTTAAAGTAGCCCACAGATAGTCTCACATAAATTTTTTTTTTTTGCTCACATTTTAATATTGAATAAAAATAAGTTTGAAATTCACTAGGATTCGTACCATACCAAATCTCATGAGACCATGCAACAAAGCTCTGTGACATACAAATTGGCAGACTATTTTTTCAATTTTAACAAATTGTTAATACAGTAGGACCTTGCTTACACGACCCTGAATAACACGACAACCTCAATTACAAGTGCAATTTTCAAATCCCCTTGAGATTGCCATAACACATAATCTTAAATTAACCTCTATAACACGACTATTATTATCCAAACAACCTCAATAACACGGATTTTTTCTAATTCACAAAGTAACTCGGAACCTCTATAACGAGTAGTTTTGAGAAGTCAACCTCTATAATGTGACTCTATACAGGAATGTATCGACCTTGAACAAGTCTAGACTTGAAAACCCCGCCCATTAACCTCGATAACACGACTGATAGCCAAAATAACCTCTATAACACGACCCTCAACAAAAAGAGCACCTCGATAACAAAACTGTTTCCCTAATCTCCTTGAGACACTTCTTATCGAGGTTCTACTGTATTTATATTCACCCAGTGCAACACTGAAAACCAATTACATTTGACAGAATCTGGACCATTTCATTTTTAAGACATAAGTTGTTTTTTTGTTAAGAACACTTCAATTTTTAAATGGTACTAGAAGCGGAGCCGGGCAATACCATTTTAGCAAACTTTCCACTTTCACCCGTCAATTATTATCAGTGTTGTTAGCAAAAGGTTGATAGTTGCTAAGTGAACAAGTTAAGGGAACCTCCCCCTTTCCCCCCCCCCCCCCCCCCCCCCCCCCGCCTGTATGAGAAAGTAAGGGGGAAAACACACTACCGTTATGGCATTCAATGAAATTGTTTGTCAATGAAATTTGTTTTACTTTACTTACTTGTTCTTTACTTTACTTATACTTGTGTTTTACTTTACTTTACTTGTTCTACTTTTTGTTGTAGTAGTTACGTATGTGAGTTCACTCACTGAGAGGTGATTTCATTGTGGTTGTTTATATTGTAATGCCATAAGGTGCTGTGTCTACACATGAGCGTAGAGTGTGTCGAACACATGTTACGTAGTAGTAGTAGTGTGTACACAAGAGCTAATTATGGCCAACTAAGGTGTTGAAGTGTTTTTCGTGTTGATTTAATATTAACTATTGTGGTTTATTGACAATAAAATCATATATTTTGCTCTTTTAATTTTATTCACCGTTAAATAATTCCACAATAATCTCGGTTAAAATAAATAAATAAAGAGGTAGTTAACGTTATAAATTTTGGGAAAAAGTAACTAAAATAAAAAAACCATTCTGCCAATTAAAAAAAAAGAAATTGTTACATTTTTATTTAATAATTTATTTTTTTCTTTTGTTCCTATATACGCCACAAGATTGTAGCCAATAAGCAATACAAATTAAAAAATGCCATAGATAAAATTTGTAAAGTGCATACAAAAATTTATTTATTTATTTATTTCGGAATCAATAATTTTTGTTATAATATATATATATATATTTATAATTTATATATAATTTATTTTTATTTTATTCTTCCCAGAAGAAATTAATTTTTTTGATTTTATTTATTATAGTTGAATATTAGCAGTTTACTAAGTATGTTTATGTAATATATATATATATTTGAATATATATATTGATTTTTTGTTTTAATGAATACATAATGTATTTTTTTATGCCCTGGTAATATTTGTAAATAGTTTATTTTGTATTTCTTTTGATATATAAACATATATAATATATATATATCAAGTATGAATCTGAGTAATATATATTATATTTATGCTATTTTATAATTTGTTTTAAATGACTCAAATTCTACAATTTTTATTTATTTCTGTCACTATTATTATTATTATGTTTTAGAAATTAGCCCCCAATTGGTTGTTTATATATATATATATATATATATATATATATATATATATATATATATATATATATATATATATATATATATATATTAAATATATATATATATATATATATATATATATATATATATATATATATATATATATATATAAATATGAAATATATTATATATATATACAATATGTATATATATATAAATTTATTTATTTATTTATATTTTTGTCAACAATTTATCAACTTAAAATTTACAATTAAAACAAGTTTTTTTCATATATCTATTGGTAATAATAATTTAGGAAAAAAAAATCTATTAAATAATTGTCAGACTCGTTATTTTTTGGAGTATAATGACCTGGTTTAAATTTGATGAAGTTCTTTTTCATAGAGTTTATAATTCAAGATGTGAAATACAAAAAGAAAATTAATTGATGCTAGAAAAAAGTTTTTAATATTCTGCTCTGAGACTTACAACAAGAAGTTGCATGCAACATTTTTAAAAAAAAAAATATATAAATTTTTAATGTGTTTACTGTGTGAAATTGAGTGCATCTCAATGTTTCTAAACCAAAGTAGAGAACATACTTATGGTATTTACCTCATGATGTGAGTTATTAGCGCCCACTGTCGTTCTTTCCGTAAGGAAAGCCGATTCCGTCAAGAAAGAGTGTTAGTGTATGGGGTTCAAGAGGAAAGAACAGCAGGATTATAATCTTACAAGATCATCCCGTCGCGCCATCCTTGTCAACCGATAAGTTTCATGTGGATGGGATAGAGATAACTGTACAGATCCACTGTCGTTCTTTCCGTGAGGAAAGCCAATTCCGTCAAGAAAGAGTGTCAGTGTATGGGGTTCAAGAGGCAAGAACTGCAGGATTATAATCTTGCAAGATTATCCCAGTTAGGCAACGAATCCCAAAGGTTTGTATGACACGACACGCTTTCCCTCGAAGAGACAACATTCCCTTGGAAAGTGAGAGGAAAGAGACCACCCACACGTGTTCTTTCCTTCTGGCCTCACAAAATTTAAAAACAAACAGGATTATACTATTTCATGTGGATGGGCAATGAAGGGATTGTAGTCACACGACAAGCCTGCAGGATGGAATGAGTGGATCGTCTCACAGGAAAGAGTGCAGGAAAGTGGTTGTGTGGATGGTAATGAACATGATTATCAATCATGCCGTGCTTTCCTTCCCAATTAAGAAAAAGGAAAGTCTGTCGGGAAAGAACGACAGTGGATGGGGAGCTATTAGCAACTAGACATGGATTAATCTAGATCTTACTAAGGAATCCACTGTATGAGATTGTGTGAATCTCTTGGTTTCCAACTCATTACAGAGATCATTCTCAAGGGAGTTGCTCATGATGTGAGTTATTATAGCAACTAGACATGGATAATCTAGATCTTACTAAGGAATCCACTGTATGAGATTGTGTGAATCTCTTGGTTTCCAACTCATTACAGAGATCATTCTCAAGGGAGTTGCTCATGATGTGAGTTATTATAGCAACTAGACATGGATAATCTAGATCTTACTAAGGAATCCACTGTATGAGATTGTGTGAATCTCTTGGTTTCCAACTCATTACAGAGATCATTCTCAAGGGAGTTGCTCATGATGTGAGTTATTATAGCAACTATGGATTAATCTAGATCTTACTAAGGAATCCACTGTATGAGATTGTGTGAATCCCTTGGTTTCCAACTCATTACAGAGATCATTCTTAAGGGAGTAAAACTCCCTTAAGAACTACTCCCTTCAGAATTATCTCTGTAATGATTTAAAAACTTTTAGACAGTGGACTTATCAAACATTAAATTAATTAATTACTACTAATTATTAAACCATGTATATTTCCTTCTCACATACTAAGTATGTATATGAAAAAATAAAATTGCATAGTTATCTAAATAAATGACGATTGAATATATTTCTAATCATATCATTAGTTACCTCAGACTGTCCAATTTAATTGGCAGAAAAATGGTTTCTTAAACTAATCAAATTTTGTCAAAACTTGTCAAATTTTTTTATGAGTTTCCTGCGCAAGTAAATTTTTAGTTTAAGTTAAACAAATTTAATCATTTTTATAAATTAAAAAAAAATCAGACAATATTTCAAAACATCAAATTTAAACCAGGTAAAAATTACATTAAACAAAAAAAAAAAAAAAAAAAAAAATGAATCTTTAAAGAAACAAAAAGTAAAATTTAAAAAATAAAAACAATTATTATAATTACTTTATCTTTCTATACTACAGAGGAACAATGGATAATTTTTAAACATTTTGTTATTTTAATGTTATTAATGCTCAATTAAAAATAAAATAAATAATAATAATTTTTTTTGTTCTTTTTTAATTAGAAAAAAAAATCAAATAAATAAATGCATAAATGCAATCAAATTTCAGTTTTTCCCTTCTGAAATTATCTTATTTCTTTTTATCTTTAGGGTAAACGTAAAGAATAAATAAGGCAAAAATGGATAGTATTTATTTTCTTTTAGAATACAAAAATGGCATTTTTGAACAATTTATATGCTAATATGTTAATATATTTATTATTATTACTGTCTCTAATGTCATACTTCTGTTTTTAGTTTTTATTAATAATTTTCAAGTATAGATATGAAAAACACCAGCCAAATAAATAGCTATTAACATATACTTATTTAAAAACAAAATAAAAATGAATAAAACATAATGATAATGATACTTAAAATTATATTAAGTATATAACGTAAGAATGGCTTAAATGATATATTTAAAAAAACAAAAGGACATTTGAGGTACAGAAAGAAAAACATAAATATGTTTAAAGAAAATAAATGCCAAAGGATGTTTGAGTAATTTAAAAATGAAAGGATGTTTGAAGAATTTAATTATATAAGGATGTCTGAAGAATTTAAAAATGAAAGGTTGTTTGAAGAATTTACAAATAAAAGGATGTTTGAAGAATTTAATGACACAAGGATGTTTGAAGAATTTAATGACATAAGGATGTTTGAGAAATTTAAAAATAAAAGGATGTTTGAAGAATTTAAAAATAAAAGGATGTTTGAGTAATTTAAAAATAAAAGGATGTTTGAAGAATTTAAAAATAAAAGGATGTTTGAGTAATTTAAAAATAAAAGGATGTTTGAGTAATTAAAAAATAAAAGGATGTTTGAAGAATTTGAAAAAAGGATGTTTGAGTAATTTAAAAATGAAAGGTTGTTTGAAGAATTTACAAATAAAAGGATGTTTGAAGAATTTAATGACACAAGGATGTTTGAAGAGTTTAAAAATAAAAGGATGTTTGAAGAATTTAAAAAAAGGATGTTTGAAGAATTTAATTATATAAGGATGTCTGAAGAATTTAAAAATGAAAGGTTGTTTGAAGAATTTACAAATAAAAGGATGTTTGAAGAATTTAATGACACAAGGATGTTTGAAGAGTTTAAAAATAAAAGGATGTTTGAAGAATTTAAAAATAAAAGGATGTTTGAGTAATTTAAAAATAAAAGGATGTTTGAAGAATTTAAAAATAAAAGGATGTTTGAGTAATTTAAAAATAAAAGGATGTTTGAGTAATTTAAAAATAAAAGGATGTTTGAGTAATTTAAAAATAAAAGGATGTTTGAGTAATTTAAAAATAAAAGGATGTTTGAGTAATTTAAAAATAAAAGGATGTTTGAAGAATTTAATTATATAAGGATGTCTGAAGAATTTAAAAATGAAAGGTTGTTTGAAGAATTTAATTATATAAGGATGTCTGAAGAATTTAAAAATGAAAGGTTGTTTGAAGAATTTAAAAATAAAAGGATGTTTGAGTAATTTAAAAATAAAAGGATGTTTGAAGAATTTAAAAATAAAAGGATGTTTGAGTAATTTAAAAATAAAAGGATGTTTGAGTAATTTAAAAATAAAAGGATGTTTGAGTAATTTAAAAATAAAAGGATGTTTGAGTAATTTAAAAATAAAAGGATGTTTGAGTAATGAAAAAATAAAAGGATGTTTGAAGAATTTAATGACACAAGGATGTTTGAAGAGTTTAAAAATAAAAGGATGTTTGAGTAATTTAAAAATGAAAGGATGTTTGAAGAATTTAATGACACAAGGATGTTTGAAGAATTTAATGACATAAGGATGTTTGAGAAATTTAAAAATAAAAGGATGTTTGAAGAATTTAAAAATAAAAGGATGTTTGAGTAATTTAAAAATAAAAGGATGTTTGAAGAATTTAAAAATAAAAGGATGTTTGAGTAATTTAAAAATAAAAGGATGTTTGAGTAATTAAAAAATAAAAGGATGTTTGAAGAATTTAATTATATAAGGATGTCTGAAGAATTTAAAAATGAAAGGTTGTTTGAAGAATTTACAAATAAAAGGATGTTTGAAGAATTTAATGACACAAGGATGTTTGAAGAATTTAATGACATAAGGATGTTTGAGAAATTTAAAAATAAAAGGATGTTTGAAGAATTTAAAAATAAAAGGATGTTTGAGTAATTTAAAAATAAAAGGATGTTTGAAGAATTTAAAAATAAAAGGATGTTTGAGTAATTTAAAAATAAAAGGATGTTTGAGTAATTAAAAAATAAAAGGATGTTTGAAGAATTTGAAAAAAGGATGTTTGAGTAATTTAAAAATGAAAGGTTGTTTGAAGAATTTACAAATAAAAGGATGTTTGAAGAATTTAATGACACAAGGATGTTTGAAGAGTTTAAAAATAAAAGGATGTTTGAAGAATTTAAAAAAAGGATGTTTGAAGAATTTAATTATATAAGGATGTCTGAAGAATTTAAAAATGAAAGGTTGTTTGAAGAATTTACAAATAAAAGGATGTTTGAAGAATTTAATGACACAAGGATGTTTGAAGAGTTTAAAAATAAAAGGATGTTTGAAGAATTTAAAAATAAAAGGATGTTTGAGTAATTTAAAAATAAAAGGATGTTTGAAGAATTTAAAAATAAAAGGATGTTTGAGTAATTTAAAAATAAAAGGATGTTTGAGTAATTTAAAAATAAAAGGATGTTTGAGTAATTTAAAAATAAAAGGATGTTTGAGTAATTTAAAAATAAAAGGATGTTTGAGTAATTTAAAAATAAAAGGATGTTTGAAGAATTTAATTATATAAGGATGTCTGAAGAATTTAAAAATGAAAGGTTGTTTGAAGAATTTAATTATATAAGGATGTCTGAAGAATTTAAAAATGAAAGGTTGTTTGAAGAATTTAAAAATAAAAGGATGTTTGAGTAATTTAAAAATAAAAGGATGTTTGAAGAATTTAAAAATAAAAGGATGTTTGAGTAATTTAAAAATAAAAGGATGTTTGAGTAATTTAAAAATAAAAGGATGTTTGAGTAATTTAAAAATAAAAGGATGTTTGAGTAATTTAAAAATAAAAGGATGTTTGAGTAATGAAAAAATAAAAGGATGTTTGAAGAATTTAATGACACAAGGATGTTTGAAGAGTTTAAAAATAAAAGGATGTTTGAGTAATTTAAAAATGAAAGGATGTTTGAAGAATTTAATGATATAAGAATGTTTGAAGAATTTAAAAATAAAAAGATGTTTGAAGAATTTGATAATACATGGATGATTAAAAATTAAAGGAATAGTATGTTAATAATAAAATAAGGTTTGGCCTAACACTAACAGTTCGTGGAGGGCATTGACCCACCAAGGGGTTATTACAACTATACATATGTAATAAGTAGGATGAAGATAGCTAGTAGTAGAACAAGCAGATGTGACACTTGTTGATAGCTAGCAATTAGTTCACTTATTTGGGCTCTTTTAACTAACCCTTTAGGGAGTTGACGCACCAATGTACAGTGTAATCAACAGTGAGATGTATAAATCAAAGTGCTTACAGTTTGCACGTTATGAGTAGTGACTAGACAGATGACTTGAAAATCAGAAAAATTGGGGTGGGGAGCCAATGAGAGGTCAGGATTTTGAATTCTAGAAGGTCGGACCAACTAGGCCAACAAAAATGTCACTGGTTCTACCCCTCCTACTGGCCTAGTGGTTTTATTTTTTTCCTCATTTAGGTTGGCCAATCTGGGTGTCAAAAGTCACAATTCATAACACTCACTGTATATGTGTGATCAAACCGGCCCTAAAAGCAGAAGAGACAATTCAGGATCACAGGTTACATTGAACCCATTAATTGGTGAAGACTTTTTTACTTTTAAGTTTTATTTAAAACTTAATTGAAAATTATGATAGAAACAATTAACAAATAAATTGTATAATGCCATTTTTACATTATTTATTTATATAATTTTACCAAATAATATAGGTAAATATTCAAAGTATGTCTGTTTCATATATTTTATTAGGTTGTGAAGGGTTGGAGAGGCCGGTAGGCGGGAGGTGTGAGAGGGAGCCAGTAGGCGCTAAAGTCAAACCCATCTTTCCGAGTAGGTTAGATTCGGAGCCGGTTTTCTTAAGAGCCGGTGCGGCCGAATCGGTGGCCGACAGTCTCTGAAGTCTTGAATACTGTTCCTGAAGTTGTTTCTGCTTTCTAAGCAACTCTTGATGTTTGGCTTCGAGCTCCTGCTGCCTCGAAGTGGTTCTAGGAGGTGGAGGTGGTGCTGCACCACTAGGGTAGGAGTGTAGCCGGCGCAGGGTCGATACGCCGGGCGTGCTAGACTGGGACGTGCTGCTACTTGAAGAACCTGCCGAGCTAAACGCTTGTAATTCGTCTAGCAGACAGTCGAGTGGGTTCTCCTTACTCCCCCTTCTCTCCCCTGCTCCTCCCCCCTCAGCGAGGACACTCTCTCCAATTGAGCACCCCTGTCAATAAAACACAATACAAACTATTAATTTAAATCTATCAAAACCCACTAACTTCTTATTTCCTGTGGTGCCAAGTCCATCAAAATAATTCAACCAACAAGATACTCATCTAAATAATTTTCCTTTTTTCTTATAACTAATAAAGTTGTTTAAACAAATTGTTATCTGATATAATTAAAGATGTCTTAAAGGATTATTAAACTAAGTGACTAAATTATGCAAGAAACTAAACTCCCAACTATAGATCTTGCTTTAGAGCTCAATCTATAATACAGTTGAAGCCCTCTTATATCTGAAGTTGGTTTAACTTGCCGCTTAGCTGGGAGTACCTCTCCCTTTAACACTCATGTCACCGACCTTTCTCACCTGGTTAGACAAGAGGTAGGTTTACCATAGTTTTGTGAAGTTATATGAAGACACCTGTTTGTTGACCCCCATTTGTATCAACTCTCTATGTAGTCTGGGTCGGATAAAATTACATCGGCCCCCTCACTTCTACAAAGATTGTTTTTTCTTCTTGATGTTAGTGATAAATTAAATATATTTTTTAAATAATAAACTGCTTAATTTTGATGTAATAGCTGTTTTTTTCAAAATTCCTAGCTAATGAAAGGTAGGCATGAATATGGGGGGGGGGGGGGGGGGAATCAGCATGCCAAAATAAGATAGTAAGAAAATTGAATAAAAAATATTATAAAAATGGCTTATCATAATCAGGATTTGATCCTAGTGCAGCGATTTAAAAAAAATAAGTATAATATATTATATTGTTGGTGCTCAGCCAAAACAAGACATCTGCAAATTACAGAAGTTGACATTGCAACCTTTTAAAGTTAAAAAGGTAATAAAAAAAATTATATATTAATAATTAATTAGATAAAAATGCTTTTATTTATTTTTACTTTCTCATATAAAGAGAAAGTATTGTGATGGCGCGAAAATTCGATTTTGATGGATTTACAGGTTTTGAGGTCCCCAGAGTCCAAAAAAGTGGTTTTTAAAAAATGTCTGTCCGTCGTCTGTCGTCTGTCTGTGCAGACGCCTGGAGCCTAAACTACTGGGCCGATTTTGACGAAATTTGGCATACATGTTCAGAAAAATCATACCCCGAGGCAAAATCGAGAAATTAATTTTAGCTCTAAATTTGGGGGCGCTACCCCCCAAAAACTCTGAAAAAACATGAAAAAAAATTATTTCTCGAAAACAGTTCCGACGATTTTGATTAAAAAATTCTAAAATATACTAATCCAACGATATAAGCCGTTCTCCCGGGAAAAATCTAGTTCCTGAGAAATTAGCTTAAAACGCGGACGGAGAGAGCCCGGGTTCGATTCCCCACCCAGGAGAAGTTATTTTTATAATAAATTTTGATGAAAAGTTCAATAATATTTAACTGTACATTTGAAAACTAATAAATGGAAACACTGGGCTAAGTAATTATAAACTCGTATATGAGAAAGTTTGTCTGAGTTGTCTCGGACCGATTTTATTTTTTTAAATATACATTAGGATAAACCATCTAGCATGGGATTGGAGCCTTGATGGACAATCCAAAATGCGGTTAAGCAACCGCATTTTGCATAAGCAAGAATAGGGAAAGTTTTAGAGCAATAAATGACTATTTTTTTACTAAGAGCTAAACACATCTTTGCTCATCCAGGCACTTATTGAACTTAATAATTGAAAGGTAGTGCCTTCATTTTCACACATCAGGTGGGTTGGGGGCATTGGGGTACGTAAGGAGTCAAAGAAAAAGGAGGTGTGCTCTGCAAGTGAGCCTGACAGTTAAGGAAGAAAGACGGTAAATCAGGAGACAAATAATCAAGGTTCTACTGTAGTTATATCAAAGTGATATTTTAATTTTCTGATTTGTGATCAAGTCTAATGTAATAGGCATTAATCTCAACTTATGTAATTTGCAGATTTGTAAGCATGGACAAAATAACATTATGCTTGGCATGTTGAATAGCGCTACTGTAATATAGCCTTCCTTACACATCAACACCAAACAAGATTAACTCCATCCATAGCAGTCAAGTATTAAAAAAAAATTAACAATTATTATTTAACTAAAAATGTTGGAGAATGAATGGAAACACATAATTTCATAGATGTAGCTATCAACCAACCACATACATTTCAATACATATATATTTACACGTAATAATAGAAATAAAATAATATTAACACCACAACTGACTTGAAACACCACAGGATCATAGAAGTTAGCTTTTAAATTAGGTTTTTTTTTCTTAAATTTACATTTATTTTATAAATTACAAGAACTTTTTCTTTAAAAGCTCTTGTAATTTTGTTTAATAATATTTTAAATAATTCCTACCTTGAATAATTACCTGACTTTAATTTCACTAATTAATTTATATATATATATATATATATATATATATATATATATATATATATATATATATATATATATATATATATATATATATATATATATATATATATATATATATATATATATATATATTGTTTTTTTTTTCTTCTTCTTCTTTTTTTCATATAACATTATAATAACTATTTACTTTTTTAAATTGTTCAACGTCAAAGTTAATATTTAAGCAAATTAAAAATAATAGCACATTTAAAAAGTATTGGTGGGAAAATTTAAGATGTAAAAAAGAAGTAACTATCGTAAGAAATCTTGCTGAAATGGGATAAAAAATTCAGTTTTCTCAAATTTTAGATTGTTTCTTACAATAGAAAGACCTTTTTAACTCTCCCAGTGAAGCCTTCTCTATACAGCAACCCATCAAGAACATTTGAACATAAATCAAAGTCTAAAAGTCAGAACCTATCACTCTACCTGAAGTACTTTCAAACTACTAATATATTTAATTTGTAAAAAGGACTTTTCAATTATATATTTTCTAGTATAGTCACGGTTAGTAATGAAATGTCTTGACTTTTGTCATCTGTTCTTTGCTACATAATAGTATATTTAGTTTATTTCTTCCCTCACTAAGGTTTTAAAGATTTTATTTTAGACTGCAGTCAAGACTGTTCTTTTCTACATAATAGTATATTTAGTTTATTTCTTCCCTAACATAGGTTGGTAATATTATATTTTTCAATAATGTCATACTGATCTTTTCTACAGAGTATAAGTTATTAAACACTTAAAAAATAGTATAAAAGGCTGTGCAAAAAGCCTCTATCATAGCCTCAATCATATGGTCCAGGAGATAGCGTGCGAAAAAATGTCTGACTAACATCAAGCTAGAATTTTGTATACAAGTCAATCTTTTAACGCCTTTTAAGAATATGTAGTCGGCTAAGTTTGTCTGCTGGACATAGCTTGGCAATAGCCATTTGAAAAAAACAAACCGGTGGAGAGCGGCCATGTCTCACCAATTATGGTGGACAATGTGATTTTCATGATCCTGAGTACAGAATTAGTTAGTAGACCGAAAATCAAGTTGATGTTAGTTTGTCTCTAGACACGTTACCACGTTGATTTTTAGTAATATTTGAATAACTAACCTATCAAGTGTGAAAATAATATCGACTTGATGTTTGGTCTACTAACTAATTCTGTACTCAGGATCATGAAAATCACATTGTCCACCATAATTGGTGAGACATGGCCGCTCTCCGCCTTCAAACGCCTATTGCCAAGCTATGTCCCGCAGACGAACTTAGCCGACCACATATTCTTAAAAGGCGCTAAAAGATTGCCTTGTATACAAAATCCTAGCTTGATGTTAGTCACACACTTTTTTGCACGCTATCTCCTGGACTAATATATTATCATTTAATAATTAAATTTAATTCCTCAATTCTGTACTGATAAGTTGACAGGTGTGAGTCAAAAATTTACATTTTTAAGGTTAAACAATTCTTATTATTAACAGCTACCTTAAAGTGACATTAATTTAAGTACATTCTGCAGAGTACCACTCTAAATTTTTTAGAAATAGATCCTTTTTTTTTCATTTTGATCCTTACATGTAGTTTTTTAAGAGTATATTTATTATCTAATAAAGGGAATCGTAACAGTCCCTTAAATATATATCAATTGAATACTTTATTGTTTATAAAGATTTTTTGACACTAATTTTTTATAAATTGCAGATAAATTTGTGGAAATTTGGCATGAATAAATTAATAATCGATCGATTCATGGATATTTATGTCCTTTACCTCGAAAAACCAGAGGTCAATTACAGTAACAAGCCAAAAGAATGGCCAATTATTGATTCAATTTCACAGAAATAGATTTTTTTTAAAAAAAAAGAAGCAATGTGTTAGCCAATAAGCTGCTAAAACTGCAGCTAAAAAATAATCAGAATTAAAATTAAAGCAATACAGCTAGACACCCATCATTAAGAAATAGTAAATGTTATAAAAAGAGCCACTATTTGCAATCGTGTAGGCAAATATACTATATAAGAAATAGCGTGTGGTTTAAAAACATTGTTTTAATTTATTACAGAGTTTTCTTTCTTCTTTGATAATTGGTTTATTTAATTAATTACATAAAATCGAGTAGTAAAAAAAAATTTTTAAACAACTGTGTCAGTGACTTTTGGGACACCTTAAGGCGGGATACACTTGAGCATTCGCCCTGAATGAGCATGTGTTCCCATTGATGTGCCAACAGCGCTCAGATCGGATTCGGCTCGCCCTGTCCACATCTGAGCAAAATGGGGCGAACGAATGCTAATTTGGGGCGAATGCTCAAGTATTTACTCGACCTTATACTTATCAGTACAGAATTTGTTCCTCAAACACCCTGTTTGAACATATTTAAATAATATAAAAATGAGGTTTCCTTGACTCCATTGTAAAGTTAATTATAATGTTATATGATAAAAAAGTGAATCTAATTTTAAAAAAACTAATATCTCTGCAAAAAAACTGAATTGATATTTTAGTTTTTAACAAGATTCAATTTATTCGTTGATGTAAATTTGAAATAAAAGAGAAATAATAAAAGATTTAGTTTTATCAATAATATCATATTATCATAAATTAGGTAACATACCATCTAAACACTATAGGATAAAAAAAAAATAAATCATAATAATAATTACGATTTCAGTTTGTTGAGTTTACAATGCACACATATATGCGTTACAGTATTAGGTAACAAAGCATCTAAACACTACAGAATAAAAGATTAAGAATTACTGCTATAATTGTACAATAGAAGAATTTATAATGAACATTTCAATACAATGCATCAGTTAACATAGCATCTAGACACTACATTACAAACTAACACTACATTAGTTGTAGAATAGATGAGTTTCCAATGTAATTACATCTTTTTCAAGTAAAATAGCATCTAAATACTAAATTATTTGTTATTTGTAGTATCAGCATTAACAATTAGACTCAAGCGATAACAACACTCAAAGGAATTTTCAAAATACAAATATACCGTAAAGAAAAGCACTAAAATAAAATCAATTAGTTGCATTAAGGAAACGATAATTGACTAGAGTAAGAAAGCTTTAGGATATTCTATCATTCGGCAATGTGAGATCAGGGTCAAATCAAACAGAATTTAACGACTACTTCAGTTATAAGAGGGTATATTAGCGAGATGCTGTCTAATAAAACACAATAGGAAAGTTTATGCTAACGTTTCACTAAATTTATTATCATCATCAGAGCAGGAAGCAACGTATAAAATAAAAATAATACAAAAAGGTTGAGGTTGACTCTCCGGCATGTTGGAATGAGGAGGTGTGGTTGAAAATCCAAAAGGAATGAATGGAGGTGTGGTTGAAAATCCAGATATTAGAAAAGGGTAAGGTTCTAGCGGGGTAAGGGTAAACCTTAATTATTTGAGTTATTGTTGACACAGTGTCAGCTTATAACAGAACATTAGACACATTATCTGCGTAACCAACATATGCTACCTCAAGACTAACCCTCTATAGAGTAGCTTTGATAAAAAACAGAAGCAACACACCAACTAGTTAGTTTGTAATGTAGTGTTTAGATACAATGTTATACGACAATGTAATGTACTGAAATGTACATTGTAAACTCATCTATTGTACAATTAAAGAAGTAATTGTTAGAATGTAATATAGTGTTTAGATGCTGTTACCTGATGATGTAATGTACTGAAATGTACATTGTAAACTCATCTATTGTACAATTAAAGAAGTAATTGTTAGAATGTAATGTAGTGTTTAGATATTGCGTTACCTGATGATGTAATGTATTGAAATGTACATTGTAAACTCATCTATTGTACAATTAAAGAAGTAATTGTTAGAATGTAATGTAGTGTTTAGATATTGCGTTACCTGATGATGTAATGTATTGAAATGTACATTGTAAACTCATCTATTGTACAATTAAGTTGATAATTGTTAGTGAATTGTAGTGTTTAGATATTACGTTAGAATGTAATATAGTGTTTAGATGCTGTTACCTGATGATGTAATGTACTGAAATGTACATTGTAAACTCATCTATTGTACAATTAAAGAAGTAATTGTTAGAATGTAATATAGTGTTTAGATGCTGTTACCTGATGATGTAATGTACTGAAATGTACATTGTAAACTCATCTATTGTACAATTAAAGAAGTAATTGTTAGAATGTAATGTAGTGTTTAGATATTGCGTTACCTGATGATGTAATGTATTGAAATGTACATTGTAAACTCATCTATTGTACAATTAAAGAAGTAATTGTTATTTTGTAATGGACTGTTTAGATATTGCGTTACCTGATGATGTAATGTATTGAAATGTACATTGTAAACTCATCTATTGTACAATTAAAGAAGTAATTGTTATTTTGTAATGGACTGTTTAGATATTACGTTACCTGATTATGTAATGTAATGAAATGTACATTGTAAACTCATCTATTGCACAATTAAGTTGATAATTGTTAGTAAATTGTAGTGTTTAGATATTACGTTACCAGATGATGTAATGTATTGAGATGTACATTAACTTAAGTATTTACTATTAATTTTAATTCCCTTCTAATTTTAAGCAAGTTTAGATAAAATCAACGCAATTGACAATTGATAAAGATTTTAGATCAAAAAATAAATTGAACCAAATTTAAAACCATCAAATAATTATGAGAGTGTAAAGGCAAGTGACAAAAAGCCATACAAATAAAATAAGAGAAAAAATGTTGGTATAACTTGGTTTGGTGCAATCGATCCTTATCACATATATTACGATATCTACAAATTTTGTCACAAATATCAATAAATCAAGATGGTTAAAGTGTACTTTAAAATATAGCTCAAATTTCATTGTAGTTGCTCTCTTTTAGATATAATTTCTTTAATTTGTGGCCATAAAGAGATGATAAATTATATAATTGATTATCCTAGGAATTTTAATCATAATCAGGAATTTTGATAGTTGTGAGTACACTAAACATTTAGCGATGCCAATACCCTTATAGTTACTTGCAATCATTCCGTTAAACCAAGAATTACCTAAATATAAATCAATAAAGACTTTTTATAAAAAAAAAAAAAAAAAAAAAACTTGAAACCATGCATAAGTACTAAGAATAAAAAAGTAAGTACTTAATAAAAAAAACAATATCATGCAAAAAATAAGAAAAAAAATATATTCTAGCAAAATAATTTAAAAACAATCAAGACAATCTTGGATTTTTTTTTTTTTTTTTTTTTTTTTAAAGTTTAAAAAATATTAAAGATAACTAAAATATTAGAATTTTGAACAAATATAATATATTATTGTCATATTAGAGGAAAAACTGACAATGGGACGTTCCCTTACTTTGACACAAGCAAAAATCTCAGAGTAAGGAAGGGGTAGAGGGAATAATCCAATATGAAAAGTGGTTAATTATTGCCTCCCCTGATACTAAACCTCTCTAGTGAGCTTAACCCGAACTAAAATGGCAGTGTGATGTAAAATATAAATAAAATCCTTCATTCACAGCACTTATCTACTACTTATTATAGTTTTGTGTCATATGTCAAGATATGACATAGTAAATTTAATTGTTTAAACATAGTATTTTTCTTAACTTGTTCTTTTTGACATGTTTAAGATAAAATAAAATAATTTCAGTTGTTGTTTGAAAGCCAAAAGAATTAGTTTATTCTTATTATAGTTAAAAATATTGTCAGAGTACGACAAAGAAGAGTTGAAATTGGACCGGAAAGTACGGAAATCTTGGGAAAAAGAACATTACGTGAAGAATTTTGAAAAAATTGGAGAACCGAATTCAAAACTTTTACCTTGTACCTATCAGCGAAAATGAACTAGTTCCTTGACAAAATTGGAAACTCGGAAAAATATAAAGGCAAAATTCAAGTCAGGATGCGTCACTGCGCACTCAGCAGAAGTAAGGACTGAGGCCTCGACCATCGCAAGACTGATTTGCATTTTATTTCATTAAGAGATGATTTAAAACTAACAGAGACAACATTCACTCAGTGGACGAAAAAGGATATCATTCAGAGGCGGAGTGTGTCATATGTCAAGATATGACATAGTAAATTTAATTGTTTAAACATAGTATTTTTCTTAACTTGTTCTTTTTGACATGTTTAAGATAAAATAAAATAATTTCAGTTGTTGTTTGAAAGCCAAAAGAATTAGTTTATTCTTATTATAGTTAAAAATATTGTCAGAGTACGACAAAAGTTTTTACTCATCTGAAATCATTTTAAATTAAAAGTTAAGAAAATTTATTAAAAAATATAATATATGTAAGAGCCAAATCTGAAATGAATGCTTTAGAAGCCGACTTTTGTTTTATACAAGATTTCATTTTGATTTCTAGGAACGGTAATATGTTTATTAATGACGTTATTGCCGTTAGATAATTAAAGTAAAGTAATAAGGTTAAAAAAAACAATTAAAAATAAGAAATTTCAATATTTTAAGGAATATCACTTAGTACAGTAGTCTCGCTAATCCGGGTTTGACGGGACCAGTTTACTGAAAGTCAGGATTAAATGGAATCATTTTTAAAATGTCTGTAAAACAAGTTTTAGTTGGGTAAAACTATTAAAATCGATATTTTTATCATAAAAATTACTTCTATTACTCTAAAAAAAACACTATTTAATGACTATTCTGTCACCAGTCTGAATATCAAATAAATTAAATTAAAATGACAATCTATTACCCAGGTACAGGTATAGAAGGGACTTCCAGGGAAACAAGCTGTGTTCCGAAATAAAATTCATGCAATGGCTAATCATTAAACAAAAAGTTAAGACATTGAACACTGGCGGCTTGGCGAAATTTCACGGAACTCCGTTGAGCCCCCACTACGTGTTTCTTAAAACCCTCTCCCCATTTCAGTCATATATAATTGTGTTTCCTGGAATACACTACCTTTATATCTTCCGCCCTACATTTCTATGGAACCTAAACAGTCGAATCTGTTTATTTTTAACAGAAATAACGTATATTCCTCATGTCGGAATGTACACCTGTAAAACTATACTAAGCACAGTTTTATAAATTTTAATAGACAATAAAAGCAGAAACCCTGATAATCTTAACAATTTATAAATCTGAACAGGTACCTGGTTCCAAATTGTACATAGTTTTTGGCCCGTCCAGATTATACGGATGTCTGGACTAGTGTTGTCCGGATTAGTGAGACTCTACTGTACTCTCAGCTGATAATAGATAAATATTGAGTTTTTATCGGGATATCAATATTGTTTCTATCAAACTGCCACTTGAGAGTGCTAGTATTGGGGGAGAGTATAATGAACCACTTTTTAATATCCAGGTTTTACAGTATTGTTCCCTCTACCCATACCCTTACTCTGAGGCAAACATCATCTGCTGTTCTTCTCTTCCCGAATTTTGTGATAAGGGTGTAAGTAAAGGAACCTCCCCTACACTTTCAGTTAAGAATTAGTAATTGACAATTCTTGACTTAAAATTTCAAGCATGAAAATATGATTATATATTAATAGGTAATAATTAATAAATCGGTGTACCTATTAAAATCAGGTTTGAATATAAACCATTTTTAAACAAAATATTGACTACATAAAGTAAAATAGAAAAACTAGTAAAAACATAGGAAAACTAGTTTTTGTAAAATTTGATTTAAAGTGTTTGCAATGTATTTTCCTTCAATAAGACAATATAATATATATCTGTATCTCAGAGGTTGATTTTTGTAAATTTATATTTTAGTAATTAAAGAAGAAATATTTTCTAAGGCGAAAAACGTAAAACTGTTTACATATATAGCGATTATCTATTTATTTAACTAATAAAGGAATTGCAATATTTTACCACAATAATTTGTTAGCATAATGCAGTAAATACCATAAAAGCTTTAAAAGTACCTCAGAGGTACATAATTTAAAAAAAAAAAATTATATTTAATACAATAATAAATATTATAATTACCTAAATTATAATGTGACTTTGTGATGAGTACATACTTTTAATATATTATGTATTAGGTACCAATAATAAAAAAAAAGAAAATATATATATATAAAATAAAATGATTTATTTTTTTAAATTTAATTCAAGCATATAATTAAAATTTAATGATTTCTTTTCTTTTCATTCCATTTTTATTTAATTTCATTTGTAAATTTTAAAGTAACAGGGGTAAAAAAAAGAGAAAAAATAAACAACAATAAAAGAAAAAAAAAAATACATACACAAAAAAAACACTAAATTAATAAAAAAATTATTGGGGGGGGGGGGGATAAGCTTTTTGTTATAATTACATAAACAATTTTTGTACATATTTTTTCTATAATAAAAAAATAAACAACTAACTATACATATAGGAAAACATAGTTAAGGTAAGTGGTGTAAATGTGGCATGCTCTCTAAGAAAGATTTATACTTAAATTTCAACTCTATTTAAAAAAAAAAAAAACTATATGTATAATATTTTGGTACATATAAGGTAGTGTACATATATGGTTCATTAGCCTTTTTTTTAGAATAATAAAGGCTTTAATACAAAAATGTGTTTTGTATAGCTAACTGTTGGAAACTGATAGGAATGTACATAACATATGTATGTTCATTCATGTACGTATGTAATTACATATTACATTCATATTGTACATTTAGTTTATCCATACATATGTCAATACAAATACAAATTAATTTAATTATTAATTGAGGGAATTATTATTTTAATAAATAACAATAATTATTAGCACTTTTAATAGCAGATATAAGAGATTCAATATTAAAAACAAATAAGAATTGGAATTAAACTCAAATAGAAGGTTGTTTAGATGCAGGTTATAAACAAAGATAAACATGGTTGAAAAAGCAGTGTCGCCAACCTGATTTCAACAACTTCATTACATTAGCCATTCATTTTCTACTATTTATAAAATAATTAAGTTACAATCTTTACTTTTTTTGCTCTACTTTACTTTTTGAGTTTAGAGATGAAAAGACTCCCTCTAAACTAATTCAAAATCATAACTTTTTCTCCCTACTGGAGATAAAAATATTTTAAATCCTCAAAACAATTTATGGTAAAATATCATAAATAAATTATTAAAATCTAAAACAATTTAATACCACAATTCAAGTGACTAATAATTTACAAAAGAATCTTTTCTTTTAGAGTAGCCCGAGAAAATTATGGATAGAGGACACTGAAAAAGATTTAAAAAACCCTAACCAGTCAGGAATTTGCAGAAATAGGTCAAAGCCCACCCGAGACTAAAGAGCTTCAGTAATAAGTACCTAAGTATCCCATAAAAAAAAATGTGTAATGTTTTAAAATTATAAGTAATTTCTTTCAATATATCGATCAACGAATTTAGTTCATTTGTGGTAATGTAATTTTATTTGTTTATCAACTAATTAAATATTTTTTAGGATTAATTTATTCTAATATCCTAATAAAAATTTCGCCATTTTATATTATAATGATAATGAGCCATTAAGCCCACGGGCTTAATTTTGTATGTAGAAAAAAAGTAAAATTAATTTAGATAAGTTATTATATTTATTTAGATAAGTCATTATATCTATTTAAATAAGTTATTATAACTTTTTTGATAAGTTATTACATCTATTTGAAGACCAACAAATCAAGAATTTATTTATTGGAATAAATGTGGTTGCCTTAGCTTAGCAATAACAAATCATTTTGAGGTACGTCGTTGGGACATTACTAGATTTTATAATTCTAATAAAAAAGATATCATTTTATATTATAACGAGCCGCTAAGCCGGTGGCAACAGGATTAATTAAATATTTAAAAAAAATAAGAAAAAATTAATTTAGATAAGTTATTATATCTATTTGAAGATCAACAAATCAAAAGAAACCAATTATTTTTATGGGAATAAATGTGGTTACCTTAGCTTAGCAATAAAAAGTAATTTTGAGGTGAGTCCTCACTATTGGGACACTACTTGAATATATTATCCTAATAAAAATGTCACCATTTTATATTATAATAGGTAATTTTTTTTTTTTCACGATGAATAAGATCTAAATAATTTACAAACTCAACTTTGTAAGTTGTTTCACATTTAACACATATGTAAATTCGTTTAGCACATTTCAAAACATATTTACACCTCTTACCTTGAATAATTTCAAACACATTTAATATGTTTTTTTTATTTGAAAATTAAATAAAGGTTAATTACGGTTAAAGCACAAAAAAAAATTAAACTTAACAAAGAAACAAAATAGTTTTCATCCAAAAATAAATCCAATCAAAAAAATAAAATTCATCAAACAAAAAAAAAGCAAAGTTAAATAAGGTAAAATAATAACAAAGCAATCAAATAGTGGTAATTGTAAAGTGTGATAAAAAAAACACAAGTTTGGCTACTCAAAACCACAATTGGTTAAAGGTAGAAAATAATGGTTCAGAAAATTTAAATTAAATAAAATCTATATCTAAAAATTCATATTATTTTATTATTTGCACCTTGTTCCAAATCATTTAAATGAACCAAAATCTACTTTCTTTTAAATTACTAATAGATTGTGTGATTCCTAAAATTATTAAATAATTTTTTTTCAGATGTATTCTAAAGGTTTTCCTCCTATTAGATTTGTAAATGAAGATGCTAACTGCTAAAGCAACAGGGGTTCCTCAAAACTAAATACTAATTATTATAATTCTTAAAGAACCTCAAAGGAAATAAAAATAGGCTTTATAGCATTTTTTCAATGACCAAAATCTAAGAATAGTATATTATGTTACTAGGCTGTGAAGCGAGTTTTTTCTTTACCGCGGCAATTACATTTACTGTCGAGCGAAGCGAGACAGTAAATATTGCCAAGGTATTTTTCCAAGGCTATTTTTTCCGAGGTAGCAGACAATGAAAAAACATTAAATATTAATCACTAATCAATATATAATAATAACAAATATTAGTACATACTTAAGACTTAAAAAAAGAAACCTTAAAAAGAGGTTACACTATAAGAAAAGATAAATAAAACGCATTGACATCTAGCGGATTTTAATCGTACTAGAAGCATTTCTACAAAGACTGCAGCGGTACTAACGGAAGTTTTGACAACTACCCGCCGGACATAAAAAATCTTTTAGTTCCTAGGACGTAAAAGATTTTTTCTTTACAGCTAGGAGTAATGAAAAGATTTTTTAAGTCCACGTAATGAAAAAATGGATTTTAGCTATGTCTTTTAGGCTCTAAAGTTACTATTTCACAGCCTACCTCGGAAAAAATATTAATAAGGACCTCAAAGGGAATAAAACTAGGCTTTATAGCATTTTTTCAATGACCAAAATCTAAATAGAAAATATTAATAAGGACCTCAAAGGAAATAAAAATAGGCTTTATAGATTTTTTTCTATAACCAAAATCTAAATAGAAAATATTAATAAGGACCTCAAAGGAAATAAAAATAGGCTTTATAGCATTTTTTCAATTACCAAAATCTAAATAGAAAATATTAATAAGGACCTCAAAGGAAATAAAAATAGGCTTTATAGATTTTTTTCTATAACCAAAATCTAAATAGAAAATATTAATAAGGACCTCAAAGGAAATAAAAATAGGCTTTATAGCATTTTTTCAATTACCAAATTCTAAGAAAATATTAATAAGGACCTCAAAGGAAATAAAAATAGGCTTTATAGCATATTTTCAATGACCAAAATCTAAATAGAAAATATTAATGAGGACCTCAAAGGAAATAATAAATAGGCTTTATAGAATTTTCTCATAACTAAATGCTAAGTATTATATAATGCTTAAAGGACCTCAAAGAAAATAAAACTAGGCTTAATAGAATTTTCTCATAATCAGATGCTACGAATTATAATGCTTAAAGGAACTCAAAGAAAATAAAAGTAGGCATTATATAATTGGCTTTAGTAACCAAATGCCATGTAGTAAACAGAAATTAAAGCATCTCAAAAAAAAATAAAAGAAGTCTTTTTATAATTTTCTCATAATCAAATGCTAATGATCCCAGAAAAAATTAAAGTAGTATTATAGTCTTTGTTTTAGTAACCAAATGCTACTGTGTAGCAATTAAAGGGTCTGAAAGAAAATAAAAGTAGTATTATAGTCTTTTTTTTAGTAACCAAATGCTACTGAGTAGCAATTAAAGGGTCTGAAAGAAAATAAAAGTAGTATTATAGTCTTTGTTTTAGTAACCAAATGCTAAATACTAAGTAGCAATTAAAGGGTCTGAAAGAAAATAAAAGTAGGCTATACAGAAGTTTCTCGTAACCAAATCCTAAAGTAATAGTACTTAATAATATAAGTACATACATAGTAAGTAGTAGGTACTTAATAAGAAAAAGGTAATTTCTTTTAGTAGCTCTTTAGTTCCCTAAAGAAAATAAAAGTAGGCTTATAAAAATGTTGTACAACCAAACTCAAAATTGTAAATAGTACTTTGTTTAAACCAAATGCTAAGTGGTAAGTAGTTTTTTTTTTTTTTTTTTTTTTAATTATTTCTTTTAATAGCTCTTTAGTTCCCTAAAGAAAATAAAAGTAGTGTTTACAGAAATTTCTAATAACCATAAACAAATAAATACTAAGAATACCTAATTACCTTAAAGTAAATATATATCCTGAACCAATATAACTACCATCTTGAATGAATAAACTGTGTTTATTTATTTAAGTTTTACTTGCACCATTAACTAATATTATAATTATTAGTAATTTTTATATTTTCTTCATTTTTTTGTACTTTATAAACACCAAATAAAGTTTTTTTTTTTTTTTTATCACACTCAAAAACATAAAAATAATTTCAAAAGAAAAAAATTAATACAACTTTAAGAGAAAGAAAAAAAAAAAAGAAGCTTATGTTTATATTACATATTTATATAAAACGGAGGGGAAAAAAATAAAACAGCAAAAGAAAAACAAATAAATAATTGTAAATAATAATAACTAAAATTAATAACAATAGTTAATATAGGATGGCCACTGGGGTGCGTTTTAAAAAATGGTTAAAGGCAAGATTATGCAGGCAGTACACGGAATTACTTCATCCTCATCCCAATTTTGCAAGTCTAGAAAAAAAAAAATTGTAAAAAAAAAACACTCAAATAAAAAAAAATATAATCACAAAAAAAGAAATTCAAGCAGAAACAAATATTAATGTAAGGAAATATGTGCATAAAGATAAGTTTATCTCAATCTACTAAAATTTGAAAAAAGGGAATAAAGGGAGGGTGATACTTATCTAGGAAAGTTTGTTTAATAGAATTTGTACTATAAAGTTTAGCTTGGACTGTTGAAATTATATTTAGGGTGGTCTAAAGATTGCTATTTTAATTTTATTAATAGTTGCACATTATGAGGGTAACGTGCAACTCTAATAGCTCTGAACTTATTATTCGTGCAGGGAAAATGCGAAGTTCAATAGACGGACAGACAGACACAAGACCAAAAATGTTCTCTGATATATGAAATAGATTTATGTCTCGGAATTTTTGAATTCGGAGACATTTAAACATTTTTGTTCTTGAAAATGATCCAAATGCTGGGAAAGAGCAAAAAATCAAACATTATGCTAACAAATATATTTAAACTCATGCAAAGTTTTGTGATTGACTATTGAAGGAGGATATGACGGGAATTTTAATAGAATAAAAAGTTGTAAATAAGACGTGTTTGATATTTTTATAATTAAATATAAAAAAAATACTTTAAAACACAAAGGAGAGAGAGAGAAAAAAATTAATAAACAATACTTTTTTTTTTTCTTTTAGGTCTTATACTTAAAGAAAAATAAAATCATAAGGGATCAACTGAAGAAAATACACAAATAAATATAAAGAGTAAATCTACTCAAAATACTAAAAAAATTTAAAGAAACCAATCTTACACATCAACTGACTCTTAAATATACTATATATAACTACGATATTAATGTCAAAAATTATCTAAATATAATTAATTAAAGATCTAAATAAATACATAAAATAAAAAGTAAAATTTCTTTAGATTAATTTACTAGCAGAAATAAAAAAAAAAACTTTTTAAAATGAAAAAAAAAAAAATAAAGAATGTGTTTTTTTTTCAAGTAGAAAGATATCCACTTCAAATTGTTTACAGTTACTTTAGCTACATAAATAACTACTGCTAATAACTCTAAAGCAGGATAAAGCGTGGGGAAAAATATAAATAATAAGATGCAATTTAAATCAATTAAATAAAAAAAACACGCTATTGTAAATAAATAAAATACAAATTTAATAAAAGCTTAAATTGTTCATTCTATTATATGCTCAGATTATTTCAGATTTTGCATTCTAAAATGTACACGTTTATATTATAAGTAAATGCATTTTTGATTACTTAAGTGCAATGATATTTGACATGCATTGTTTACTGCATTCAACTAACGTATAATAAATATATATATTCTATCCATAATTCTAGAATTTAAATAGGTATTACCAGTGCTCGATTTCTGGAAATTGAGGTGCCGGAACTCTCTCTATCCCCCCCCCCCCTCCCCCTTTAAAAGGGGGGTCCGGGGGTCCTCCCCCGGGAAATTTTTTAAAAATAAACGTTCAAAAACAGCATTTTCAGCAGTTTTGGAGTATACCCACACTGCAATCAGGTTGGTATTTCGTGTGTAAACTTATATCATTTTAAGAAGTATTTTTTTATAAACAATGTCTTGATTAGCATGTCACGTGTTGTTATAATACTCTCAATAATAAATAGATACTTGGTTTATACGAATAATTAAATCAACAAAACATTGCCTGTCTCACTCGCCCCGGGACAGTTTTAGCACAGCGTCTCTGCAAAGTACTCATTTAATACTATCCCTGCCATTAAAAAAACCTTTGTTGTTTCAGGTTATCATTATTTAGTAGTATAATCTCAACAAAAGAGATATTTCTTCTATTCGGAAAAAAAAAAATATTTGCCCCCAAAAAAATACAATGGTGTCAGTTTAATACATGATGTCCTTAATCAAATTTTTAGTCACTCACTGACAAACAAAATTTTAAGTAAGTATTAAAAAAAAATCTAAGTGCCGATCATTTTATTTTTTATTTATCAGAGAGAGAGGTCCCGGAACGCCGTTCCGCCCCGTTCCGCCTGAAATCGAGCCCTGGGTATTACAGAGGAAGGCATAGTGATAGATAAATCCGTATTGGTTCATCTAGATTTTGGAAGGCAAACAGAAATTGAGCTGTATAAGATTCAAACCAATGGCAGTAAGTTATAAAAAGTTAACTTAAAATTGTTTTCAACATTTGGAAAAAAACTGAAATAACAAGTTGCTTCTGCATAGTTAGCAGAAAAGTATAATTATAATTTAACTAAAAATGCTCAATGAGTAAAAAGATTAGTTTATGATTTTGTAATAAACAAATAATTATAAAGAAAAAATGTAGGTGAATTTTTTAAACAGTGTTTTGGTGTTATTTCAAAACACTATTTAATAAATTAAGTGTTTATTGTATTAGTCAGGGTGCCCATAGGCAAAAAAGTAACTTATACATACTCTTTCCAAACCTTTTTGTATGGCTTGTTTAGGCAAAGTCTGACACCGTTTTCCTCTGTGACTTTTTTTAGTTTTGGGGCTTTTTTTTTTATTTGAACCCTAAAATTTTGACGGGTCAGACTAGAAAATCGGAAAAAGTTTTGCATCAGACAATATTAAAATGTTGATTTATAGGGTTCAAATAATGTATCTTGAGAAAATCAGCCAGTTATTAATTAATGATATCAATTAATAAGAATGGATATTAATTAATATGAACTAATATTAATTAATGATTAATAACCAGCTGATTTTTTCAAGATACATCATTTGAACCCTATAAATCAACATTTTAATATTGTCTGACGCAGAACTTATTTATTTATTTATTTATTTTTTTTTTTAAATCAAATTATAATTATTATTAACTACGGGAAACAGACAGAGAAAAATACACTCCAGCGCTAAGATTTGAACCACAGGCCTCTATATAGTTGGTAGAGCGCTATACTGGAAATATAGAGGCCTGTGGTTCAAATTCCAGCGCTGGAGTGTATTTTTCTCTCTCTGTTTCCCGTAGTTAATAATAATTATAATTTGATTTAAATTAAAAGTTAATCTTTCCGTAGTATGAATACAACCAAAATCGTAAAATATGAATTGCAGAACTTTTTCCGATTTTCAAGTCCAACACGTCAAAATTTTAGGGTTCAAATAAAAAAAAAAACGCCCCAAAACTAAAAAAAAGTCACAGAGGAAAACGGTGTCAGACTTTGCCTAAACAAGCCATACAAAAAAGGTTTGGAAAGAGTATGTATAAGTTACTTTTTTGCCTATGGGCACCCTGACTATATTATTAATAATGTTTTTCTTTATATTTATTTACTAAAAACAAAGTATAGTTGCCAACGCCTACTATGCCTGGAAAAGTTAATCATGCATTCAATTTTTTGTGATATACGGATAAAAAAAAATTATAAAAGTATATAATTACTATTAATGTATGCACTCTAAAATATCAAAACTTTTAACTTTTAACTTTTTTTTAAAAAAGCAATCATTCAATGTTAAAAACCAAAACACAAACAAACGGAAATATATAGTTTTGTTTTTAAAATGCAAGCAAACCTGTACATCAAAGGAGTCATCCAACAAAGAGTTGTTTTGTGCCTAAAATATTATATTTTATTTTAATTCACCCATTTTTTAAAAAAATATATATATGTAAAACAATATGATAAATATAAATATAATAAATATAAATATATATATGGCATAAAAAAAAATAATTTTTTGATGAATTAAAAGCAGAATAAAATTTAAAAAAATCAAAATATTTAGTAAGTGTAGGACTTAATCTTTAATTTTAAAATGATAACATATTAATATTTATTTATATTATTATGTCAATGAGAAAGATCTTGAAAAAATCTTAGAAATCAAACTAAATATTATTTGTGTATTACTAGATCTACACTGATAAGTATAAAGGTGTCAAATTCAAAAATTCAATTTTCAGAAGAACCACAAATGAATGTTTACAAAATGCTGCCTGTTATGCAGCTATGTGTATTACAAACCATTTGTCTTATCATAAAATAAATGTAGTTCAATGACCAATCAACGACTTCAGATAAACATGAGCATTTGTGTCAAGACATCATTCTGTGTGAAGACGTCTTTTGGTTATTGAACTACACCTCTTTAATGATGAGTCGATATCATACATAGGGGAAAAAACAGCAGAGAACCATTCTACTTGTTAGATCTCTATTTCTTCTGCAATAAGTTTCATTTATTATACAGGGTGACTGTCATTATATATGTGAAACAATGAAGTAGGTTGTTCTACGCCCCAGGGGCTATAAAAAAACCATATATAAACCATGGGTCAAATATTAACCGTTCTCCCGCAAGGTCAAATTTTATGATGAGATATGCATACTTTGCTCATAAAAACGCTTATTGCTCCAAAAGTATAAAAGCTAGAACGAAATTTTTAGTTTCGTTGTAAAGCTGACAAAATTTTCTACAAGGAAAGTGTAATTTTAATTTCCATGCCCTCAAATTACATGACAAAAAATTTATACAAATTTTATTTTTAAGAAAAAATAAAAAAAAAATCCATTTTCTTTGTGGTTTCACAACTTAGTAACAAACCGAGCTTAAACTTTTCAGACTTCAGGAAAAACTTCCTTATTTACTAACGTTTCGATCAATATTAATGTTATTACCCATTCATAGTGTTGAATTTTTAGTAAACTTCGCTGAAAGTAAAAAAGAAACATTTTTATTGTTGTTATTATTGCCTTATAGGTGAGTATACTAAACCAATGTTATTTGTTTTTAATATGCTTTTAATTATTTACTCACCTGTAAGTCAACAATAGCAACAATAAACATGTTTCTTTTTTGCTTTCAGTGAAGTTTACTAAAGGTTCCACCTTATAAATGGGTAATAATATTAATATTGATCGAATCATTAGTAAAGAAGGAAGCTTTTCCTGTTCAAGTTCGAATAGTTTAAGCTCGGTTCGTTACAAAGTTATGGAACCACAAAGAAAATTAATTAAAATAAAATTTGTATACATTTTTTATCATGTAATTTGAGGGCATGAAAATTAAAATTACACTTTTTTCTTGTATTTCTTGTAGAAAATTTTGTCAGCTTTACAACAATTTTGTTCTAGCTTTTATACTTTTGGTGCAATAAATGTTTTTATGAGCAAAGGTATGCGATCTTAAAAAAAACAGGTCAAGTGTGTGCTAGTCAGCACACAGCAAGGGTCCGTAGGCCACGCTATATAGTGTTTAACTGTAAAATGTATAAACAGTGTTTTTTTAAAATGCTTATTTTGAACAATTCTAAGGGTCTGATATTCTCAAAACACACTCTGATAAAGTATTTTTTTGCCACTGAACCGGAGTACAACCATATAAATACATCGAAAAGACCATAATTATAAAAACACGTATTTTGTCAATAAAAAATAAAATAATATTTTTTTTCGAAATTTCCAAAAAGTGGTATCTTTACTTTTGGTCGAAGAATATTCAGGAATTTTTTGCACTTCACATAAGCGAGATAGAGGGGGGGGGGACACGTTTCACACCCACTTCAATATAGCATTTTTTGTAGCCCTTAAAGCGTAGAATAATCTACTTCATTTTTTTTCACATATATGGCCAGTCACCCTGTATAACCTCTGAAGAACGTGCGGTCCCTGTTAGGCCCAAATTTGAGATAAAACAGTGAAATTTAGAAATAAATAGGAGGGATTGGAAGGCGGGATTTTTCCAGCTACAATTCTCGCTACTATCAGAAGAACCAGTCGCTCTGACCAGCTGGTTTGTTACCGTGCATAATACTTGATTTCTGTGCCCAGAGTTTTTCTTTCATACTTAATCTCTTCTTACTGAAGTAAACTTCTGTCTCAATCCAAAATCAAAATCTCAACCCATTCGATCGCTCCTATTAACCCTCGGGTGTGCCGCAGTGTCAAATAGAGACATAAGGAGGCATGCACCCCTCATAAGACTTAATCTGTTTTATTTGCCCACACAGCAGGTAAAAGAAATATAAATTTGAAATCATTTTAGCAAAATATTATAAAACATATTCAAATTGATTTTATTATTTTATTACTTTTTTAAATTACAAAATACCGTTATTTAGTCTCATAACTAGCAAGCACAAAATCAGCCAAATTTTAATTTTCAAATTTTTACTTTTTTATATATCTTTATGTTATTTTATTTTGCATGTATATATTTCACTAAAATTAGGGTAATAATAAAATTTAAGTGATAGTGGTGGGGGTCCCCTGTCAGGACAATATGGGCACAGAATTGAAGTATAATCACGTACGATGTCAAACAGTGATTGAGTCTTCTGATAAAAGCAAGTAATGTAGCTAGAAAAATCCCTAGCTTTCAATCACTACCATTTGTATCTAAATTTCTGAGTTTTATCTCTAATTTAGGCCTTATAGGACCTCGAGTTCCCCAGGGTTAATATTGTTAATATTGCTCCTATAAAGTTGCACAGTGTGAAAGGGGCTAACTTCTTATTAACTTATATATATATTTTGGTGTGTGTGTGTGTGTTAATTCATTATTAATTATTAAACTAATAATTTTTATTTTATTTTTTTTCAATAAAAAAGTAAATTATGCCATTTTATATATTTAAAAAAATATAGATAGATATATATTTAAAGTTAACACGAAATATTTGTTTAGTTATCATTTATATTATTTTTTTATGGATTTAAAATAAGGAAAATATTTCCAATAACTAAACAAATTTTTGTGCTAACCTAGAAATTTTTATAAACAAACAATAAAAATAAATGTAAAAAAAGTGTGTTATAAAAGAAGAAAAAAATAAATGTATAAATAAACAATTAAATCAACATACATATAAAAAAATATATTAATATATAAAATTATATATTAACATAAAATATATCAGCTAAATTCATTTCATCAATATTTTTAAAAAATGCATAAATGCAAAATGTACAAAAAATTTCAGATAAAGAGGCCAGGCTTCATTCACAGGTTAAAAAATTTTGTAAAATAAATAAATAAATGAATAATAAAACATATAAATGAAATCAACATGCAGGACAATATATTGTATATTTGTAGATATAAATATCATAGGATTATAATAAATGAAATAAGATTTATTTTAAAAATATATATCAGATAGATATCTTAATAGTAAAAAATCATAATAAAAAAAATGACAACAATAAAATCGACAGTATAATAAATTATTGTAAAAAATAATAAAAAAAACTGAAATGGAGATTTTTTATTTGTTTATAACGTAATGAATTTATTTAATCTATGTTTCTCTTTAAGGTATTGAAATTTTAATTCTGTTCGAAGAGCAAACAGAAGTATTTTTAAAATCATGACTGTTCAGGTGGTAGGTCTTTAAATTTGTTCAGTCAAAGCTAAATGGCCTGCTGGATAGTGTGTGCAGCTTAAGTGTTTTAATCTACGATTGATACAAAATATAAACATTGCATCTCTGTTTAGATGTGTAGAAAGTGATTCTTTATGTACTTGTATTCATTGCGCATGCGCGTCTCAGAATTCTTTACCTTTACGCATAATTAGCGAGTTAGTTTACATTTAATATAACTAATTTGCTGTTTGTTTAATAAAAGTAACAGTTTATATCGATTTGTTTGTGAAAATCAATGTGTGATTTAAATGATTATGACAAATATGAGGAGAATAATACGCCTCCCGAAATAATTCGGTACAAAATACAACTAATGAATTAATGTCATCTTTATCAAAAGAGAAATACGAACTTGCATACAGGAAGTTTATTTTTTTCTGTATTTATTATTTAAATCTAACAATCGTAGATAAAGTACGGTACGCAACTCGTGCGAAAACGGCATTTTGCATTGCTCGTGTGGTTTTAGTACCCTCACTGTCGCTCGGGAGCAAACTCCACACTCGCATGCAAAATGCTACTTTCCGTACTCGACACGTAATGTACTATTTCAGCATATAGATAATTTTAGTTGAGATTAGATAAATAAATTGAATTGGTTCAGCTCTTCAAAAAGCTGTTCAAAGCGGAATTAAACATACAGACAAGTTTCAATACAATTTCAAACAATGGACATAATGGAGGTCATTGAGCATTTGTCGTCTTCAAGCAAACAATAAGAACTTGATTTTAGAACAATTGAAAAAAAATTCAGAACTCAGTGTTTTAGTCTGTCAATGAATTGTATTCTTTCATCAACAAGTTTATTTAAGTTTGAAGATGATTTCTTTTGTTTTTAAGTTCAATTTTTAAACGAGAGCCCTCCGAAACGTGGTGGTCATGTAGATTTATTTACATACATAAATGTAAGTATTAGTTTTTTTCCCCTAAAGATTAATTTTGTATTGTTCCTAAATATAACCTATTTCCTAAAAAAGTGTATGTGAAATTATGTAAATTGCAATTAAAATTATTTATTTAATTTTCTAAAATGTCATCACTCAGTGTACATAGCAATCATAGTCTTGTTTATAATTTTATTTTGTTTTGAGTTTTACTTCCTCCTGAGATACCTTTTGCTTAATATTATCAGGCAGTTAATGTTATCACTTTGTCTGGGTGCAAACGTGATCGCATTAAACCGCGTCTACTGAATTTAGAAAATGGTTAATAATAATGTGTGGAATAGAATGCTAAGTATTCCCATAGTAAGTAACTACTATGATACTTACTAAAGTAACACTTAACACTGAAGATTATATAAAATAACAAAACCCGTTTGTTTATGACATAAAATTGAGGTGAAAATATTTTTGTGTTACTTTTTAATAACCTCTCTAGTCATAATTATGAAGTGGTACCACAAAATCTCAGTCAAAACAAACAATCCTAGAGGTTAACTTCCTAACCTTTCTACATTACTCAAGCTATATCCCATCAACTAACTCATGCGCCCCGCAGCTCCTCTTCAACTAACTCATGTGCCCCGCAGCCTCTCTTCAACTAACTCAAGCGCCCCACAGCTCCTCTTTAACTAACTCATGCGCCCTGTAGCCTTTCTTTAACTAACTCATGCCCCCCGCATCTCCTCTTCAACTAACTAATGCACCCCGCAGCTTCTTTTCAACTAACTCGTGCCCCCTGCATCTCCTCTTTGACTAACTCATGCCCCCTGAATCTCATTTTCAACTAACGCATGCGCCTCACAGCTCCTCTTCAACTAACGCATGCCCCCTGAATCTCATCTTCGACTAACTCATGCGCCCTGCAGCTCCTCTCCAACTAACGCATGCCCCCTGAATCTCATCTTCGACTAACTCATGCGCCCTGCAGCTCCTCTTCAACTAACGCATGCGCCCGCAGCTCCTCTTCAACGAACTCATGTGCCCTGCAGCCTCTCTTCAACTAACTCAAGCGCCCCGCAGCTCCTCTTTAACTAACTCATGCGCCC
Source organism: Gerris lacustris (assembly GCA_951217055.1). Lineage (NCBI taxonomy): Eukaryota > Metazoa > Arthropoda > Insecta > Hemiptera > Gerridae > Gerris > Gerris lacustris. The sequence goes on from OX578277.1 coordinate 12,801,423, forward strand.
TGTAGCCTTTCTTTAACTAACTCATGCCCCCTGAATCTCATCTTCAACTAATGCATGCGCCTGCAGCTCCTCTTCAACTAACTCATGCGCCCCGGAGCCTCTCTTCAACTAACTCATGCCCCCGCATCTCCTCTTCGACTAACTCATGTGCCCCACAGCTCCTCTTCGACTAACTCATGCCCCCCGCAGCTCCTTTTCGACTAACTCATGCCCCCCCCCCCCCCCCCCCCCCCCCCCGCAGCTCCTCTTTAACTATTATTATAAATCTTACTTTAAATCAAATTATAATTATCATTAAATGCGGGAGACAAACAGAGAAAAATAGACCCCCGCACCAGGACTTGAACCACGGGCCTCCTATATATCTGTTACAGGCGCTCTTACCAACTGAGCTAGACGGGAGAATGATTTTTCTCTGTCGTTACCGATACAAATTCCCTGAATCCAAGCTCTCAATATATTCTACAAAGTCTAGCAAGCCAAATTATTTATAATATTATTATAAAAGTGTTACTTCACTAAATAAAATGTCTGCTTGTATCGAGTTGAAATGTTACATACCTGTTTTAATATTACTTAAGAGGAAAAATTTTCTTATTTGTGGGATTTCGAAAAAAAATCATTCTTTATAAAAAGTCCTGTTTGTTCTTTAACCTCTAAGAATTATAAAATTTTCTTGATTTTATGTACAGGGTGTTCTGTTTTTTGAAAAATTTTAAATATGACCAAGAGTAAACTACCCTTATTTTTGAGATGGTATCGAATAATTAAATATCAGAGTTAAAAAATAAAATTAAAGAAATGATCATTCAAATATATTGCCACCTACTTCTACTCACTTCCTACTTCTATACTGCAAATATTTGACACAAACATTAACCTATTTGCTGATAATACATAAACTATTTGTTTTCATAACAAGTATCACACTTGTTAATTATAAAAATCCAAAGAGAACTATTTCTTATAGTTAGCTTATTGCTTATTATTAGAAAACAAACTAAAATTTAATAATTCAGAAAATTAACTAAAATTTAATAATATTTCATAAAATATATTAATATATAAATGTTTTTTTTGCAGTTCTGAACCACTTTCCTAAATAATATTTTCCGATACCATAAAAAATAAGAGTAGTTTACTCTTGGTCATATTTTAAAGTTTTCAAAAAACAGAACACCCTGTACACAAAATCAAGAAAATTTTATCATTTTTAGAGGTTAAAGAACAAGCAGGACTTTTTATAAAGAATGACTTTCTTTCAAAAAACCCAAAAATAAGAAAAAAAAAAAAAATGTCTCGGATACTCTATCTTGGGACACACTGTATAACAAAACTGTAAAATATAAATTTTCATGATAATTTATGTTAACGGGTTTTGTGGATATATACCATTATAAAGTCCTTAGGTTAAGTATTATTTCCTAATCAGAAATTTTCAGAAAAGCTCTAAATTTTAAAATCATCATCCAAAAAAATGTCCCCCCAACCACTCTATAACGGCTAGTCCTAAAATTTTGAAATATGGTAAGGCGATTAAAATTGCTAGAAGAAAATTAATTCAACTTATCGCTATTACCGATAAAAAAAGGGGCCAATAGCACTCCAAGCAATGAATTCGCTTTCCCGGGTATGAAGCAAGTAGGAGGCAAATCGTATCCCCCCTTCCCCACCCTCCTAGATATATGTTTATAATATTTAACAAAATAAAAAAATAAATAAATAAAAAAGTTAATAAATAATAATAAGTTAAAATAAAATGAAACACATACTTTTGTAAGTACACATGTTTTACATTTGTAAGTTAAAAAAAAAATTTAATCTTAGTATTAGTAATATTGGTTACACTCCAAATCAACACACGAAAATATTATTTGGGGATTTTTTTTTTTACAAAATGTTAGTTCTAATTTTTCTTTTGGTTTGTTAATTTCAACACATGAAGTTAATGATTAAAAAGAAACAAAAAAATATTGAATTTAATTTTTTCTTTACATACTTTTCTTCGGGACAATTGCACAATCTTAACGTTCGGATTGAAAATTGACAATAGAAACTAGAACAAACATAAAAATAAATAAATAAGTATAAGCAAATAATAACAAATATATATTTAAAAAAAAAATGTAAACACTCAATGGAATCCTTGCAAGAAGTAAGTATTATAGAATAAATTTACAGCTCAGAACAATTACAACAGAGAAAACCAATTTTGAATACGAAACCTGATGGTAATTTGAAAATCAAAAAATCGCTTACAATTCTAAAACTCATAAACAACAAACAGCAAACATTATTTTACATTTGATAAAATTACATCTGAACCGAGAAAAAATGTCAGTACCTAGTTGGGAGTATCTATTTGCCTGCCACCGAAAGTGAGCCCTAGAAATAAATACCGGCATTACAATAGCAGCAACTTATTCAAAGATAGCTACACACAAGAAGTTTCTAAACTAGAAATAAGTTAAAAAAATACTTAATTATTTGCCTATAAATAAATTTATAACCTTATACTAACATACGAGAGTCGCATTCAGCAGCTGACATGAGGGATCTAAGGAAAGTTGCTGGTTAAACCATGAGGGATGTAGGAACACCATGATCAGAGTCTCTAAAAACATTGAGCCTCTCTCAGACACAATAAGGAATTCACAACTGAGATGGTTTGGCCACACATAAAGGATGGAAGAAGAGAGGTACCCAAAACAAGTGTTGGATGCCCAATGTCAGGCAACGTGGCCGGGACGAAAAACATGGAGGGATATTACCTTCCACCTGAGTGGCTGACACGAGGTATCTAAGGAAAATTGCTGGCAAAACCAAGAGGGAGGAAGAAACACCATGATCCGAGCCTCTAAAAACATTGAGCCTCTCTCATTGAGGTGGTTTGGCGAAAACATTGAAGTGGTTCCGCCACACTTAAAGGATGGAAGAAGAGAGGTACCCCCAAATGCTGGAATCCCAATGTCAGGCAAGACGGCTGGGACAAAAACATGGAGGGATATTACCTTTCACCTGAGGCAATATCTAAAGATATCAGCCCGCAAATCCTTTTGAAACTACTCTACACCGCATGGTTGTATAGACCAGAATTAAGTAAGTAAATATGAAAATAAAAGAAAAGCCATATTACCTAGATCGAAAAAGGAACCAATCCTTACCTCCTTTCCTTACATGTTTTAAAATCTATGACTGAACTCTGGTTTTAATATTTTTAATTGTTGTTTTCCTTTATAATTATTAAATGGCATAATTTAAACAGGCTATAAGGCAAAATTAATTGTATGTACACGGCTAGCCTAGTAAAAGAAATAAAAAACAAAAACGGAAGAATAAAATTATAATAATGTTTGAAATATAATAATCATAGTAATAAACAATGCCACACCTATTTATCAAATATTTTATTATCAGAGCTTGCTCAAAAAACTGTTAAGACAAAGGGATATTAACAATTATTAAAGTAGAACCTCGATAAGAAGTGTCTCAAGGGTATTAGGGAAACAGTCTTGTTATCGAGGTGCTCTTTTTGTTGAGGGTCGTGTTATCAAGGTTATTTTGGCTATCAATCGTGTTATCGTGGTTCAAGGGCGGGGTTTTCAAGTCTAGACTTGATGAAGGTTGACCCATTCCTGTATAGTCACGTGTCATAGAGGTTGACTTCTCAAAATGACTTGTTATAGAGGTTCTGAGTTACGTTGTGAATTGGAAAAAAATCCGTGTTATTGAGGTTGTTTGGATAATAATAGTCGCGTTATAGAGGTTAATTTAACATTATGTGTTATGGCAATCTCAAGGGGATTTGAAAATTGCACTTGTAATTGAGGTTGTCGTGTTATTGAGGGTTGTGTAAGCGAGGTTCTACTGTATTGGTTTTGGGGATACTAAGAACAGACTGAGACACTGGACTGACAACAAGGGCAAAATGGACACAACTATCTGAAATTCCTATCAGCCCCCTAAGAACATGTCAAATTAAATTTATTTTTTAAAAAAAAAAAGCCATAACAATGACATTACTCCATCCAAACAAGTCTCTAAGACCTGAGGTTGTTGTTATTCTGGAAACCCTAAATTTAAAATAACTAAAGTGTCGAAGTGGTCAAGTGGTTAGGTAAATATAATATGGACACGAAATTGACAATGAATGAATGTATGGAATGCAATTTATAAATATGAGTAAAATAGTCATTACCTGAATTCAGGTGTAAATTACATCAGTACAATTCAAATATAAGGATTTTTTAAAACCATCAAAAGTTATCCTTCTAATCAGTGAGCTTAATGCTCTACTGCCCTTTAAGGTTAGAAGAATCATTAAAATTAAAATGTTATTGGTTCTAAGCAAGATATCAAAAATCTAAGTACAGGCTTCATTCCTAATTTTAATTCTGCACAATTTGAGCCCTATTTCAACTCCCTACTACAATAAATACTACAAGTTTTATTGTTGTATTGAAATGGCGCCTGTACTATTTATCATAGGGAGTTGAAATAGGGCTCAAATTGCGCAGAATTAAAATTTGGAATGAAGGCTGTACTTAGATTTTTGATATTTTTCTTAGAACCAATAAAATTTTAATTTTACTCTTTTTCTAACCTCAAAGGGCGGTCGAGCCTTAAGAATTACCAAAAATTTAAAGTTAAGATGAATTTCTCAATTTAAGTAAAATTTTATCAAAACCAGACCAATAGTGCAGGTTTCTTGTTTGCATAAATGACTTTTTTCTAAATTAACCCCTTTTTGGACTAAAATTACCTAAATATTTGTAAAATACCTTCTTTGTACCTCGGAAATAAATTATACCATCTTACATTTTTAGGAATATTGAAATTTCGGAGTTAAATTTTATGTTGTTTCTAGAGGTACATCCCACTATGTCATAACATTGATCAATTTCAATTGAAAGTTTCATTAATATAACATTAAATTTAAGTTGGCTAGACGAAAATGCCAATATTTATTAATTCAACATAGTTTTGTTACTATGCTACCAATATGAGAAATTAAAAATTAATTGATAACATAAAAGCGAATATTTGAAAATGACAATTCCTTATCTTAAAATTGACTTCCATGCATCAAAAATAAGAATAAAAAAAATTCACCACACTTATAAATATATAAGATATAACAATTAAATATAAATCAAAGAACATTAAAAAAAAAATCACAAATCCCTAATAGTTATAAATACTTAATTCATTATGTATAAAAATAATTAATTATTCAATTCAATAATATGACTGCCATAAAGAGAGAGGGGAAACACATCAACAAACAGTTGTTTTTTCAATAAAAAAACATATTTTTCAAATCCATGCAATAATTTCAGTAAAAGATGCTGTGCTTATCTTTTTTTTTTCAAGAATATTTTATTTTGTTTAAAATTTATTTTCTCCCCAAGTGGCACAACTGATCCAAAAGACCCTGGGGCACCCTTTTGTCCAAAAGTTATCCTGTTCATGACTATTTATTAGGTTGTCCTAAGGATAACCATAGGTTAATGTTAAAAAAGATGGCATGCAAGGCAAAAGTTGGCACATTAAGGGTAATCTCCTACGGATATCCAGTTAAGGTCACTGTTGGACTCACTGAATGAAACTAAAACTCCCTAAAATATTGTAAATCATATCTATCTGGTTTTTGCATCGTTGCAAATATGTAGATAGAGTTGACGATTTTGCTGTCTGATGTAATTTCTAAGTTGAAATCGATTTGGAGAGTATTTTACTGTGTTAAATAAATATTCAATTAGAGGAATTATTATATTATACAGTAGATCCTCGATAAGAAGTGTCTCAAGGGGATTAGGGAAAGAGTCTTGTTATCGAGGTGCTCTTTTTGTTGAGGGTCGTGTTATCAAGGTTATTTTGGCTATAAGTCATGTTATCGAGGTTAATGGGGGGGGGGGGGGGGGGGTCAACTTGTTCAAGGTCAACCAATTCCTGAATAGAGTCGCGTTATAGAGGTTGACTCCTCAAAACGACTTGTTATAAAGGTTCTGAGTTACGTTATGAATTGGAAAAAATCCGTGTTATTGAGGTAGTTTGGATAATATTAGTCGCAATATAGAGGTTAATTTAACATTATGTGTTATGGCAATCTCAAGGGGATTTGAAAATTGCACTTGTAATTGAGGTTGTCGTGTTATTAAGGGTCGTGTAAGCGAGGTTCTACTGTACAAAGAATGGTGTCCAAGTGGAAGCCTTGAAACGTAGTGGAATATTTATAAAATTTTTGATTTGAGATCCAAGTATCCATTTTGAATACAGACTTATTGGAATGTCTTCTAGTCTAATATTTAATGACTCCTAGTCTAGTATTTAAAGTACCTGAAGGCCGCCCAGGAGGTATAAAGTTCAAATCCTGCAGTTGACACGATAGATTTCTAATATTAATTAAATCAACGATGGAAATCATTTGGGGTTTAACATCAAGAGTAAATATCATAACTGATAACTCAGTGGCATAGCTAGGGCATGGGGGGGGGGGGGGGGGCAAAAAATGTTGGGCCCCTCCCCTTTTTGGGGGCCCCTCACCAAATAAGATTGATGAGTGCAAAAAAAAACCTTTTGAGGTTAGAACTGGGGGCCCCCTTCGTCGTTGATTTGGGCCCCTAACAGTTGATTTGGGCCCCCCTGCAATGCGGGCCCTAGTTATGCTGCTGTGACTCATTGGAGTGTAGTCACAACTGATCATTATTTTAAATATTCACACTTCAAGCATCCAGAATATGTCATAAAACTGTCTCTACTTGATATGTTGTGGACTTACTTCGGTGTTAAAAGGACGGACATCGGGTCAGTATTAAATTGGCCATATGCTAAGTTTCTACCATCTATTGGGATGTGTCTAAAAACAGAGTGACTAGTCTTATGGATAAACCTACGGATAAAGTCGTGCAACTTGGGTTATTTTTAATGTTTTGCTTTTTTATTGATGCTTTTTAAAAAAAATTCCATGATTTAAACATAAATGCTGAACAACATAAATAAAAAAAAAATAATGATTATAATAATAAGATAGAATAATGTTATTAGATATTTAAATATTCAATATAAAAAATATTGATAATATAAATAGATAGATAAATAAATAAATAAAATGTATTCTAGAACAAATAAATGCACATTTTCATGCCAAACCAACATTAAGATTGTTTTTTATTTCAGTTTTTTTTTTTTGAAGTAAAAATAAAGAAAAAAAGGTTCATATCGGCAAAAAAAAAAGTTTTCGTCCACAATAATATAGGGTAAGAGAACATAAAAAAGGGTAAAGGGGTACACAAAATTAGGTAATGTTACGAGCCATCGAGCAATGATGCTTATTTTTATGATTATGAGAACCAAATGCTTGTACAAAAAATTCCCGGTTTTTTTATATTTATTTTTCTTTTGTTCGACCACCATGCTTTATTTTTATCAATTTTAATTTTAATTATTATTATTTTTTTTTTTTAATTAAAACCAAATGCAATAAATAATCCATTTCAATTAGATATCAAAATCAAAACATTAAAACCTAAAAAAAAAAAAAATAAACAAAAAAATTATAAAAAAAACACCAATTTTTTCCATTTTCTTAAAAACAGCATCCGAGCAAAAATTAATATTTAAAAAAATATATATTTTAAACATTTATTATACACACATTCAAGTATAACTAACTAAACAAAAATTAATTGAACCAAATTTCGTTCATTAAATTTTTTTTAAATAAAATAAAAATTAAAAATGCGCACTTTAAATGTTGTTTTTATTTATTTTTTTTTTTTTACTTAAAAAATGCAAAAAGAACTTTAAAAAAAATATACAATCATTCCTAAAGGGTATTTTAATAATAATAAAAGGGATTTGATAATTGTTTAAAAAAATATATAAATATATATATATGAATAAGGGTGATGAAAAGGGGGGGTAAATATTAGTCAAAAAAAGAGCTTTGGTGAGCTTAAAATTGCGGTACATGCTTTTTAAAAATTGCACCATTTAATAGTTTTTTTTCTTTGCAGATAATTCATATAAAATAAAAAATAATATTAAAACATAAATATATATATATATATATATATATATATATATATATATATATATATATATATATATATATATATATATATATATATATTTAAAAAATAAAATAATTAAATTGAGCTTTTGTTATATTACATGAAATTCAGGGTATGATGAATCTATGTTAGATTATAGTTGATGTAAGACTTCAGTTTTTGAACGGTAGGTCCATTACAGGATGGAGAGAGATCAGTCACTTATATCAATATTATCATTAGTTTTCAATATATCCCACCTCTTTGGTTTAAAACTCAGATAATTGTTAGAGATAACACTTTTGATTCCAGGTAGAACAGTATTGGGAATTTACAGGATGGAGGAATTAGTCACTAATCAAATCTATCCACATAATCGTTAGAGTGGAACGTGTCTCACCTTTTTAGGAATACAACCCAGATTATTGTTAGTGTTTAGACTTATGATTCCAGATAGAACAGTATTGGGAATTTACAGTTTACAGGATGGAGGAATTAGTCACTAATCAAATCAGTCCACATGAACATTAGAGTGGAACGTCTCACCTTTTTGGGTATACAACCCAGAAAACAGTATTTGAAATTAAAGAATGAATGTGTCAGTTACTTTACACATCTCTATCTATGTTAACATTAATGTCGTAAAGTCTCACAATAAACCTTTCAATTTTTTTTTCACCTCAAATTCCGATAGATGGGTAGGCTCTGAAAAGTAATGCACACATGCTTGTAGAACAAGAACGAAATGACCTTCAGAAGTGCACCATGTGGCATTTGTAAGTGACACTCTCCCTGTATAAGCATGCACAATTTGAAGGCGTTGATTTCATCCAGTGTATTTTGAGCAGCAAAGTATGGAGTCATGTTCTAGAGCTATGTAAACACGTGTTAAACAGCATGTTGTTATCAATTTTTTTAACTGCTGAAAAAGTGACTCCTACTGAGATTGTCGTTTTATTGTCGTTTAATAGTACATTATGCGTCGAGTGTGGAAAGTAGCTTTTTGCATGCGAGTGTGGAGTTTGCACCCAAGCGACAGCGAGGGTAGTAAAACCACACAAGCAATACAAAATGCCGTTTTCGCACGAGTTGCGTGCCGTACTTTATCTACGATTGTTAGATTTAAATAATAAATACAGAAAAAAATAAATTTCCTGTATGAAAGTTCGTATTTCTCTTTTGATAAAGATGACATTAATTCATTAGTTGTATTTTGTGCCGATAAATTATTTCAGGAGGCGTATTATTCTCCTCATATTTATCATAATCACTTAAATTACACATTGATTTTCACAAAAAAAACTCGATATAAACAGTTAGTTTTATTAAAGAAACATCAAATTAGCTTTGTTAAATGTAAACAAACTCGCTAATCATGCGTAAAGGTGAAGAATTCTTCTTTTTTTTCCACCCTAGGGCGGTAAAAAAGAGGAATTTTTCAGAACTATGAGACGCGCATGCTCAATGAATACAAGAACGTAAAGAATCACTTTCTACGCATCTAAACAGAGATACAATGTTTATATTTCGTAACAATCGTAGATAAAGGTTTTTTATGGTGACAATGCTTTTGATGGGTCTACTGTAAATCAATGGCTGGTAAAATTTTGTACTTGTGACCAGGAAAAGCCATACTTTTTGATGAACCATGCAGCAGACATCCGATCATTGCAACAGATGATAAACATCGCAACCTTGTTGACGATTTGATTCAAAATGACCGGTGAATCACTCAAATTCGTATTGCAAACCATAATGGAATATCTAAGGAACATGTCGGCTTTTTGTCAAATAATTTTGAATCAAATTGTCAACGATTTCGCTATGTTTATCATCTGTTGCAGTCATCAGACATCCGCTGCGTGGTTCTATAACAATTATGGCTTTTCCAGGCTGGCAAGCATAAATTTTTACAACCAATCCATTTACAGTAGACCTATCAACAGCATCGTCACCATAAAAAACCTTTTTCCGTGGTAGGCTGTGAAGTAGTAACATTAGAGGCTAAAAAACATAGCTAAAATCCATTTTTTCATTACGTGGACTTAAAAAATCTTTTCATTACTCCTAGCTGTAAAGAAAAAATCTTTTACGTCCTAGGAACTAAAAGATTTTTTTTTTACGGCAGGTAGTTGTCAAAACTTCCGTCAGTAGCGCTGCAGTCTTTGTAGAAATGCTTCTAGTACGATTAAAATCCGCTAGATGTCAATGCGTTTTATTTATCTTTTCTTATAGTGTAACCTCTTTTTAAGGTTTCTTTTTTTAAGTCTTACGTATGTACTAATATTTGTTATTATTATATATTAATTAGTGATTAATATTTAATGTTTTTCATTGTCTGCTACCTCGGAAAAAATAGCATATGCTACGCGACTGTGAAGTGTTTTTTCTTTACCTTGGCAATATTTACTGTCTCGCTTCGCTCGACAGTAAATGTAATTGCCGCGGTAAAGAAAAACCTCACTTCACAGCCTAGTAACATAATATACTATTAAACTATGATAAATCTCAGTAGGAGCCACTTTTTCAGCAGTTAAAAATTCGATAACATCGCGTTTACATAGCACTAAAAGACGTGTCCATACTTGCGCAGCTCAAAATAAACTGGATGAACTCAACGCCTTCAAATTGCGCATGCATATAGAGGGGGAGTGTCACTTCCAAATCCCGTCTTGCACGCTTCTGAAGGTCATTTCATTCGCGTTCTACAAGCATGTGTGCATTTTCTTTTCAGCCTACCCTCTATAATTTTTTTAAAAAAGAGAAATTGTCTTTCATTATCAACACAGATTCATTTAAAAACCCTTCTATAATTAATACAAGTGAAACAAATCTTCATACTAAAGATATTTGAGAATAAAATTAAATTAAAAAAAAAATGTCAAAATTCATTCTATAACATAAAAAAGTGCAGGAATAATATATATGTAAATCAAATGTATATACATTAAATTTTGTAAAAAAAATATATATAAATAAATTTAATCAATTTACAACATATACATTTTTTTCTGTTAATTTTTACATACATATATTTCTTTTATAAATAAATTAGAATATTTTTATTAATTATATTCTAATTTTCTTTTATAAAAAATAATTTTATTTTCAAATATTCAGCCCAATTCATTTAAGTAATTCCATCCACCTAGGGATGACAATAATTTTTAAAGTAAATAAATATGTTTTTTATGTTATTTCATTATTTTTTTTTTTTTTGTATAGCTAACGTTCACAATGATTACAAGCCAGCAATATTTTTTTTTTCGTCAGAGAGGAGGTAGAAAAAGAGTCTAAAATAACCAAGAAAATATAGAGAAAATAGAAAAGAAGTGATATTGAAAAGATGGTGAATTGAAATTTATAAAAATGTAAAATAAAAAAAAAAATTTCATTAGAAAAAAAAAAAAAAAAAAAAAAATCTATATAGTTTTGTTTCTTTAGTGTTTTTTTCAGGGGTCGCATGCAATTTTAAGTGATTACTATCTGAATACCACCTGTGTAAAAATTAAGGAGAGCGAGAAAAGAGTCAAAAAGTAAAAATCGAAGTTGTTGATTTTCCCGAAATTTCAGAAAAATGTAATTCCTTCTTCAAGGAAATAGTACATTACGTGTCTAGTGCGGAAAGTAGCATTTTGCATTCGAGAGTGGAGTTCGGACCCGAGCTTCAGCAAGGGTTGTAAAACCACACAAGCAAAGCAAAATGCAGTTTTTGCACGAGTTGCGTACCGTACTATATCTACGATTGTCGAATTTTAATAATAAATACAGAATCAATATTTAATAAACTTCCTGTATGTAAGTTCGTATTTCTCTTTTGATAAAGATGACATTAATTCATTAGTTGTACTATGTGCCAAATTATAATTATTTTGGGAGGAGTATTATTCTCCTCATTTTCATCATAATGACATAAATCAATCATTGTTTTTTTCACTAAAAACTTGATATAAACAGTTACTTTAATTAAACAAACAGCAAAGTAGTTTTGTTAAATGTAAACAAACTCAATAATAGTACGTTAAGGTGAAGAATTCTTCTTTTTTACCGCACTAGGGCGGAAAAAAAAGAAGAATTATGAAACACGCATGCGCAATAAACGTAAAGAATTACTTTCTTCGCATCTAAAGAGACATACAATGTTTATATTTCGTATCAATCGTAGATAAAATAAAGAAAAATGATGTGAAGTAACTTCAAGTTCATATCTGAAGAAATATGCATCTACTTTAAGAAAACTAGCCAGCCAGAGAAACCATATGATATCCCTGCACAAGATTCTTCTTTATACATTGCAAAAGGAGATCATGTTTTCCTATAAGTCAGGAAATCAATAACTTAGGGTTTTACTTTTAACTGATCCTTAATTTGTAATTTTTCAATTTTTATTATTGGTTATAGAAGAAAACAGATAGTCAAAAAAGTTTAGTATGATCTAATATTATTTGATATTTATAATTACTTAAAAAATATTAATAATTATATAATTATTTGAATATTAAATTAATGAATATTAATTATTTGATACTTAATATAATTATTTGAATATGGTCTATTGTCTAGATAGTAACTAATTTTTTTGACCATTTATTTTACATCCCAACATAGAATTAGGATGTTGGAATCTATCACTTGACACACCTACATGATCATTAAGTAAGGAACAGGCCCTTTTCTAGGAATCCAATCCAGATTATTGTAAGTGTTTGGTCTTTGGTCAAGGGAAAATAGCATTAGGAAAATCCAAACAAGAATATAGTTGGTTTTTAGGCTTTGGTTCTATCAAGAACAGTATTACGACATATAGAAGTAAAATCAATTTGGTGATTTTAGAATTCGGTTTTAGGGAAATAAATGGTGATTGTAGGATGAGCTTAAGTTCCGAAGAGACCCAAAGATCGTAGAAAACAACAGTAAAGGGTGGAGGTATCAGTTACTTTATCTCTCTGGCAATCAAATCACGATTTTCCAGGGAAAACTGCTTTTATCGTTAGATTCTTATTGAAATAAACTACATTTTAGAATTTTTTTAATCAAAATCGTCAGAACCGTTTTCGATATTAAGTTTTTAGAGGGTATCTCCCCCAAATTTTGAGCTAAAATTTATTTCACTCGCCTAAAATTTATGGGGTATCATTTTTCTAAACATGTATGCCAAATTTTGTCAAAATCAGCCCAGAAGTTTAGGCTCTAGGCGTCAGCATAGGCAAACATTTTTTAAAAACCACATTTCTGGACTCAGAGGACCTCAAAACGTGTAAATCCATTAAAATCTCAAAATTGAATTTTCGTGCCATCGCAATACTTTCTCTTTATATGAGAAAGTAAAAAAAAAATATGATAAGAGAAGAGAGACAAACTGAAATTATAAGTGCTACCTGATAAGGGCAAATATTGTCCTGGTAGTCTATGAGATCCTCCTTTAACCAACATAAACTGTGGTTCTGGGAGATACAGGTCCTAACGTTTTTTGAAAATATCTCATTAAAGGTCTTTAAAAGTAATTCATACAACGGAGTGAGATATATCTACACATATTTAGAGGCAGAAGGGAGTTGAATATACCAGCTAGTGATATTAAAAAATATTTTTTAAGAATACGAAGAGGACATACTAGAATGCAATACTTTATCACGCCTATTTATGAAAGAATTATTATGAATCTCCAGTTTACCCAATAAATTCAATCTGACGCCATCAACACCAACAAAAGTTGCTTCTAGAATAGAAGCAAGAGTTAAGACTCACTCCTCAAGAATCACCACCAAAATAACCTTAATAAGATCAAATAATAATAAGGTGAAAACGTTTAATAAGTTCAAATATAATCAAATATCAAATTGACTCATTTCCTATAATATATTGGTTGGATTATAAAAAATAAAATTAATATTATTTAAATAATTAATTTTAGCTTTTTTGATGGTAAAGATTTAGAGAAATAGGTAAAAAGTTATATGTGCATTAATAAAATTTTCATTTACTTTACTTTAGTAAATTTTTAAAAATTACCCTATAAGCACCTGTTTGATTCTAAACTGGTTCGGATTATATTTAATATTTTTAAATTTTTATACATATTTGAATATTTTTTTTTAATATTCATGTAAATATAGAGTATTGTAACGGCACAATATTTGACTTTGTGTCTGTAGACATCGTATTTTTTTTTTATTAATTTATGATTTTATTATTCTTCAGCCAATTGTCCTTAATAAATTCTATTCAAAAATTAATAGATACAAAGATAAGGTTTATCCGTTCAAAAGGGCATTCAATTACCTTTTAAAACTAATTTAGTTTACTTTATATTTCAATGAGAAATATTTTTTAAGATGTCCCTCGAAGAAATAAAAAAATAAATAACACCCAATATATTGTACGTTGTTTTTGGAGTCCACTTCTAATAAATTTTCCCTTCTTCTTTATTATCTAAAAGACTTAAAAAGTTTTCCCAATAATTACACCTAATGTCTATAAATTACACCTGTTTCTTCTTCAACTTATTTACTTTTACCTTTTTCTTTTTACTTTTGAAGGCATTTCCACTCAACAGCAGGTGCCTATTATTCCCTTCCTCCAGTTCTGCGATCATGCTCCTCATGTTTGGACGGCATCTCCCATCCAAGTGAAGATCCAAGAGGAGACCACTCTATAACCTGGTAAGACCATCTCTCTTCTTTCATGCGTCGGACATGCCCATATCATTCCAGGGCCTCAGCTTCTATTCTCTCTATAACAGTCTTCTTCATATCCATTGGCTGTTATATGTCCTCATTCCTCTCTCTGTCCAGTAGTGACACTCGACAGCTTAATCTAAGGCAGCTATCTCCCCCGCCAAAATTATTCATTTTTGCCTCTGTCAAGGTCCACGCTACTGCTTCATATGTAAATATACTCTCCACTATATAGCCAAAATAATTCTTTTGTTATCTATTCCTAAGACCAACACCACAGAATGCCATTTAATATTTTTATTGCTTTCCTTGCCAAAAGAAGCCTTGCATCTATATGCATTTCGAAAATTCCTTTGTGATCTATGATGGAGGCTAAATACTTAAAATTCTCTACCACTATCATTGTATCAACTGAGTTCTCCCTTTACTTTCATTTAACTTGATACCAAACAAACTCTGTTAAATGTTAAGACAGTTTTCCCAATTCTTTACCTATTTGCTTACATATAACACCTATTTCTTCTTCAACTTTACTTCTCAATGTAAACTCCCGTAGTTCACTTATACAGTGAAAATCGTTTAAGACGAAACTGAGAGGACCAACATATTTTTTCGTGTTAAAAGAATTTCGTTTTAAAGGTTCCATAAAAAAAAAAAAAAAAAAAAAAAAACTTACCAAGCCTTTCTTGTCAAATTGTTTAATAAGATGCATAAAATTTACATTCATACATTGTATATTTATTTTTTTAATAAATAACACAATAAACCAAATAAAAAATGTAATAAAAACTTTAATTTTTTGAAAAATAATCTGATATTTTTTTTTGCATTGTCTTTTTTAGCATCAAATTGCAAAAAAGGTAGAGTAGGTGTAATTCACAGAGATAAAGAGCCCCCTCCTGTGTCACAGGAGGGGGTTGTTTAGAAAACATTATCATCTCGTTTCACCCCTTCGGTGTCAGTATTTCTAAGCCCAGATAAAAGATTCTCGTCTGGGTGTCTCATTTTTATTTCCGATCCCTCTTCATTATCGCCAGTTTATATGAGGTGTTGCGCTTATAGGCCAAGGAGCTAAAACGCCTCTTCCCTGCCCGCGGGTAGAGGAGGGATAAAAAAAAAAAAAAATAATAATAATGTGTTAAATAAGGCTTAAATAATATGGTTTTTTTTTCGTTACGAGAAGCGAATTCTTTTCGTCTTAAGCGATTTTTATTTCGTGTTAAAAGAAATAAAATGTATGAAAATACCTAGTATTTTGTCGGGACTGCAATATTTTTTCGTGTTAACCGATTTTTCATTTTAAGCGTTTTCGTCTTAAACGTATTTCACTGTATTATAGTCCAGGAGATAGCGTTCAAAAAAGTGTCTCGACTAACATCATGCTAGAATTTTGTGTATAAGTAAATGTTTTGGTGCCTTATAAGAATATATGGTCGGCTAAGTTCGTCTGCGGGCCATAGCATCGCAATAGGCATTTGAAAAAAACAAACCGGTGGAGAGCGGCCATGTTCCTCCCTTTTTGGTGGACAATATGATTTTCATGATCCTGAGTACGAACTTAGTTAGTAGACCAATTATCAAGTTGATGGTAATTTGTCGCTAGACAGGGGAACACTTTGATTTCGAGTAATATTTGACTAACTAACCTATTAAGTGACAAGCTACAATCAACTTGATTATTGGTCTACTAACTAAGTTCGTATTCAGGATCATGAAAATCACATTGTCCACCAAAAAGGGCGGGACCTGGCCGCTCTCCACCGGTTTGTTTTTTTCAAATGCCTATTGCCAAGCTATTTCCCGCAGATGAACTTACCCGACCACATATTCTTAAAAGGCACCAAAACATTTACTTATGTACAAAATTCTAGCTTGTTGTTAGTCAGACACTTTTTTGCACGCTATCTCCTGGAGTACCAGTTATGTCTTCTCTAACTCCACTCCTCAATCTAGACTCCTTTATAATATATTATTACTTAGACTCTTAGAGTTTTACAACTTGTCAATTAACGACCTCTAATAAAATGTTTTCCCCAAATTTTTGCACCTATTTGCTTATACACCACAAATTAGTTCTAAATTCTTCAACTGAGTTTTTCCCTTCTTTTTTCAACGACACATAACAAACTCTGTTAGACAGTTTTTCTCAATTCTTAAATTCATTTTCCTACATAATCTACTTGCCTCTTTCTTTTAGAACCACCATGTAGACTCCTTAAATAGATGTAGATTTTTAGAGTTCTAAGTTAAAGTTAAATTTAAGTAATTTTGTTAAAACTAAAGAAATACATAGTCATAACACTAGATTTAAGAATAACTTAGTACTTACTAGTCATAGGTTAGAGAAATCCAGAACTGGCCATAATTATCTAGGCATAACACTTTTTAATAGTTTAGACTCTGTGATACAGGAGCTCCAATACAAGGATTTTTGTGAGAGAATTAAGAATTTTCTGTTGTTGAATCCATTATATAGTGTAAGAGAATTTTTAGCCTTAAATTTAAGTTGATTACCATTAGAATTAGTATTTACCATGTTTTTTTAATCCTTAAGATAGACCAAACTGGGATATACCGTATTTGTCCTTTTTAGCTTTAAGTTGATTGATCTTTTATTGTTATATATACAATTTTAGTTTTATTAATTTTAAGTTATTTTCTGTGATATGTATGTGTGTTTCATGTTTTGATTTTGTCTTGTTTGTTTACCACTTTAAATTTTGTAAGCAATGTTAGTTTAATAATTAATGAGTTTTTTAGTTTAATAATTTATATGTATATTAATTTGTATTTTATTAATGTATTTATAAACTAGTAATGACGCTATGATACCATGTTGTACTAATTGTACTGGTCTAGAATAAAGAACTTATTTATTTATTTATTTATTTATATGGACACAATGAAAGTCACCTCCCCTAAATCAATACCATCAAATAATTTCCTTCTTAATTATAGTATAATTTATATGTATATCTATTTGTATTATTTATTTAATTAGACATTTATTTAAGACCCCTAAAAAAGTTTATTTGATAACAAAAAAACAACTATATTTGATTTCTTATGCATGGAATAAAAAAACAACCAAAAAACGAGAGGACAAAAAAATAAAAAAGATTAAGATAAAATGCACAAAATGCAATAGAAATCACAGTCCAAATTCACGTTCATGAAGAAAAAATACGAAATAAAAAAAAATTAAAAAAATTAAAAAGAAACGCCAAGAAAGGAACAAACATTGAACAGCTTTATAGTCTTCGGCAGATAGAACTTGTAAAAGAATATTTATGTATTAAAAAAATAGAAACAAACCAAAATGCCAAAATATGAAACAATCCATAAAAAAAGAAAGAAATTTCAAATTAGCTTTCCGTTCCATTTTTGTCAAAATCCATTCAAACAATCTTTATTTTTAAAAAATGCATTTTTAAAATTAAATATTAAGAGTGCAACTTTTAGTTTTTTCGTTCATAAAATAAAAAAAAAAGAATCACTATTTTTCTTTTTAACTTTTATTCTGAAGGTTTAATGGCATATGAAGGTGGAGACAAAAAATATACTCTTAGGCTTTTAAAAATGTTGTACAGATAAAGGACAAAATGTTGTTACATTGTAAAGATCTTGAAATCAAATTCTAATCTAATATTTTATTACTTTCTTTCATGTGAAGTTTCGAACAGTATTTAAATTGTGTGTTGTATCACACAGGATTAAGCTAAAAATGTTACTTTCAGATTCTAATAAGAAAAAATGAAGTTTTAAATGAACCTGAGCAGATGCATGAAATTTCTCATGCGTCAGGGACTTAGATAGAATTGTGACCGGAGACTGCTGATTTAAAATATATCTGAAGCTGAAAGGAATAGAAGCTGAAGCCTCATACCCTAAATGTCAAGGATATTATAAAATAGGGATGGAACACTAAATATACCTCCTGGGTAAAAAAATGACGCCTAGAACTTGGAAAAAATTCTCAGAACTTCTTTTAGTTGGACGAATTTCTTCCCAACTTTTATCTATTGTTTATTTTTAATGTAAGGTTACAATCTAAAAATTTTTTAATAAAGTTTTTAATGAAATATTTTCTTTTTTTTAAGGGTTTTTTATTTTAATTTACAAATTAATTTAATATATTAATAAAATTTAATTATTAGAATAGTTTTTTAATAATTGAATAATTAATATTAATTAATTATTTTGATTAAGATTTTATTCAACAAATTTCAGTAAACAATGATTGGCTAAATATAGTCCAAAAATCACAAAATCACATATTAATAGTGCATAAGAGAAAACAATACTTAAAGCAAGGGATAAAACTACAAAAACAAGGAAAAATATGAAACGTGAGTGGAAGAAAATAAAATTAGTTTTAAAAATAACATAATCTGATCGAATTCTTCACATTCTTCTTCATCTTCTATAGTTATAATCATACAGTAAGGTAATCTATCCCAATAGATTTTCCAAGTTCTTGGCGACACTTTTTTCTTTTAAGCCTTGTCCACAATAGTAGACATGTTGCACGATTTAGGTCTCAGAGACAATGTCTAGCGATTTGTCTATAGACATCGGTTAGACATCGGCTAGACAAACGGCGTCTACGGTCTCGTTGCTAGACCAAAAATCGCATGTCTATGGTTTTCCATTCTAAATGGTTGACACGGTGCAACATTAGGCATGTTGTGCAACGTCAATAGACGGTCTCAGCAGACGTCTATAGACATGTTGCGCAACATGTCTACTGGTGTGGACTAGGCTTTAGTGCTCCATCCCTATTTTATAAGATCCTTGCTAAATGCGGAGTGGAAGTGGAATCTTTCTTCCATTAACTGGCTTAATATAAAGCAAATAAAAAAAACCTGGGTAAGGCCATGCTATTAAAGAAGAGGATATTTTGACACTATCTAAGAGGTAAATGTGCTTTGTATGAGACTATGAGACTAAAGATATTGTCTCCCAATCCACTACTAAACTTTAATTTTAGGTAGATCAGTATTAAGTCCTTACAGGATGGATATGTCAATTAATTAATACATCTATCTTTGTGATTTACTAGTGTGGATCATGTTTCACCTCTTAAGGAATCAATAAAATATCGTTAGTGTTTGTAATTAAGTTTTAGAGAGAACTTAAGTAATTTCAAGAACAAATGATAAATCTCTTAACTCATTGTATCTATGTGATTAGTTATCAATTCTCAATTTTTTCCTTAAATCCAACAAAGATGTCGGTGTCAAAACTTTGGTTCCAGGATTAGGTCATAACAGAACCACGATAGAAATTCTTTAAATTTAAAGAATTATTAAATTCACCATTAACTAATAAAACTATTAAATTAATGAACTATTAAAGCCTAGTACACATTGGGATTCTTTGTTTGTATTTACTGTCGCACTACATTGAGTGAGAGAATCCCATTCCAGACAGGATTAAAAAATTTTCAGCCCTGTGACATGCCAGATTTAAAATACACAGCCAAGATGCAAGCCGGAACTCAATCCTGAGACAGTAAATCTAAACAAGTAATCTCAGAGTTTACTAGACTATACAGATAAAAATGCCGTCAATTTTATGGTAATTTTTTTTAACAATTAAAGATACAAAAACCTAAGAATATCTATTATTTATCAACCTTCAATTCCATAAAACCTTAAAAGAATAAAAAAAAAAAAAATAAAAAATAAACAAACAATCAAACCAATAAACATCGAATAGAAATTAAACAAAAAAAATGTAAACAATCACATTTAGAAAAAAATAAATATGTGTATGAAATGAAAGAAAAAAAATAAATAAAATGCCTAATTATAAAAAATTCAAAAATCAAGAGAGAACTAGAAGGGGTTCAAAATGCTATATAGAATCATTTCAATTTATAAAAAAAAAATTAAAACAAACCAAAGAGAGTAAAAGAATGCAATATTTTTTTTTTAAAAAATTGATTTTTTTTTTTTGAAAAATAAAAAAAAAATAAAATTATTTTTTTGTTACTCCTGGCTTGTAATGGCTTCTTTGAAGTGAGAGCTCCATTTCCAACTGAACTGCGCAGTGTAAAAAAAACAAGATTGTAAACAAAAAAAAAAAAAAAGAAACTAAACATAAATAATTTGGTGGATTTTTTTCTTTAAAATATAAATTGAAGAACATGAAAAATTCATTGCAATAATTAAAAAAAATTAAATTTGACTTATTATAATTTATAAAAGTGATATACAGTAATTCCATGAAAATTTTAATTAAACTATTCTTTTTTTTCAAATTATAAATTAAATTATTTGTAAAATAGTAAATATTTTTTATGCACATATTATAACATAAGAAATTATACATAAATACATCGTAAAAACAGTTTTTTAAAAAAAAAAAAAAAAGAAAAAATCGAAAATACCCTTTTAATTTCCTATTTGGTTCTTTTGTCGTTTATGTGGATCTATTATTTTTTTCAACAATATAATATTAAAGATAAAAAAATTGGTGTACTTTAAAAAAGAAAAATAAATAATAATGTTTATAAATAAAATGGAATATTGACATAATAAAAGATAAATTATAATAGATAATGAAAAATTAAAAAATCCAGCAAAACACTTATTCCCACCTGTACTATTAAAGAAGATATATATAAAAAAAAATATATATACATTTTTTTCTAAAAAGGGAAACACTAAAAGGGTTTCTCTAAATTTCATAAAAGATAAAAATCACAAATAATAATTTGATTTTCTTAAGATATAAATACTTAAATTAGAAACAAATTTTCAAATTTACGGGGTGTGAAAAACGTTTCTCTAAAAATTTGATACCCAACAAAAAACACACTGTGAAAAAATAAGAGTAAAAATCAAACTATTGTGTATTCAAATTTAGATTAAGGCAATACCAGTTATAGTTTAAATATGATAATAGAATAATTATAAAATAAAATTATGAAAAGATTTTAATAATGAAATAAAAATATAATATTAAACTTATAAGGTGTAAAAGAATGCAGTGAAAAACTTATGACCCTTAAAGTTATATATTATCCTATGTATATATCTTCCTCACCTCCCAATAACCTGACACCTAACAAACTCTATTTGGGTTTCCTATTTGTTATAACTAGAGTTCGGATCAATATGCATTTAAAAACCTTAAATATGCATTTTAAAAGTGCGAAATATGCACCTATCCCAAATATAAGCACTTATTCCTGAACTTAAATATGCACCTATTCCTAATATATACAGTCCAATAGGCAGCTTTATATTTTGACTAGTGCAATGCAATACGAGGGTTTAAAAATTCCTAAAAACATGACATTTGAAGGTTAGAGAGGAGAATACTCAAGAATAACCACCAAAAATAAAATTAATTACCATAATTAAAAGAAAAGAAGAAGTTATATTTACAAATTATACAAATTTAAAAAACATTAACATGAGTTTGTTTGCACCACCAATATTTATTTCTAAATTTTTATTTTAAAATTACGTCAGCGGTTGGAAAGAACCATTTTAAATGGGAAAAATCTCATCTCTCAAAGTCGCATTTGTAGTAAGCAGGAGCATATTTCAATGCAGCGATGTTAGCTTGCATCAGATCTTCTATATCATCTCCGCACTTTGCCCTTTCTAGGATTCGGGTGACATTCTATAAAGTGGTCCAGCATGGATTGCGTGGGAGAACTGCGACCATTTTTTGTCTAAGCATTTCCCTAAATTGGGCCCGGCCAACCCTTACTCTTTTCCTTAAGTCCCTCGAGGAGGGTTACAGGCTTTGTTAGCTCTAAACTGCGAGTTTCCAGTTTATTTAATGATACTAGTGACTCCAGTGAATTAACTCTAATCCTTAAAAAAAATATGCACCTTTGTTGAAATTTCTATTTCTATATTTATGCAATAAATTTCCATATTTTTTGAGAAAATTCCAAAAAAAACAAGCAATAATATGCACTTATACTGGAAATATGGAATAATGCTCGAAATATGCAAAATGTTCATTTTTAAATTTGATTTCAAAGTGGCCTAACAGCTTTCATACATTATAATTCGTAAAGAAAAATCACTTGGAGCAATAAAAAAATTACAGTTGAACCTCGATAATAAGTGTGTCAAGGGGATTAGGGAAACAATCTTGTTATCGAGGTGCTTTTTTTGTTGAGGATCGTGTTATCGAGGTTAATGGAATGTTGGGAGTGATGGGGGGGGGGGGGGTTCAAGTCTCGACTTGTTCAAGGTCGACCCATTCCGAGGTTGACTTCTCAAAAGGACTTGTCATAGAGGTTCTGAGTTACGTTGTGAATTGGAATAAATCTGTG
The DNA here is from genome assembly GCA_951217055.1 of Gerris lacustris. Lineage (NCBI taxonomy): Eukaryota > Metazoa > Arthropoda > Insecta > Hemiptera > Gerridae > Gerris > Gerris lacustris. The sequence continues at coordinate 12,824,459 of OX578277.1, forward strand.
TTATAGAGGTTGTTTGGATAATAACAGTCGCATTATAGAGGTTAATTTAACATTGTGTGTTATGTCAATCTCAAGGGGATTTGAAAATTGCACTTGTAATTGAGGTTTTGTGTTATTGAGGGTCGTGTAAGCGAGGTTCTACTGTATATGCAAAATCCGAACTCTAGTTATAACATATATTTGCCTTTATATTCTACCTCTTTCTTCAACTTAACTTGTCTATCTCTATCTAGACAGCTTGAGTTTACTTAGTCTTTTAGAGTTCTATAATGTTCTTACAGAGTTTTTATCTTTGAGTTTCTTTAATGGGCTGAATCGCAGTAGCGCCAATGCAGCCCTGTAACAAAGTTGCACAACATTAAAGTCCTGGTGAGGACTAAGCTTTATACTCTTAGAATCTTTTACTGAGTTTTTGTAATCTTGACAATCCTATACTTTGACAGCTAACAAACATTGTTAGACAGTTTTTCCAAAGCATATATGCCATCTCAACTTAATATTTTACCAGTTTCTTCTTCAAATAGACTCCTCTATGTAGACTTCTTGATTTCCTTTAATCTGTTAAAACCTTACAATCTTTAACTGAGTTTTTGCAATCTTGGCTATCCTATAACTTGATAGCTAACAAACTTTGTTAGACAGTTTTCCCAATGCATATACCATCTTAACTTCATATTCTGCAAGTTACTTCTTCAAATTGACTCCTCTAGGTAGACTTCTTGAGTTTCTCCTTTAGTCTGTTAAAATCTTACAATCTTAAACTGAGTATTTGTTAATCTTGACTATCCTATAACTTGATAGTTAACAATCTTTGGTACACAGTTTTTCCCAGTCTTACATCTATTTCCTTACATATTCTTACTGCCTTTTCTTTTAGAACCACCATAGACTCTTTGAGTAGATTAGGACTCTAAGCGTTCTAAATTCTTCAACTGAGTTTTTTCCCTTCTTTACTATACCCTCTAACTAGCAAACTCTAATAGACAGTTTTACCAAATTTCCTATCAACTAACCTTAAGGACATTCATGAGGTTAGATATGAACAGAATATGGAACAGTGCATCAGGTATGCGACAATCTAAAATGATGATACGAGAACCATCTCAGCATCTTACCAGATCGCTGCTCTCGCTCAAAAAACAATCCTGTCATCTTTTGACAGGCTTTCTTACTGGACACTGTAGGCTAAATCGACATCTACATTTGCTTGGCCTAGCAGAAAGCCCAGTGTGCAGGCTGTGCGAGGAAGAGGATGAAACCCCTTCTCATCTTATTAGCAGCTGTCCTGCATTAACACACCTGAGGTGGAGAATCTTTGGCTTAGCCATTCTGCCAAACGAAGAACTAAGGTTACTTCCCCAAAACAAGGAACTCACTTTCTGTGGGTCTGTCAGCTTGCTAAGAGGATAGAGTAATATAGAATGGATTATAAAACCGGGTTTGCTCCTTGGATCCACACATGAGGTCTTATTGCTTTGGACTTTTTTTTTTTATAAAAAAAGAAGCCCCCCGGGGGAATAAAAGACTCCTCTATGTAGACTTCTTGATTTCCTATAATCTGTAAAAATCTTACAATCTTTAACTGAGATTTTCTAATCTTGGCTATCCTATAAACTTGATAGCTAACAAACTTTGTTAGACAGTTTTTCCCATTCTTACATCTATTTGCCTACATATTCTTCCTGCCTCTTCTTTTAGAACCACCATAGACTCTCTGAGTAGATTAGGACTCTAAGTGTTCTAAATTCTTAACTGAGTTTTTTCCCTTCTTTACTATACCCTTTAACTAGCTAACTCTAATAGACAGTTTTACCAAATTTTCTATCAACTAACCTGACATCTAGGGGTCCTGGGTGGCTCGGAGGCTAGAGCGCTTGCCTTGCGATAAGGCAAGTTAAGCAGCATTGAGCCGGGTCAGATGGTTACCACAGCTCTGGGTTCGATTCCCGGACCAGGCCCCCGCTCAATGTTCACCCAGCATTGTTTAAATAAATGGGTAGCTGCTCGAAAGAGTAGCGCCACCAGGTTTCGGCCTGGAAACCATGGAATACACTACTCTCAGTTCGATTCACATCGAAAGAGAGTCATGGTTAACGACCAGACACTTCACTCCAATGTGAAGAAGTTAGGTTTCTAACCCGGATTTGTTCAATGGGCCCACCTGAGTGGCCTATGTCTTCGGGCGTAAAAGCCCCCCGGAATAAAAAAAAACAAAAAAAACCTGACATCTAGCTAACTCCATTTGACTTTTTCATTTCTTACATCAATTTGTCTATATATTATACATGATTTGAACCAAAGCAAATTGTCCCTGTAGATAACACACCTATGAATAAAACTAGGATGTAAATAAATTAGAGTTAATATTGGTAGTTGACCCCAAAAATTATTTTTAATATATTATTCTATAAAATAAGTATTTTAACAAAAATAAATAAATTATAAATAATAATAATAAATAGAAGTCATAATGCCAGATAAATAAAATAAAAAGAAATAAGGGTTTATCAAAAAATGAAATAAATAAATATTTCTATAAAAATTATGATAACAAATTGAAAAAGTTATTTTTACCAAAAAAAAAAAAAATAATAATAAAATAAAATAAAATAAATAAAAATAATATTAAACATCAAATAAGACCCTAAAAAAAAATCCAAAGTATTTTTCATTGGAAAAATTTAATCTAAATTTTTGAAGAAAAATAAAAAATAAATTAATTGTATTTTTTTATAATTTGGAAATCATTGTTTACTTTCTTCTACAATTACTTTCCCTACTTGGGATGTAAATTATTTTTGGGGACACTTTAAAAGAATATATGAATATTAAATAATTTGTTAAAAATATAAATATTGTAGGACAATAATAAACCTCCCACTAATTAAAAAAAAAAGAAATAAATAATAATAATATTTTTTCATTTTAAAATAAATAATATGAGAAGAGAGTTAACGATATAAAAAATGAACATTTAATAAACATACATATTTATAAAAAAAATAGTACATTAAATATATAATAATTTGTTATTATAAAATAAAGATTTTGTTTAATTTTACCTTATGAAGCCTCAAATATATTTACCAGAGTTATTTAAAGGCAACTGATTGTCAAGGTATGTCACATATTTTTTTAAAAATGTCCATGTAATAATTTTCTCTCAGAGAAATATATTTATGTATGTCTTTTAGTAACTGATGTTGATGCATTATAGTTTTAAAACAATTTTAATAACAACTATTTTAATAAAGAAATAAAGTAATTTAAAATAAATGAACCTGAAGATACCTCAAGCTATATTTGAAGTTGAAATAGAATTTTCCTTTTAAGCACTGTTACCTAGGTACCAAGTAGGGGGCCAGGGTGGCTCGGAGGCTAGAGCGCTCGCCTTGCGATAAGGCAAGTTAAGCAGCCTCGAGCATGGTCAGAAGATAAATGGGTGACCGCTTCTGACCACAGCTCTGGGTTTAATTCCCAGACCGGGCCCCCGCTCAATGTAAACCCAGCATTGTTTAAACAAATGGGAAGCTCCTCGAAAGAGTGGCACCACCAGGTTTCGGCCTGTAAACCATGATGATGACACTCTTGGTTGTAATACAACTAGGAGGGGAGTCATGGTTAACAACCATGACTTATCTTCACACGAGTGTGTGAAGATTTTGGTCCCTAACCCGGGTTTAATGTATGGGCCCACCTAAGTGGCCTGCGTCTTCGGGTGTAAAAGCCTCCCGGAATTAAAAAAAAAAAAAAAGGTACCAAGTACCTCAGTAGTTTATTTATTTATTTTCTTTTAGTTTTCACTATTTTACTCAATAAAAATGCAAATTACATTTTTAAATTAATTAAAGCTGAGAAAACCACTTGTCAGATTATGTATATTTGCACTTTTTAAATAAAAGTTATTAAAACAATTTTTGATACAAAGTTTACTCAATGTATGAAGTCTGTCCAGAAAAACCATGATAAAGGTCAAGAGTGATGGGTGGGAACTCTCCTCTCCAATGTCAACCAAAGGAAGCCTCAGTTACTGCAGAAGCTCTTTATCTGCCACTGATTTTTCTGCTGCCGGTCTATCCAACCCCTTTCACAATTTCTTGTTGGCATGGAGATCTCTCTCGTCAAAATGTTTGGCAAGAACGGCATGAATTTGTCCCTTCAGACAAGACAGTAAATGGAAATTTTAATGTCAAAGTCCTCAAAGGTCTCCAAGCCCATGTGGCCCATGTCTGCCCAGACTTGGCCCGGGAAGGGTGATGGATCCTCCATCATAGCCCATTGGCGCCATGGCAAGTTTTTGGCTCGGGAGCCAATCACCATCACCGACCACCAACCTTACTTTCCTGATTTAGCACTATATGACTTCTTTTTGTTCCCCAAGTGAAAATTGTAGCTCCGCGGTCAGTCTATAGGAGATAAAGACCATCAAAATGGCCGTAACAAGGCTGCTGAAGGACCTTACATCAGAGGACTTTCAGGATGCTTCCAACAGTGTAAACGAAGGTGCCTCAAGTGCATAACGTCAGGGGGGAGTACTTTGAAGGGGGACCATATTGTTTTTCCTGATTAATGCCAAATAAAAAATTATATTTAACTTTACCGCTTATTTTCCGGACAGCCCTTGAGTATATACCAATATAGGGTAAATGTGTTGTTTAACAGTATAAGTCACACCATATACTAAAGTAATTATCCAATTGTTACAAAGCTAGGGGGCCCTTGCCAGAGTCTGGAATTGAATCCAGAAGCTCGTGGTTGAAAAATGTGTATGATAGCTAAGAATGAGCTTCAAGAGGCTCAGAACCTCAAGTAGGGGACAAGCAGTTGCATACCTCGGGTTAGAGGGGGGGAGGGCAAGAAGCGACAGCTGTCCTGGGCCCATTTGGAATTTGGCAACCTTTTTTCAAAATGGGTCATGGAATTGTGTCACATCAAGGGTATGAAAACCGACTTTGTCCCTGGTTGCTGAAAACCCTAGCTACACCTCTGGTGACAATTGTGTATAATGGGTCATGACCTTACCAGGGACTCAGAAATCCCTGTTACCCTTTAAAAAATACAGGTAAATATATTTTTAAACCAAAAATTGAGGCTTCGTAATAAATAAATAAATAATAATAAATATATAAACATGTATAAATACATATTAAGGATAAATAAACAAGGGAGTTAATAAATCAGGATTAGATATAAAAGGTATTATAAATAATTAAAAGAAAGTGATTATATAAATAAAAAATAATATAAAATGAAATTATAAAAACAAAACTAAAATATGTGAATGAGCTCTTTTTTTTTTAATTAAATTATTTAGATAGCATGCCAAAATGGATAATGACTGACTGACCTTGTTCGATGTAGGGGTAACTGGAGCGTCCGGTTCAGCAAGAGGTGGGCTCAGTCTGGGGTCCGGCAAGCGTTGTTCTTGAACAGAGGCTAACCTGGTCACCAAGACGGAAAAACAAACAGTACATGAGTTAATAATCTCATTTTTGTTAACATTAATCAAATTAAAATAAAAAAATATTAATTTATTTTATATATATACTAATCATGCCTGAGAAACTAAGTTATTTAAATGTTTATATAAATATATATAAAAAAAATTAGTAGTCTGGTCTGTAAATTCAAAAAATTTGTCAGATAAATTGTTTCGAAAAAAGTTTTCCCATTTACGTAGAAGTTAAGGTACTTTTTTATTTTAGCACCCCCCTATATCCCTTTGTGATAATCGTTATTTAGACAAAGGAACATTATACAGAGTAGATTATATTCCTTAGTCTAAATTACTATAAAGACGAAGGGATATTTATTCCAAAGTACCTTGGGACAAAGGAATATCACACTTGAGTATACAATTGTTATAATATCCCTTAGTCTAATCAACTACTAAGATAAAGGAATATTAAATATAAAACTTCCCCAGAAGTCTCAATGTATTGAGGAGATAAACACACAAACCTTTGAGACTATTGTTGGGCAGACTATTGTTTAGAACCAAGGGGGGTGCTAAAGTAAAAAAGTGCCGAATTTAATAATATCTAATTTAAATACTTTTTTTTAATATAAAATAAGTCTCTTGTCAATGGACAAATAGTCTAGGAGATAGCGTGTAAAAAAGTGTCTGAATAACATCAAGCTAGAATTTTGTGTATAAGTTTATCTTTTGGCGCAGTTTAAAAATTTGTGGTTGGCTTAGTTGGTCAACGGGACATAGCTTGGACAGGACATATGCTGATTAAAATAAGAAGACCGGTAGAGATGTTATTTTTATTTTTTATTTTTTATTTATTTTATTTTTTTTGTGGTTTTATTATTCTAATATTTCTGGTAAGTGGCATCAACTTGATTTTTTTGTACCACCAAAACTAATTTTGTACTCAGGATCATGAAAATCACATTGCCCGCCAAAATGAGTGGGACGTGCCTCGCCTCCACAGTTCTGTTTTTTGTTACCAGCCTATGACCAAGCACGCTAAGTTGCGAAAGCAATAAAATTAGTTTATTGTTTGAAAAAATTGTTACATTAAAATTTCAAAGTGAAAAAAATATGTCAAAGAAAAAAATTGTTTTAAAAAATAAAATTTAAAAAAAAAAAAAAAAAAAATAAGCTGTCTCAAAAAATTATTGTAGACATCAAACATTAAGTCAGACCCTTCAATACACGCTATGTCCTGGACTAAAAACATAGGGACATATGTGTGAAAAAAATAGCTTTTTCTTCTATCTATATTTTCTTGACAATCATTTCGACATTGACATCTGAGTGTAATATGAAATGTTAATTTATATTCTATTTTAATTCTCTTCTTATCTTTTTTAGAGTTCATAATAGATCCTATATGAGTTCATATTATTATAATCCCCAAGTTCTAATAAGATTTAAGTTCCTAAACGAACCCAACTACTCAATATTTAAATTTTCAATTTATTTATAAAGGAAAATATTTTTAAAAAAATGAAAGAAATGCATCTTACATCTAAGAATTTAATTATAAATCACTTTAACTTTTCATAATATTACTCTATTAACAAAGACACAACATTTTATTTCCCCCCGCTACCTAAACTAACTATTTACTACCTTCACCCTGCGCTCCTGCCTGGGGCTTATGCTAGGCATTGGTGGCTGTTTCCTATTATCACCTAGCAATCAAATGAAATGCCTAAATAGTTTTGTTTTCAAAGCCATCTAGGAATATAATCTGGACTACATTATACAGGGTGAGGCAGAAAGGATGGATGTTTTTGGAACAGCTAGTAGTCAGGCTAATAAGGCCAGAAGGTAATGGGAATGGGGGGACTGATGTGGTCCCGTGTTCAGTAGCTCCTGCCATTGTTTTTAGTTGACATTCTTGCCGTGTGGCAAGCATATCAATGGAAGCTATTCGGACTGATAGAATCAAGCAACGATAGAATCAGTAATTATTTATATTATTATAAACTAGCCTTCACCCCGCGCTCCATGCGGGCCTCATGCTAGGTATTAGTGGCTATGTTTCCTATTTTCATGTAGGCCTACCAATTAAATGAAATGCCTAAATGGTTTTGTTTCCAATGCCTTCTAGGAATAAAATCAGGACTATATTATACATAATTCATTCCATTACTAAGAATGTAACACTCTCCAAATTGAAGTTTAGAGTCTATTTATACATAAAAAATAATAGCTACTCGAAACTAAGTAGGTAATATAGTAATAAATAACAATGCTAAACAATGCTAAAAAAAAAGATAAAATAAATGGGAAAATAAACGCAGTCAAAACCAATCTGACTGGGAAGTCATAGAACAATCATTAACCACTGGTGCATTCAGGGGCGGATGGGGAGGTAGCCTCCGGCGCGGGAAAACTTAATAACCGGCGCGGCGTCATATTTTTAGTCTAAAAAGCCCCTCCCCCCCAACAATATAAAGAACTTCAAAATTGGCACTCTAAAACGCTTGCGCTTGCTTTCTTAGTTCGAAAATAAAAGGGGGAAAATAATCAAAATAGTTGGTTAGAGATAGTATATTAAATAAAGCAATACCTTCAGATAATTATATATTAACGCAGAATAAAAATTGTAATGATGCAGGTGGTGCAAATTGTAATAAAAATAAAGAAGAAGTTAATAAAAGAAATTAATACATCAATTTGTTTAATAAAAATCCACTCATTCAGCCTAAATCCTAAATCATAAAGAATGCCATCGTTAGCAATTTGATTCAGTAAATCAGTTTCGCAGCTCATGAGCATAAAAACTTTCTAAGTGAGATTTCCTCAGACTATTCCTCAATCTACTTTTAATATATTTTAATTTTGAAAATGATCTTTCACAAAATACCTGTGATATTGGAAGGGTTAATAAATATTTATAGGCTAGTGCGAGGTTAGGACCTCCTCTTTATGATATGTATTTAAATAAAATAGCGTAACAGCAAACAGTTGGAGGGAGACTGAAGAAAAGAGCAAGAGCGGAGTGGGCTCCTACAAGGCTCCCAGTGTGAAAGCTACGACTCCGGCTCCGGAGCGAGAGCCGTGATGCTCCTAGTGTGAAACGGCTCCTACTCTTTTCTGTGATACAGCAATAACCATAAAGGCACTAGGCACATTTTCATTTAGTCTATATGACCCATTTATTGCTGTCTGTACGCTTTTTCAATAAATAAAAATTGTGCTGCTATTCTATCAAGTGGTGCTGCACTGATACTATACCATAATAATAAATATTTAAGAAGTTAATCAAATAAAACTTTTTTTATTCAATTGGCTTGGCGGCGCTTCGGGAAATTTCCTGGCTTCCCGGTGCCCCCATCCGCCCCTGGGTGCATTAATTTAATTACCAGCCTCTTCTCAATATGGCAGCAGCACCAGTAAATATTTAACAACTCTGGTTCTAGGAAAAATTAATAAAATAATAAATACTTGATTTAAAAAGCATTCGTGTGAGGTTTAAACACCCCAATCAGAAATTAAATTGATGAACAATTTCGGAGCTCAAAGTAAAAATTAAAAAAAAGATCACATTTAGCTCTATTTAAGGTAGAACTGATGGAGGTACGACAAAATCATAGAACAAAAGTTGTAGATCTTTTAAAATCAGTTACCACTGATGCAATTCACCGTTTTGCCGCAATAAGCCTCCAAAAATCATCTTTAATTTTTTGAGGGGGGTAAAAATACTTTTTTTTTAACTTTTATGATTTTTCTTGTTGGTTTGGGCCAATTTCTGAATAAAGCCAAAAATCTGTGAACTTCAAGGTGGTCTAGAAGTACCCAAACATTTTGATAAGCAAATCAGTGAGTTTTGACACATAATATATATATCAATTCAACCTAATTTTTTTTATGAAATCGTTATTCACTTAAGGTTCTACTCAATATTTTTCAATGAAACCAAGCTACAACATGTGCAACATGTTTGGGCTCACTTCTGAAGAAAATAAATAAATAATAATAATCAATTTCGTTTAGCCATTTTTGCACAAAAAAAGTTCCGGGCGGATTCGGTTTTCGGAATGTATGAAATGAAAAAGTATCCAACAATTTTTTCAATTCTGAACAATTTACAGACCAAACTTTAATTTTACAAACATATAGATATTATTCATTGATACATTAATAAATTATTTGACAAAATACAACCAAAAAAAAAAACAACAAAAACTGATTCTTTAAAAAAACACAAACCAATCAAAATCAAAGCATGCTTTTTATTTGGTAATACGAGAAAAGCATTCAAAAAAGGAAAAAAAAATCTTTAACAAAGCACACATATTATTATTACTGATAAACTATTATTATATTTTACAATACATCTATTAGAATAATTTATATTATTAAAATAGTAAAAAATTGAATGTTAAAATCTCAAGCTATTGTGTTTTCTAGCTTGTTCCTAAGGTAGGCAAAACAAAAAAAGTATTTTTAGACATGTGTAAATGTTATAGTATGGTTTTAAAATGAGAATGTTAGAAAAATATGGTAAAATTATTATAGATATAAGATTTATGAGATAACTATAGTTAAAATACACATTTTAAATCAATAATTAAAAGGAAGAAGTATAAATAAAAATACATTTCTCGGCAGGTATTGAACAGGATGCCTGTGTTTTTTGCTATAACTTTTTTATCACTGTAATACTACAAAAGTTACAGGGTTTCTAAAATATTTTGCTCATTTACAGATTTAAATAGCTCTTGGCACTTTTCAAACCAAATAAAAATTGAATTATTGAAAAAATGGAGTGGATAAAGTTTTATTTTACAGCAGGCCAATTTTTCAAACAATTCAGATGGAGTTAGAGCTTTTTTTTTTTTTTTTTTTTTTTTTGGCACAGATCATCGCCAAATCTTGGACTTGCTACTTTTCAGGGGCACAGAAAAAGTAACTTTTAAGGACATAAGGGTAATTTTAGCAGTTAAAGCATAAAAATAAGGACTTGATGGTGTACGTAACTCTATTTGACCCAAAATTGGACTCGCACAACTTTTACTGTAAAAGACGGGTTTAGGACGCCTCATTATCGGGTTTAGCACCTGTGGTGAAATATCCTATTCATGGTTAGAGCTGTTAAATATAGGTTTAAATAATATGTTCCTTTAATGAAAGTTATTAAAGCTAAATTTATCTTTAATGAAAGTTATTAAAGCTAAATTTATCTTTAATGAAAGTTATTAAAGCTAAATTTATCTTTAATGAAAGTTATTAAAGCTAAATTTATGTAAAGAACTCATTGTAAAGTGTTTATAATCTACAAACTAGTGTTGTTTAAACTAGTATTGAAGTAATTTTTTTTTTAAATAATTAAACAAATGTTAAGATAATTAAAGTTAGATAATTAGGTAGGAAAAATTGAATTAATTAATAAATTTAATCAAATAGATAAGTAATGAGAGACCTTTTTAAAGTAACGAGAGTACCAGTTAACTTCTTGCACCTCCTAAGAGCACTCTCTAATCTCTCTGGCTCGTCTTTTAGGAACCTGAAATTAAAAATATTAAAAAATATTTAAGTTCATGAGCTACATAAATAAAGTGAAATCTCAATCAAACATTTTTGTTGAGGATATAGAGAAAATAGTCTTCCAATTAGTGTGGCACATAGCTTACTCCAATCCAACTATTGGACGAATAGTCACATGAGTATATAAATAAGGTGATACCATTGGGAATTGCAGGTGCGGTAGTATGGATATTAGATTTCCAGTAGGGTCACTAATATGGGTTAAATACATGTAGAAGGTATGAATTAATATCATTTATGGGCAACTTTTTTGCAAACTAAAGATTTTCAAAATCGAGTAATTACTACGTTTTTATTAGCTTGCTTTCTTGTTTGTTTGTTTGTTCGTTTGGCCAGTACAAATCTTGCAATAGATTTTTAACTAACTTCCCGAGTAGCTAGACATTTGAAACTTTTAGAATAGCTCAGAACACGAAGACAATGTATTATTTTAATACTTTTAGCCATCTTTCAGCAGAATTTAATTAGTTTTCAGCAAATTTTGCTGTATGGGAGATAGTTCGGAAAAAAATTCCGCAAGTTATTTTATTTGTTTTGACATGAGCCATGTTTATGATCTTAAATTTATGATTTATGACAAAAAATTTAAAAACGTAGTATATAAAAAGTTCTTTTTATCTTGTACTTATTTTTAAGATATGGTGGCTAGCAAACATGTTGAAGGAAAGATAGACATGAGACCAAAAAATGAAACTGATTTCTGTCTATAAATTTTTGAATTTGGAGAATGATCGCAATGCTTTCGTTACCTTAGGTACACTCTGAAGCGAACACTGTTAATAATTGTAGGATATTGGAAAAATTACAAGAAAATCTTAAGTTTTTGGCTACATTTTTGGCACTTCCTTGGATTGTTACTCCCCCTATAAACAAAACAGAGGGAAGTAACAATCTAAAGAAGGTGTACAGAATGTTCTTCTTTAGACTGTTCCTCCCCTTATAAAAACTGAAGTGTGATATTCCTTTGTCCCAAAGTACATTGGACTAAACACCCCTTTGTCTTAATAATTATTTAGTCAAAGTAATTTATTCTGATAAAAACATAGGGGAGTAACAATCTAAAGAAGTATCACATTTTTGAGGTCTCCTGTCTTTTTTTAGTTAGAGAATTTTAACAGATTTTAAATTTAGGTATTATTTTCTTGAAACTATTAAAATGCCCCATGATTTGATTAATTATTCCAAAAAAAAGTCTAGAGCTGCCTCTAGAGTAATTAAAAACACCATGCCTTTTTTTAATAAGACACAAAATATACAATGAAGATTATTTTTTACAGTATTTGATTCTTTCAACTTTTAATTTACTACCATAAAAATTAGCAGCCACAAAAAAGGGATGCTGAACACCATCTACTTTTTTTAAGTGACAACCCACGATTTTTTTCCAGCAAATTCAATACCTGAGGATTAGTGTTGGGGTGAAATATATAATTTTTAATAAAAAAAATTTTTTTTTTGAAATTTATTAAATTTCTAAGGATAAAATCTTTCCAATACCACTCCTACTAAACTTCACAATTATTTCTCCTTATAATATGGGGAGGTAAAACAACAACAACATGGATTTGAAAGATAAAATAGTCTTGATAAAAAGATAAATAACTAAAAATTACTTCTCTTCAGCAACTGCTCGTTCCATTTCTTGAGTAATAAGAGATTTAATAGAATCCTGTAAACCTGGGAATCTCAGCTTCAGCTCAGCTACAGTTTTACTAAAACAAATAAAACAAAATATTAACCAAAATGCAGAATTGACTCTTTACTCTTTAGCTGCTATTAAACTTAAGATTTCACTGCAGGAGGCAAGAGGGGGAGGGTGGCGGGTTGATAGTAGAGTGGCTGGGATTTTTACAGTCTGCAGGAAACCCACCCATACAGATCGATACCTAAATCTGACACAGAAGAAAGCTGTCATCCAAGGGGGTCAGTCTCAAGGGGCTTCAGGACCTGTGAATAGAACTCTTGGAAAGAAGAGAAGTAGAATCTCAAGTCAGCCCAAGCTAAGAATAGCTTCAAGAAAGAAGACATATTACAAACCATCTGCTGCGAAGAGATTGCTGTGGAACGCACCCTAGCAGAAAGGACGGACGACCAATGGAAGGTTTATCTCCTACACATCAAAGGGACAACGAATAAGATGCACAGGCTTCTCAGAAAACACAGCATCAGAACCACATTTAATACTCACATGACCATCAGAGCCCTCCCAAAATCGCTGAAGAACCACCTTATCTCAAAACTTGTGGTGTCAACCAAATACCTTGTAGTTGCAGCAGACACTACATCGGACAAATTGGAAGACTTCTCTACCCGCCTACAAGAACACGTAAGAGCAGTTAAAATCATTGATCACAGGTAAGCGATTGCTGAAGAAACCCGCCACCTCATCAAGTTTGAGGACATACTCGTATCTGTCAACAGGTATCACAACAGGGTGATAAGGGAGGCTATTGAGATCGAGAAAGAACCAGACAATTTCAACAGAGAGGATGGATTCCACTCTTTCCCGGTCCTGGAAACCTCTGGTTAGCACCTGTGCCAAGCAGAAGCTTCCTATAGGGCCCGTTTTGGCAAAAACGCCAGGCTGCTAGGAGGCAATAACAAACTTAAATGATAATATCATCAACTGCGAAGGTGCCCTCTCAGAAAGGAGGAGGCACGATCTTTTAACTCAGCCTTCTTCTATTCTTCTATTTTTCTGCTCTTTTATTTGATAATTGTTTAAATAAATAAAAACTTGAATCGTTTAATAACTTAAATATAACCTAGATACATCTGATTTGAAAAATAAAATGTATAATTTACCTGGATTTACTAAGAACAAGCGCCATGTTTTCAACATCCGACATATTGACACGGGTCTTTCTGTTAATCACATTCCCTCTCAGCTCTTCAACATTACTCTCCAGTTCACTAAAACATAGATAAGACAAAACTATTATAACAGAAGAAGCCAAGGAAAACACATAAAAAGGTAATTCTCTGCTTGGAATTGAAAGTAGGTCCTTTAATTATTATTTTTTCATTTTTTTTTTTTTTTTTTTTGTACCTGCTAAAAAAGAGGCTCTATTCCTTTTTTTTCTAAATGAGAATTAGTTACTATTTTCATGAAGATATAGAAAGTAAAACACTTTACAGAGGAGATATGTACGAGTTTTTTTTGTTTTTTTTTTAAAGTTTTCAATTATAGGTTCAAATTGAATAAAGAAAGAGTCTTGGCCAAAAGTCATCCAGTAAGAAGAGATCAAGTCACCAGTAAGATGAGAAATCTCATATCAACAGGACAAGAAATTAAGATTTGTCAAAATTGACAGCCAGATAATCAATAACGTTTTGGTAGACAGATATATCTTTTTGAGTTAGATTTAAACCTCTGTCTCAACTCCTACACTGACTCTTTCTCTTTCACATTTCATCTCTTCCTACTGAGTAAGTCAGATTTTAACCTCTGTCTTCACTCCTACACTGACTCTTTTTCTTTCACACTTCATCTCTCACTACTGAGTAAATCAGATTTAAACCTCCGTATCAACTCCTATACTGACTCTTTCTCTTTCACACTTAATCTCTTCTTAATGAGTAATTCAGATAAATTAAACCTCTCTTAGCCTTTAAAACACAGAATAAACAAATAGTAAATACTTACTTTCAAATACCAAGTAAAAGTGGGTAGAAAAAAGAATTCCTCATTTTGCTGCACATACAATTTAAGGGATGAGTTTTAAAGTAAAAAAAATGAACTTACGTGAGATCATTTTCAAGTTTGATCATCTGTTGGCGATAGAGCTCTTCCTCTCTCATAGCCTTAAGCCTTCCTTCAGAGGCCTCATCTCCTCTCGCCCAAACCTCACTACTCGTAGCTACTAGCATCGCCCTAAAAATCAAAAATCAAGATAATAAAATAATTTATATTTAAGAGTTATTACCTTTAAAAGAAGTTAGTTGATTTAATTGTTCAATTTAGAATGTGTATTTTTGTTCATACTACGTAGAATATTTAATAAAAGTATTGCATTCCGAACGTGAGTATTTAAGATGTACGGGGGAATAGTAATACTTGCCTACCCAAAAAGACCTTAATTTGATATACATCATAAAATATGACTTTGAAAATAATGACATAATATGTAAAAGAGTTTTAAAATGATATGTAGCATGCCATATAAGCTTAAATTTTTTTGCTTATCTCATTTGGCCAAAAAATGAAATAATAGTTTCATACTCTTTTACCTTCGTTTTATACTACTAAAGACCTTAAAAAATGTATACCATGCTATGCAGATTACAACCTCTTTTTTTAGTCATCCGTCATACTGGACGCCATCTTGAAAATATTGTTTTAATTTTGTAATAGTTACATATTCTTTTCCTAATCTTCAAGACCTTTATACATTTGTATAACTTGTTGTGCTAACAAAAAACTTTTTTGTTTTTGGTTTTGTTGTGTTTTGTTTATTGGCCACCATCTTGAAAATATTAAGTGCAAAATTTCCAAGAACAATACAGTTGTGAGATACAGTGACTATACTGTTCTGAGATGCACCCAAATGCTGAATTTTCTATATTGGTCACTTTTTACGCCAGTTATGAGGCAAACACAAAAACATTCCTTTCAAAGGCCAAGTCTCTGAAATGAAGAACTCACTAGATTCTTTAATTTTTGAATGTTTTATATTTTTTACA
Source organism: Gerris lacustris (assembly GCA_951217055.1). Classification (NCBI taxonomy): domain Eukaryota; kingdom Metazoa; phylum Arthropoda; class Insecta; order Hemiptera; family Gerridae; genus Gerris; species Gerris lacustris. The sequence goes on from OX578277.1 coordinate 12,840,153, forward strand.
ATTTGAAATATTGATTCAGTCGTGAATCAATATGTGTGGGGAGGTTAATACTTGGATGTTCATCTTTTTTTAATTTATTTAAACTGAAGATGATATTTCCTATAACAAATGATTGGTTGTTTTAACTGAGATTTTGTGGTAACACTCAATATTTCCTTTAGATCTGTCAGACTTAGTGGAAAAAACCTTATGTTAGTCAACAAATTTTCAAGGCACAACGCCAATGGACATGAAAACCCATCTCTAGATGAGAAGTATGATACTTCTTCACTTAATATTAAGAGGAAAACCTAGTTGTTTAGGAAAAAACAAACAAAAATTATCAATTCCACATTTTGATTAACCAACTTCAAGGCACACATAACCCCAGATCCAAGGGGTTATGTGCGCTCTTGAGGCAATCTTAGATGTTTTGCCCAAAACACCAAGCCAAAATGATAAATTCCACATTTTAAGTTTACTGATGAAACAGATCTTAAATAATAATGCTTTAATTGGAAGAACAGTATTTCTTATCTAAGACAAAATTTGTTTTTACTAGTCTAACACAGTTTTAGTATACAGACAACTTAAATAGGGATTAACTAATTATTGCCATTTTGTGGTTTTGGGAAAATTATATTGGCATTGATGAGCCTTATAATTGAATTTAAACAACAAAGCCAATTCTTTTAATAACAATATTAAAATATAAGTCAAAACTTTTTTGGCCAATAAAAATGTATATTAATATGGTATTAAATCATTAAAATGTATATTAATCCTAGTTCTAACTGGTTATTTTTGAAGAAAACGCTTTGCTGAATCTAAAGGGGTGATTAAACTACCTGTTCCCTGCTGTCTGGTCCTAGTACCGTTCCGAGTTACCCTTGCTCTATTGCATTTACACCCAGTTCCATGTAGTCACATTTTCTTTAAGGAAACAGGGTCTGACGATGAGGATTACACTGTCGGTTTGCAGGGTAAAGTAGTGGGGGGGGGGGGGGGGGGGGGCTATAGTTACCCCACTTTTCTACCCTAAGTCCAATGGAATCTCCATCTGGCTACCCTGTCTGGTTTCACCCCCCAAAACGTGACCAGGAACACAAGTTACACGACCGGATTTTCGGACCGAAGGGGTGTAGCCCTGAATAAGGGAGACTAGATCGGTTTGTCTAATCCCCCCCCTTAATGCAGACTAGAAAATTCTAGTTTTAACTGATTTCAGTGTTTTTCCAGTAACACATGAAACAGGTATCAAATAAAGACTTAGTGTTGATTAGATAATAAATTAATAAAATTTATTCACCAGAAATCTTATATTTTTTTTCTTGACTGACCCACAAAGACATAATCACCTCCCTTCTAAGCCATTTGTCAAAGAGTTAATAAGTGTTTCAAACAATAATTATTTAAGACAAAATAAAGAAAATAATAATTATTTACAAACCTAATATTGAGGTAGGCATCCTTTATAGTTTCTCTAACAGTGTGTGCCTGTGTCTGGCACATCCTTCTAAGTGTTCTTACTTCACACTTGAGTTCCTTTGCTTTCTTCTGTAGCGATCTCAAATGATTGTACATCTCAGCCGTCAGTTGCAGATCTGAAATAACAAGCAAAGATGTTTTGAAAAAAAAAATGTTATAATCATATTTCTATAGAATTCACTGTAGAAGAGGAAAATTCATTCGTAATAATATTACCTTTTTTTTAATTTCCTTTTAAGACATTAATGATAACAGAATTAGTCAAAATATATGAACAAAATTTTAAATGAAAACTTTCTTTAATGGTCTCTAGTTTTAGACCTAAGTACAAGTTAGCCCTTGAGTGAATATCCACATAGTTGTAGGAGAGGTATCAGTCACATAAGAAATCTATTAAAATGATCTTTAGTGTCAAACATGTCTCGCCTCTCTGAGAATTCAACAGATTATTGATAATGTTTAGACTTTGGTTGCAGAGAGACTTGTATAAGATCATTACAAGATGAAGATATCAGTCACTTTACACATCTATATATATATATATATATATATATATATATATATATATATATATATATATATATGTTTATTAGTGTGGAACTCGTCACCTTTCTGGGAGTCCAACCCAGATAATTGTGAGTGGTTTAACTTTAGTTTTAGGTAGAACTATATTAGGTAATTGCAGGATTAGCCACTTTACACATCTATCTAAATACAGTAGAACCTCGCTTACACTACCCTCAATAACATGACAACCTTAATTACAAGTGCAATTTTCAAATCCCCTAGAGATTGCCATAACACATAATGTTAAATTAACCTCTATAACGTGACTATTACTATCCAAACAACCTCAATACACAACGGAACTCAGAACCTCTATAACAAGTCGTTTTGAGATGTCAACCTCCATTACACAACTCTATACAGGAATGGGTCAACCTTGAACAAGTCTAGACTTGAAATCCCGCCCCACCCCGCTCCCAACATTCCTTTAACCTCTATAACACGACTGATAGCCAAAATAACCTTGATAACACGACCCTCAACAAAAAGAGCACCTCGATAACAAGACTGTTTCCCAAATCCCCACTTCTTATCAAGGTTCTACTGTAATTATTAGTGTGGAATGGGTCTCACACCTCTGAGAATCCCAAATTATTATTTGTGTTAAAACATTGATTTCAGAGAGAGTCATATGAGAAATCTCAGATCTCAGTAGCACTAAGTGCCAGTGACATCAACCCAAGTAAAATTTAATTTAAAAAATAATCATTTAATTTAACTATACTAATTTACTCTTAAAATATTTATTCAAATTAAGCATTCATTTTTAAATCATTTGTTTAATTTTTCCCCCCTTCAGCGCTGGAAATGGTTCACAAACTAGTGCCGTACTACTTTTCTCTTTAATGCTTATAAGATTATGTCCAACTTTGCTGAGAATCCAGGGTTTCGGACTAGAATTCCAAATTCTTGAAGATCAGTATAGTACTAAGAAGAATCGTCAGTCCCTTCGAGAGAAAGCTTTTGCAGAATGGTCTAAGTGTAAATGGCAAGGTATAGGTGTTTGTCATTTTAGAGATTGTACAAAATCTAATGAATTCATAAGCAATCGTCAGATACTTACGGGATCCGAATGGACCAATGCAATAAAACTAAACATTAATTATGCCCCTCTTCGCGGTGTTCCAACAAGCGGTGGGCAGTATACAGGAGAGTTAGGACCCCTCTGCTGCAGATGCAGTAGAGAGACAGAAACCCCAGCCCATGTGCTTGGTAATTGTCCAAATAACATGCTCGTTGTTACTCGCCGTCACCATTACGTCAAACATAAGATCATTGATTTGATGAAGATAAAAGGGTATACTTGCTACGAGGAAGTTTATAGCATTGATTCGGATGGTTCCACCAGGTACGCTGACATTATTGCTTTTAAGGAAAATAGTAAAGAAGCGCTAGTAATAGACCCGACCGTGAGATATGAAAGCAATGACCTACAACAAGGCGAGAAGGTGCATCAGGAGAAAAAGAGCATCTATGATAAATGTCTCGGTTATTATCAAGAGAAGTTTCTGGAAACGCATGGTCATAGAGAATATCAAGTTAAAGGACGGGTCAAGAGGCACCATACCTAAGTTTACAACCGAATTTTTTGAAGATGTTGGTATTGACAAAAAATAATTGACGCGGATATCCGAATCTATAATCTTAGACTCTTTAGGTATCTCAAATAATCATATATATGGATAATAATGATCATTTACTTTATTCGACTATTTGTTTATTTCCTTTTAAACAAGCTTGTAAGTCTATTATATTTATATTATTTTAATTTTAAGTTATTTTACTAAGTTGACTAAGTGTATTTTAATGACTATACATTATGTTTTGTAAAACTATTGTTACTTGTTAATGTATTATTGTCTGTAAGAGATTGATTAGTAAGCTGTGTACTAGCAACTCATTATAAATGAGCAGCCTCACAAATGTTTTAATTAATAATATATTGTGTTTTTCTCTTGGTGAGGAAGATGGTGTGTAACATAGCACCAAAGAGAATGTGAACTGAAAATTTAGACTACTGTTAAATTTAAAAAGAAAAAAAACCTATTTTATAAGAAAAATACCAAATAAGCTTGCTCATAATTATTATATTACCTCTGTAAACAGTCCTTGTTTCATACTGGCCTGGAGAGAGTGCCACAGGCTTAGGAGGAGGAGTTGGTTTATGTCTATCTCGATCTAAACAAATAAATACATAATTGATAAGAACATTACACATTCAATAATATAAGGTTTCTATTTAGAGGTGTGAAATAGCAAGAATATAAAGAAAAATAGGCATAATAATTAGGAAAAATGTCAGTACTCATGCCATTATACTTAGTAAATCTGACAGCTCAGATAAGCCAACCTATGTGGGGAAAAAATAAACTACTAGGCGGTTATCCAGTGACATTTTTGTTTGCCTAGTAGGCCCAACCTACTACCCGCCAAAATCTTGAGATTATTGGCTCCCCCCTCCCGTTTTTTACTTTTCCTCACCTTCTCCGAAGGTATATAGGAGAAGTATTGTTTTCACCCAAAACATTTTTTTCAGGGTTTCAACGGAATTATCAGTTTTGGGTGTTTTTAAGACCTCCTGAGTGGTTTTCAGCATGACGTCTGTATGTATGTGTGAGATTATGTGTGTATGTTATCATGTAGCGCCCAAGGTATTTAACCTAGAGAGTTGAAACTTGGCAGAAAAATCAGTCCTTACATGTAGTAGAGCTGCCTGAAAAATCAACTTTTTCCGCCATCTTGAACCCAGATTGCTGTCAGAAAATAATTTTAAAAAATCGTAAAAAGGTCCTGATCAAGTTGAAATTTGTTGCGAATGTACCTCTCTATAAGGCAAACAAGCCCACCAAATTTCATTTTGATATTGGCCGCCATCCATTTTGAAGTTATCAATTTTTGAATTTTGAAACTTTTGACGGTTAATAATACCAAAAGTATAAATACGTTTTTGACACATAGCATATCGTTGGAACCGGAAAAAAAATTAAGGAACAAATATAAAAAAAACCTAATGAAATTCCATTAATAAGTTTAAAAGTTATAAGCGAATATAATTATTTATTAGTGCGATCATTTTGATGACATCAAAGTTTGTTTACATCTGTCAAAATACCGCCAAAATTCAAATAATTAATTAAAATATATTAAAAATAATATTATTATTTTTTTTTTAAATATGATAATAAAAAAATCACTCAGTTCAAAACGGTCACCCATCCATGTACTGACCACGCCCAGTGCTGCTTCCTCCTGCTACGAAGCAGATTTTTTATTTTTTTTTATTTTCCCACGCTGTCAGAATAATGAAGTATAATGGCATGAGTATAACAGAGTTAGTTAGATGACCAATTAAATAATAGTAAAGTGAAAAACAAAACAAAAACAGAAGAATATAGATCTTAGGCGGCTTTCACACCGAAGTAGCAAGTTGCAGGTTGCATGTGTCCTAGTAACACGGGATTATCTAAGGAGTCGAGGTAATTGAACGAGAACCTACACACCGAAGATGCAAGTGCGACGTGCATCCTGAAAGCAAGATGCAGGTGCCTGACTCGAGAACCAGCAGGCTGGTTCTCACATGCAACCTACGAATTGCTACTTCGGTGTGAAAGCCACCTTAAAGATATAAGTCAACTTGAGGAGTCAAGTTAAAGAAGAAACAGGTAGAATATGATATATAAAGATAGGTCTAGGAATTAGGAAAACTATCTAGAGAGAGATTTTGTTAATACTTGTCTGTGTGTAGAGCTGGATGATAATAATAAGGGAAAAACACATCAGAAGAATATAAGGGGAGACTCTAAAGGGGCCCAATCACTCACAGATTAACTGAAGATACTAATTTGTCAGTCCAAAGAGATCACACATGTCAGTACGACGTAATAACGTGGACTGCAGTTAGAGGTGGGCTATGTAAAGCCTAGTCCACACTAGTAGACACATTGCACAACATGTCTATAGACGGTCTAATAGACAGTCTATAGACACGTTGCTCAACATGTCTATAGACGTCATCTGAGATCGTCTATTGTCTCGGTATAGCGTCCACACTAGTAAACACGATGCGCAACGAGTCCACCTTTGCACCATTTCGAATGGAAAACCATAGACAATTTTTGGTCTAGCAACGAGACCATAGACACCGATTGTCTAGCCCATGTCTACCCGATGTCTATAGACAAATCGCTAGACACTTTTTCTGAGACCATAATCGCGCAACATGTCTACTAGTGTGGACTAGGCTTAAAAGGCATAAGAGTCTAAGTGAACTTAAGGAGTCTATATAGAGGAGGCGAATTTATAAAATTAAAAGCAGGTAGAATATATTTATAGACAAATTTAGACAAGAACTAAAAAATCTTAACAGAGTTTGCTAAAGGTCGATAAAGAAATAAAAACAAAGTATACATTATATTACTACGTAAACTGACCAAGTCAATTTTCTTCTCTTTTTTCAAAAAGCGAGATTTAAATTTTATGATCAAGGCAGAGATTGTATAAATCCAATTATTCCTATTTTTTTTACAGAATATATTCATTAACATATTAACATTAACGTATTCATTGGAGAAACAGACTTGGACACTTTTCCCTGTATAAATCTATCAAGAACAAGTAACTTGGTCACTAAAACACAAAATTTCAAAATTTTGACTTGGTCACTTTTCGTAGTAAGTTGACGATATACATATTTCTAAAAGTATAAGTGAATTCAAGAAGTTTACCATAGATAAGTGAAATTGAAGAACTAAAAAAGTAGCATTTACAAAGGGTATAATAAGTGTCTGTAGGGTTGAGTAAAGAAGGGAAAAACTCAATAAAAAATGTCTCCACTTCATGGAAAAAATTTAACTATGGATATGTTTTTGGGCATTGAATCTAGGAAAGCAGGAAGTTCCTTATGGCACGTTACAGCGTCTGGAGCCTGAGAGTGAATCCGAAAAAAAAAAATGACCATTACAAAACCAACCGTCACGAAATCGACCAATGACAATAACTTGAGTAAAAGATGACCGATTTGGTTAAAATTTGGTACACATGTTCATTTTACCAATGCCCAGAACGAGTTTGTTGGACAACGTTATCCGCCCAAGCCTTCGCACGCAACGCTCGCCTAAATGTAAGCTTCAAATGGAAAATTGGAATTTTAGGACGGGAAGAAATTCTAAATGAGAAAAACAACTTTTGTAAATAATTTTGTTTAATAAAACAAACACCAACATCGCTATGAAGAGTTAAATATAGCTAAATTTATTAAAGCGGACCTAAACCTTTCAAATAGATAACACGTTTTTACCGATATCTTACGCTCTAACATTACAATTTTAATAAAACTTTTAACACATTGGCTAAAGTACAATTGAAACAGGCATGTAAAATTTCAACCTGATACAAGCATAAGTTTTTGTATAGTAAAGAGATATATTTTATAATATTTTAAATGGAGTTTGGCCGGGGAGCAAAGATTAGGGAACAGTCCTGATCCCTCAGGCTCTATACTACAATCTTCCTCTTTAACTATCAACCCATCATGATTAAATATTTTTTTAATATTCAATACATATTTATAGCAAGACGCTTGCTTCAATGATAAAAAAGAAGTTTTTCTTTTAATTTTGCCTAAACTCCGCTAAGAATAAATAATTAGTTACTTTTAATTTTGTCTCTTTTCTAACTCTGCCATGTAAAAGTATGTAGTTGGCATTTTTTAAGTATATTATTACCCTCTATAAACTTGTAAACTGAGGATTTCTCCTTAACTTAGTCTTTTGGGTACGATATATTTTCGTTTAAAAAATAAAGATTAAACATGTTGAACATTTCGCTATATTTCAACCCCTTTGGGTAATTTTCAAGCTAAAACAACATTTACAATTTAATTAATAATTAGATTTTACAAAAGCCTTACTAGTAATTTCAAACTATTTAACAATCTTAAAATCTGTTACAAATTTTCTACATTATGATAATTTACTTTTTTTTCTATATAATTATTAAAATTCATATCTTTTTACAAATTTTTCAATTAATCCAGGTATTACATCACTTAATCACAATTCTAGTTAACATTTTTTACTTAATTCATTAATATTAAAGCTAAAATTCTCATAAGAATCTTTGTCTAAAAAGTTAATATAATCAAACTGATTAGACAAAGATTCTTACGAGAATTTTAGCTTTAATATTAATGAATTAAGTAAAAAATGTTAACTAGAATTGTGATTAAGTGATTTAATACCTGGATTAATTGAAACATTTGTAAAAAGGTATGAATTTTAATAATTATATAGAAAAAAAGTAAATTATCATAATGTAGAAAATTTTGTAGAAATTTGTAACAGATTTTAAGATTGTTAAATAGTTCGATATTACTAGTAAGGCTTTTGTAAGATCTAATTATTAATTAAATTGTAAATGTTGTTTTAGCTTGAAAATTACCCAAAGGGGTTGAAATATAGCGAAATGTTCAACATGTTTAATCTTTATTTTTTAAACGGAAATATATCGTACCCAGAAGACCAAGTTAAGGAGAAATCCTCAGTTTACATGTAGTTAGCATCATATACTTAGCAGTATGATTTTATAATTTATATTTAATGAAAAGCATAAGGAACTTTGTTCCTAAAGGGTGTCCCACAACACCACACGTATTTCCATTATTATTTTTATTTTTTTTTTCATGGCTCTTTTTGAATGTTGGAAATTTCTTCTGTTGCCCGGACCAAAAGCATATCCATATAAAAATAAATAATACAGAAACTAGAAAAGATTCCAAGTGGACTCAAGGTGTCTACATAGAGGAGTCAAGTTAGAAGATTATATAGACAAATAAGTTTATGAGTATGTCTATATATTGACAAAATACTGTGGTTTAATATTGCTCTATTTACCACACAGTTGTTAAACTACTGGTGCAAATTGTCTACTTCACTATACTTCCCATAATTGTTTTCTGAACATGATGAGTAGATGTATCTATTAAGTGCTGTAATCACAAACGAATGAGTGTAAATAAATATATTTTCAGTGAATGCAATGTCAGTGATAAGTGGTTATCTATAAATGTTGATAGTGCAAATGATACTATATGTATAAAATCAATGTGAATGAGGAACTAACATAATATGCATGCTTTTCTTAACTTTTTGAACCCAAAATATCCCCCATTGAAATTTCGGGACAGGAGTCTGATTAATTTCATTTTTTTTATTACCCCTAAACTTTTCTCTGCGTTTCTCTCTTCCTCTTTAATAATAATATTGATGATTTGAATCTCTAGACATGGATTGTTATTTATTTCAACTCAGGCCAGCGGTAAGCATGTGATGCCCTCTGGGCCCAAGAAACACCAGCGCCCCAGACCAATTGTCCCCTCCAATTGTCAACAATCATCAACAATTGGTGCATAAATTTAATTACCAGTCTCTTTTCTCAATATGGTAGTTTCACCAGTAAATATTCAATAACTCTAGTACTAGGACAAATGAATTAAATAATAAATGCTAGTTTTAAAGAACACAGTGTAAAGTTTAAGCACCCCAATCAGAAATTAAATCGGCCAACCATTGCGGACGCCATAAGAGCTCAAAGTAAAAAAATTAAAAGAAAGAAATCAAATTTAGCTAGATTTAAGGTAGAACCGATGGAGGTAAAAAGTCACAGGACTTAAGTTGTGGGTCCTTCAAAATCATTTGCCACTGGTGCAATCTGTTTTTCGATATGACTTACCGTTTAGCCCCAAAATAAACTTTAAAGTTGTGTCCGCCATCTTTAATTTTTTAAGGGGTATTTTATTTAAAAATAAATTTTTTTCAGTCAGTTTTGGCCAATTTCCGGTGGTCTAGAAGTATACCCAAACATTTTGATTAGCAAGTCTGTGGGTTTTGGTGAAGGTGGGCTAACCTAGATTTCTTGTTATTCTTTTTATACTTCTTACTTTCTCATATAAAGAGAAAGTATTGAGATGGCGCAAAAATTCGATTTTGATGGATTTATGCGTTTTGAGATCCCCTGAATTTAAAAAATGTCTGTCTGTCGTCTGTCTGTGCAGACGCCTGGAGACTAAAGAACCGGGCCTATTTTGACGAAATTTGGCATACATGTTCAGAAAAATCATGCCTCGAGGAGAAATCGAGAAATGAATTTTAGCTTTAAATTTGGGGGTTTAACCCCCCAAAAAGTACGAAAAACAATTATTTCCTGAAAACGGCTCAGACGATTTTGATTAAAGAATTCTAAAATGCAGTCCACTTTAAACACGAATCTAAGCAGTCTCACGGTCAGCGGTCTCTATAAGCAGATTTCACGGGAAAAATCTAGTTGCTGAAAATGGCTTTAAACGTGGACGGTGTGAGGCCGGGTTCGATTCCCTGCTGATGAGAAGTTATTTTTATAATAAATTTTGATGAAATGTTCAATAATAATTAAATGTACCTACGGAACCTAATAAATGGAAACTGGGCTAAGTAATTATGAACTCGTATATGAGAAAGTTTGTCTGAGTTGTCTCGGACCGATTTTTATTTATATATAAATAATAAATATACATATTTAAAATTGTTAATAACTTTGGTTCTAATCAATATTTTTCGAAGAAACCAAGCCTACAACAGGCCCGACATGCTTGCACTCACCTCTGAAAAAATTAATCGATTTCGTTTTGCGCCTATAAAGTCGGACTGGTGGTGCAGACATACACGAAAATGTTAAGACCTGATTCGGTTTTCGGAGTGTATTAAATGGAAAAAAAATTTCAATTCTGACCAATGTACAGACAAAACATTAATTTTATATACATAGATTTATATACTATGTGTTTAGTAACGTTGCTCAGGCTTTCTATTTATATTAAGGTTGTGACGGCTGACGCGCCAACTGCCTACACTTTATTTAACATTGTCGTCGCGCCTAAAAATTTTGATGGGTCTAACATCGTGCGCCCCAAAACCTCTGCGCCCCTGGGCCGGGGCCCACCCGGCCCATTTACTAAACATGCCCTGTTTCAACTTTCTTAGTAAAACTAAACTATTATCTGTCTTCCTCCCTTCCTCTACTAATAATATTAATGATTTGCATCCCAATCATGGATTGTTTTAACATTCCTAATATATAATGTAAGTTCCTCTTTGTTATCCCAGATATGATTATGGTGTGTTTTTTTTGTAATAAAAGTGAATATCTTGTATTATAGTTTTACCTTGTGAAGACATTCTGGGAAGTGTTGATGATTTTATTGCCGGCTTAGTAGGTTTAGAATCGGCTGCTTTCATTTGTTTAGTTAAAAAAAATCACAATTTTAAAAAAAGTAGCAATAATTAAAATGTATTAAAAATGATAAAAAAATAATAATAATAATAAAGAATTGAAATAATAAATATAAAATAATTTGTCATTAAAGATATAAAATTAAATAAGTAAAAAAATAAAAATAATCCATTTTCCGTCCAGACATGTAAATATAAAAAAAAAAAACGGAGACAAATTAATTAATTTGATAATGAAATGTTATTAAATATCTAGATTAAAACAATAATTTAAATATTTGAAATAATATATACATATATACATATATATAATGGAGTTGGAGGTTACCTGAGTGTTGAGGTGAATGTTGTTTCGGTGAATTCATGTCCGGTGGTTCATCGGAAAATGAAACAGATTTCTCAAATGAAACTGATTTATCTGAAGAGATGGAGCATTTGGATTTTTTGGCACGTCCAACAATTTTTATCCCATTGTGGTAGTTTTTGGTTATTGTAGGAACGAGTGGCGAAAAAACAAAACGGATAAGCAGGGAAGATCGTGGAATAAAAAAAGCCAGCCAAGGTTGCGATGAGGTGAAATAAAATGATCCAAAAACCAGAGCCAAAAATAAAACAAAAAAGAAAAACACAAAACACACCAAATGATTAGAAAAGTTTAAAAAAATATATAAAGTTAAGGGCATCAAACACATTGAGATATATTGTACAGCTTAGTTCACATCTCAAAATGTGTAGGCTTGACAAACTAGTTTATAAAATCAAAGCACCCTAAAATAGACCTGCTAAGACTGTGCATGGATGTATTGTAGGAAGTAGTTGTACAATATGCCTGAGTGTGTATATGGGGCCCATTTCTTAAAATTTAAAGAAATAAGGGATTTGACTCTGAAAAACAGTTGCTATTTTTAATTTTTTAATTTTTATTATTATTAAGAATAAAATAATAAAAAGAATAAATAATTTCAACTTTTAAGAGGTCATCAGTGACATAAAGATGGGATGAAAATAAAATTTCACAGATAATGGCTTAAACCATAAAAAATAATTTTGTTAACAAATGATTTCTTAATTTCGATAAATAGAGCTTAATTTCTTCATAAAAAATTATTAATTAAATGAACTTGGTTTCATTTTCACTTAATTTGTTGATTTTAAATTATCATTATTATTGTTGTTGTTGTTTTTACTATGACATTCACTCTTGCTGTAGAACAACGATTACATTTTGTATAATTAAGGTAAACGTGTCATAAGTGTCCGGAAAACCTGATCCGTCAAATGGATCAACATTGGAATTATAATTTGCATCTTGGATGTGACACAATTTCATTGGTGTTTTTTTTTTTTTTTTTTTGTTTAATGTAGTTATATAAATTCAAATGATTTATTTAAGTTTTTAGGCTCTCCTATAAAATGTACATTATCTGCAATTAAGTTGTTGCAGGAAGAGCAACATTATAAAAAATACATCAGTGAAAATAATAATAATTACAAAAAAAAAACACATTAATAAATAAATTAGTAACATTAATAAATGGTTAGTACAAAAAAAAAAATAATAATAACGAGTTTCACTGTAGAAATATAGTAAAAGGACAAACAAGAAAACAATAACAATTGCATTTAAATATTTCATAAATAAACAAATACAATATAATTAGTAGAAACAATGTGAAATAAAAAAATGAAGGAGAAAGAAAGAAGAGAGTAAAATACAGTAAAAACCTTGAATCTTTGGGGTAATCATAAAGGATGGCTTATGGAAAACTTAAAAAAAAAACGAGCAATTAAAAAAACACGGAAAATTAAAAAAAAGGACTTAGGAAATAAATTAATAATAAGTATAGGTTATTTATTCAATTAAAGGACAAGTAAGGATTTTACCAGGATTTTAAGCTTAAAAGTACCTCAAATGCTTGCATTTTTTTGACATGTTGCTTTCAATTTTAAATTAGAACAGACTGAGAGATTGAATTTAAAAAATAACCTTCACAGCAGTCTAGTGAAGTCTGAAGAAAACAAAATTTATAAAAAAATCAGAGGTTGTATACAAAAAACAGATCTCTGAATGAAATCTTATTCAGGAAATGCATTTTTTATTTTATTCTATTTATTTAGTTTATTATTATTAATTTTTTTTTAATGAAACAATTATAAATGTCTATGATTTTTAATATTGATGTGTAAAAACATACTCATACTTATATTTATATATAATTTAAAAAAAAAAAAAAAAACAGGGGGAAAACCCATAAAATTTAGGTTTTACTGTAAATTAAATTACATGCAGAGAAATAGAGTGGAAAGTTGAAAAAAAAAAATGATCAAACAAGCTAAGAAAGTTAGTAGGAAAAGTAGTTACAAAAGAAATTGTAAATAAAAAAATAATCAACAGAAGATTAAAAAAGTAAGAGATGTATCCTTATCATTAGCAGTAATACAAATATTTAAAGAAGTCAATGGTGAAATTAAAAAAGAATTCAAGGAGAAAGAGAATATTAATCTGAGAGAAGTAGCTGAATATATGAAAATTGGAGGATCAACAATAGCAAGAAAACTAAAATTATTGGTGGAGCAAGGGTACAAAGAGAATAGGTGGCTTGAAAGAAGTAAAAAAGATTTGGAAGATCAATAGATACTGAATGAGTCAAGGAAGAATTGGAAGATCAATAGATATTGAATGAGATAAGGAAGAATTGGAAGATCAATAGATATTGAATGAGTCAAGGAAGAATTGGAAGATCAATAGATATTGAATGAGTCAAGGAAGAATTGGAAGATCAATAGATATTGAATGAGATAAGGAAGAATTGGAAGATCAATAGATACTGAATGAGTCAAGGAAGAATTGAAAGATCAATAGAGATTGAATGAGTCAAGGAAGAATTGGAAGATCAATAGATATTGAATGAGTCAAGGAAGAATTGAAAGATCAATAGATATTGAATGAGATAAAGAAGAATTGAAAGATCAATAGATATTGAATGAGTCAAGGAAAAATTGGAAGATCAATAGATATTGAATGAGATAAGGAAGAATTGGAAGATCAATAGATATTGAATGAGTCAAGGAAGAATTGGAAGATCAATAGATATTGAATGAGATAAGGAAGAATTGAAAGATCAATAGATATTGAATGAGATAAGGAAGAATTGGAAGATCAATAGAGATTGAATGAGTCAAGGAAGGATTGAATGAGTTCTTTCTTTAAATGAGTCAAGAAGAATTAAAAGTTCAATGGTGGTTGAAAGAGCAAGGAAGAATTGAATAATAAAGCATAGGTGATTTGAATGAACAAAGAAGAATTGGAAGAAGACAAATTATTATTAAAAGAGCATATAAGATTTAAACAAATTTCAAAAGCATTGACAATTTGAAAGAGGTAAGAAGAATTTCAGAGCGTAAGTAGCCGAATAAATAAAATATAATAATTGGAGAATCATAATGTAATAAGAAGTGAATGAAAGAGATTTATAGAAGAATTGGACGCAATTCTTATAAGAATTCAAAAAAGTGCAAGAGAATAGGAGAATCCTAATGTAATTACAGGGTATTCATATAAAAATTGGGAAGTGTAAGGAAATCTGCTAAGTCTATTGCAATTTAATGCATTGATGAAGTAATTATAGGATATTTTTTGAATAAGAATTGGAAAGAGCAAAAATCCTATTACAATCTAATCCATTGAAAAAGCAATTATTGGAAACAAATATTATATTATGAAGAGTATAAAAAAAAAAAAAAATAATTACAGGATAAGCAGGGAATTACAGGATAATCCATACAAAAACAAATCACACAAATATTTAAAGAAATTAATACAGGGTGAGGCAGAAAGGATGGATGTTTTTGGAACAGCTAGTAGTCAGGCTGAGGTAGTGGGAGTGGGGAGACTGATGTGGTCCCGTGCGTGACTGAGATAGCTCCTGCCAAATGGCAGGAAAATAGCAGGAGCCAAATGGCAGGAGCTACCGCTGACTACTAGCTGTTTCAAAAACATCCGTCCTTTCTGCCTCATCCAGTAACACCCAGGGCCGTCCCTAGGGGTTTAGGCGCCCGGGTCAAAGGCATCTTTGGCCCCCCCCCCCCCTTATTGCCAAATTCACCTAGTAGTTAAGAAGAGGGCCTGGCGGCGCCCCCTAGACGTGGCGCCCGGGTCAGCTTTACCCGGTTGACCCCCCCTAGGGACGGCCCTGGTAACACCTATATATGTACTTATTTACAGGTTGTACTACAAAAGCCATACTAACAAGCTAACTATATAAACAAAAAAACTACAAGGAGATAATAATAAAAATAATAATAATAATAATTTGGTAATAATTAAACAAAATAAAGAATTTAGAAAAAAAAATGAACAAATAAAATGTAAAGAATAAAAAAAGAGGAATAAAGTAAATTGTGATTTAATGTCTCAAAAATAAATCAGTAGAGATTTTGAATCTTAATCATAAGAGGTAATTTATCATTCAATAATAATGTATTAATATTTTTATATCTCTGAAATAAATAGAGATATAGACTATAATGATGAAATATTATTTCTTAATAATATGTAGAGATGAAAAGTTTCAAAAATGATAAAATAATTTTTATTTTATATTTACAGATTGATAATCTTTAAGGCCATTATTCGATAATATTTTCAAATTTATATGTGCTAAAAAGAGATTTGAGTAAAAAGTGCAGAAAAAAACGAAGAAAGAGAAAGTTAATATAATAATAATAAAATATCAATATATCATCAAATTTTGCAATTAACTAAAAGTGAACAACAATCAATGTTAAGAACCATAAAAAATACTTGTAAAAACATATTTACAATAATAGCTAAGTTAAGTTTAAACTACTATATCAACTCCTGCAATCTCTTATTCTCTTATACACGACATCTCTTCTTACTGAAGTAACTCAGAGTTAAACCTCTGACTCATCTCATAATTCATACACTGACTCTTTCTCTATCTCTTCTTACTGAAGTAACTCGGAGTTAAACCTCTGTCTCAACTCCTACACTGACTCTTTCTCTTTCACTCTTCATCTCTTCTTACTGGAGTAACTCAGAGTTAAACTTCTGACTCAACTTATACACTGACTCTTTCTCTTTCATACTCCATCTCTTCTTACTGAAGTAACTCAGAGTTAAACCTCTGTCTCATCTCATAATTCATACACTGACTCTTTCTCTATCTCTTCTTACTGAAGTAATTCAGAGCTTAACCTCTGTCTCAACTCCATACAGCCTCTTTCTCTTCGTACTCTATCTCTTCTTACTGAAGTAACTCAGAGTTAAACCTCTGTCTCCACTCCTACACTGCCTCTTTCTCTTCGTACTCTATCTTTTCTTACTGAAGTAATTCAGAGCTAAACCTCTGTCTCAACTCCTACACTGCCTCTTTCTCTTCGAACTCTATCTCTTCTTACTGAAGTAATTCAGAGCTAAACCTCTGTCTCAACTCCAACACTGCTTCTTTCTCTTCGTACTCTATATTTTCTTACTGAAGTAACTCAGAGTTATACCTCTGTCTCCACTCCTACACTGCCTCTTTCTCTTCGTACTCTATCTCTTCTTACTGAAGTAACTCAGAGTTAAACCTCTGTCTCCACTCCTACACTGCCTCTTTCTCTTCGTACTCTATCTCTTCTTACTGAAGTAATTCAGAGCTAAACCTCTGTCTCCACTCCTACACTGCCTCTTTCTCTTCGAACTCTATCTCTTCTTACTGAAGTAATTCAGAGTTAAACCTCTGTCTCAACTCCAACACTGCCTCTTTCTCTTCGTACTCTATCTTTTCTTACTGAAGTAACTCAGAGTTAAACCTCTGTCTCCACTCCTACACTGCCTCTTTCTCTTCGTACTCTATCTTTTCTTACTGAAGTAATTCAGAGCTAAACCTCTGTCTCCACTCCTACACTGCCTCTTTCTCTTCGTACTCTATCTCTTCTTACTGAAGTAATTCAGAGTTAAACCTCTGTCTCACCTCATACACTGACTCTTTCTCTTTCACACTCCATCTCTTCTTACTGAACTAACTCAGAGTTAATCCTCCGCCATTGCTGGTCAGAAGCCTGGATGTAAAAAGGAGGATGTATTCCTGTAGCAACCTGAGTAACTCCTGAGGAAGTAGATGCTTTTAACATCTAGCATTGAAGCTATGGGGGAGTTAGCATTAAGTAGTGGTCATTGGTATTTAAAGATTTCACAAGCAAAAAACACTTAAGTATCTAAAGATGTTCAATTTGTACAATAGTTCTAGTCTCTCATTCAATCTAAAGAAAAAGATTATACTTAACCAGAATTAAAATAATATATATAAATATTGATAAAAAAAAAAAATCTTGTCTATATTATAAAAATTATGGTTCATTCTTAGTCACAAAATTTGATAATATACAAAAAAAAAAAAAAAAATGTAATAAAGCAATGAACAAAAAATATAAAAAAATAAAACAATGAACTATTCAAATACTATTAACAAGTAAAACATAAAACAAACAACTATGTTTAAAAACGTGGAATTGTTTACCTCTTCCTAACTTAGGTGGTTTTGTGTCCGTTCTGAGGTAGGTGTCATCTATAAAATGGGTTATAAGGGGTAAGGTTATTTTACTTTTTAATAGGTTATTTTTAAAATAATAATTATAATAATAATAATCATAAATTTAATGCAAGACACAGACACACACTTGTATTTTTTTTTTAAGTACACATTATATGAATAAGTAAAACTATTTGGATCTAATGTTTAAAAATAAAAATGGTTTTGGAATTAAAAAAAAAAGTTTTTTACACACTGTAATAATAATAATAAAAATAAATAAATTTTAAAATAAAGATAAATAACAGATAAAAAAATCGGGTACGGGGCACCTCGGAACTTTTCCTCACTTCAGAGGCCACTAAAGTGGCCTCTCCTGCTGCTTCGCAGCAGGAGGAAGCAGCATTGGACGTGGTCAGTTCTTGATGGGTGACCGTTCTGAACTAACTGATTTATTATCATTTTTACAAAAAAAAAACAACCTTACTTTTAATACCTATATTTTATTTAATTATTTTGAAGTTTGGCGGTATTTTGACAGATGTAAACAAACTTTGACGTCATCAAAATTATCGCACTAATAAATAATTATATTCACTTATAACTTTTAAAATAATTAATAGAATTTCATCAGGGTTTTTTTTATATTTGTTCCTTAATTTTTTCCGGTTCCAACGATATGCTATAAGTCAAAAACCTATATGTAATTTCAGTATTATTAACCGTCAAAGTTTAAAAATTTATAACTTCAAAATGAAATTTAGTGGGCTTGTTTGTCATACAGAGAGGTTCATTCGAGCCAAATTTCAACTCGATCAGGACCATTTTCGATTTATTACGATTTTTTTAAATTTTTGCTGACTTAGCAAACTGGGTTCAAGATGGCGGAAAAAGTTGATTTTCCAGGCGGCACAACTACAGGTTAGGACTGATTTTTCTGCCAAGTTTCAACTCTCTAGGTTAAATACCTTGGGCGCTACGATGATAACACACATACATACGTCATGCTGAAAACCACTCAGGAGGTTTTAAAAACACCTAAAACGGATAATTCCGTTGAAATCTCGAGAAAAAAAATTTTTGGTGAAAACAATACTTTTCCTACTATTAGTAGTGAGGAAAAGTAAAAATTATATTTCTTGAAAAATAGACACTTCTTTAGATTGTTTGTTACTCCCCTTATAAAAAAAATAGAGGGGAGTAACAATCTAATGAAGGTGGACGGAATGTTCTTCTTTAGACTGTTACTCCCCTTATAAAAACAGAAGTGGGATATTCCTTTGTTCTAAAGTACATTGGACTAAACATCCCTTTGTCTTAATAGTTATTTAGTCAATGTCGTTGATGTTCTAAAAAATCATTGGGGAGTAACAATCTAAAGAAGTACTAAATATATATATATACATCTATAATATAGATAAAAACTGGTAAAATGATCAAAATAGATAAATAAATATTATAGATGCACACAAACATACATACATTGTATTATTATCTATATGGGTTTAACTTATCACAATTAAAGGAATTTTCTTTATCAAAATAAGGATTAGTTACACAAACATTTAAACAACTAAAGGTTCTAAGTAAATTAATAATAGTGTAAATAGAAGAAATTAGGTAAGTAAAAGAAATAGAGTAGATGGGAACAAACTTATGGTGGAATTAGAGTAGACAGAACAAATGGTAATAGAAGAAATAGAGTAAATAAAAAGTATATATTAAATAGAGAAAAAAAACAAAGAAATAAAAATATGGATAAAATATATGAAATTCTGTAATTGAAGAATGTAATCAAAGAAATAGAGTAAATAAAAGGTATAGATTAAATAGAGTTTAAAGAAGAAACAAAGTAAATCGATGAAATGGATAAAAGTGAAGAATGTAAATAATAAGATATAGAGTAAATATACAGATGGAATAGATGAATATATATATATATATATATATATATATATATATATATATATATATATATATATATATATATATAGATTAAAATATAGAATACATAATAGTTAAAAGTTGAAATAGAATTACAGTAGAACAAGCAAGCATATAGGAATATAAGGTAAAAAACAAATTATAAAGGTAGTAAATAAGATGAAAATAAATGATTATAAATAGGATAAATAGAATAAAATAAAAATTAAAAAATATATTAATCCCTTGACATTTGTGAGTTTTGACTTATTTATGATTTGTGTAATGATACTCTACTTAGTAAATTGTGAGTTTATTATTTTATACTAAAAAAAAAAGTTCGGCTTAAATGAATGAAAATATAAAATAATGCTTTCTACTTTCTACTCTATATAGTTTACTTTTTTATCAAAAGGATCATTTTTGCTAAATAAAAGGGTAATACTGATTTTAATTTGTTGGCGTTTAAAAAAAAAAAAGAAGCAGGATTGAACATGATTTAAATTTTGGAGGAATGGATTGCAATTTTACATAACTTAACCCATTCAATGCGTAATCCAATTCATGAACCTACCTTAGTTACTGAATATATCTAAACGATTTTAAAAGTTAATTTAAAAATAAATAAAAAATAAAAATAAAAGTTTGGATCCACTGTGGATACAAACGTGAGCGGGCCTGACGGAGCCTTGCAAGATGGTTATACTCGAGGCACAGAGAATAGAGCTACAGAGGGCTGAAAGGGAGGGCTTGGATCCACCCGCCAGGCACGTTAGCACGGCATGGATCCACCCGCATTAAATGGGTTAAATAAAAAATATTAGAAAAATTATTAGCTATTGTGGTTTTTCAAAGGGATTAAAAGTAGCCATGGTGCTGAAGTCAAAAGATCTTCTCGGCCAGAAACAAATCAAGGTTGAGAACACAGGTTCAATTCCTCTACAGGCCACTTTGATTTATATGGCTCGCTATAGATCACACTGTACAGGGTTGTGTGTCAAGTGGCTTAACTCCATACAAGGTCTAAATAAGTGCTCTAATAGCTAGGTTCAAACAAATGGTTTGGCGCCCCCATTCTACATCCATTGACTATCTTTTTTTATAGTTAGTCATACAACTAGAGTTACAAATATGAGTAGAAAGAATGGAATGAAGAAGAGGAAAATATAAGACCACTAAGTGATAAAAGTGCCTCTGCCGTAAGCCCCAAATGATTTATAATTCGCTACAGTAGATTGAGACCAATATTAGACAGATGTGTGGGCAAAGACAAACCAGGATATTGAATTACCACAAATAAACTGCTAGTAAAAAAAAAAAGTGATAAATAAAAGTAGTAGAAACTTCATTAGATTCATTAAATAAATAATTTTAATCAATACTAGTTAAAATTGTCCAAAATAACTTAGGACAACACATATTTCACTAGGTTAAAAGAATGACCCAAATACCAAAAAACACTACCCAATAAGTTCAAATAAGTTTTTTTGAGCAAGATGTAAAAATCAATCCTTACAAATAATTGAAATTATGGAGCATTAGAAAAAGAGAAGGACTTAGTTCAAGTTTTATCCAGCTCAGGAAAAAATATAAACCTAATTTTTTTTCATTACACTTACTAATTCTCAACATTTGCAAGTGATTTTTTTTTTAATAAAAAGAAAAAAACCCTTGCAAATGTCAAGGGATTGTATTATATACAAATAAATATATAATTCAATAAAATAAATCCAGAAGAAGTTTGAATGGGCACTTCTGTAACTTTAGTTGGTAGGTAACAAGATTTTTTATGTACATTATGAATAAAAAAAGTATTATATTTTAAAATTATACATATAAAATTAGAAAATAAATAAATAAACTTTTGATATATTAAAGTCTAGATAGATATTAAGGAGTTGTTGGACAGCTCAAAGACTTGTTGATGTATATAATGTGTGAAAATTATTATATTTTAAAATAATATAATGTATAAAAATTACAAAATAAATAATTAATACTCTTGATATACAAGGTGACCCTGAATGAAACCAAGCTACTAAGGCATCTTACAGGAAAAGACCCCTAACAAAATAATTCCTAAGAACATGGCTCAGGAATAGTTTTTTTCTTTCTTAACCTTCGGGCGGGCGCACGGGCGGCATTTACAACACCATTTCGGAAAAACACGCCCCCTGTGATTTTACAGTATTCCAGCTTATCAGCTCTTTTAGGTATTCTCCAAATACTATTTCCTAGGTTTGAAAAAACCATCGGTATACCCGGAACGTGAGCGGGTCGCCCTCACTTTAGTTTGACAATCGACAAGCTCTACTACAAATGTCAGTACGGTGTAAATATTAGAAATTTTTTTTTGTTTACTTTATTCTTATGCAAAAGAATTTGATCATTTTAAAAGAGTTGTTTTCTAATTACATATACATATTTAATACAATACCAGGATAGCAGAGATAGTGTTAAGGCTGCGTTTTTATTTTTTTTGTCAATTCTGATACATTTTTGGTTATGTGTATAAGTGTAATTCGTTTTAATAAAAAATGTGTTCAATGAAACTTTCTTTAATTCGAAATGAATGATTTATTATTACTACATATTAACAAAACTAATTTCCACAAAAACAAGGACCTACAAGGTTCAAATATGGAAGGAAACAAAAGCGGTGTAAATGCCGCCGCGCGCCCGCTGCTGCTAACCAATATTACGCACCCGACCGAAGGTTAAACACTACGCTCAAACTATTCTCAAATACTACGCTTACCTTAAAACACCTTAAAGAGAATCAAATTCAGGGTCAAATTAGACCTATGTTAGCTCTGAACAACAAAATCCTGATTAGTAATTCAAGCTAAATTTTAAATCCTTTAGGAATTAGAGCATCGATGGAGGTCATTCTTAATGGATTTACTGAAAGAAGTGGCAAGGACATAATTTGCTGAAATATTATTGTAAATCAGGTTTCAGTTGTACAGAGCTAATATTGGTGTCATTCGAAGCACAATTTGATTCTCTAAAAGATTAATGGTAGGTTGGTACAAGGTGGTAGTTTCTTACAAGAATGGATGGTGTTTTAAGGGTAATAAGCATAGGTTTGACAATTTTAAGGATAAACATTGAATAATTAATATAAAAATGCCATTTTTCAAAACTGGTCTTATTTTCAACTTTTTTTTTTTTTTTGGTATCTGCATTCTTCACCTTAGTTGTATCTATGTGCAAAATTTGGGGAAGATTGAATGACGGAAAGTGGTTCAAAATTGGGGTAATAGGTGTGCGATGAAACTTAAAAAGCAAATAAATTTGACGCCATTTTGTTTTTTTTTGGTTTCTGTATTCTTCACCTCAGTTGTATCATGTGCAAAATTTGGGGAAGATTGAATGACGGAAAGTGGTTCAAAATTGGGGTAATAGGTGTGCGATGAAACTTAAATAATAAAACTTAAAAATAAATTTGACGCCATTTTTTTTTTTTTTTTTTTTTTTTTTTTTTTTTTTTTTTTTTTTTTTTTTTTGGTATCTGCATTCTTCACCTTAGTTGTATCTATGTGCAAAATTTGGGGAAGATTGAATGACGGAAAGTGGTTCAAAATTGGGGTAATAGGTGTGCGATGAAACTTAAAAAGCAAATAAATTTGACGCCATTTTGTTTTTTTTTGGTTTCTGTATTCTTCACCTCAGTTGTATCATGTGCAAAATTTGGGGAAGATTGAATGACGGAAAGTGGTTCAAAATTGGGGTAATAGGTGTGCGATGAAACTTAAATAATAAAACTTAAAAATAAATTTGACGCCATTTTTTTTTTTTTTTTTTTTTTTTTTTGGTTTCTGTATTCTTCACCTTAGTTGTATCTATGTGCAAAATTTGGGGAAGATTGAATCACGGGAAGTGGTTCAAAATTGGGGAAACGGAAATGTGCGATGAAACTTACAAAGCAAAGTAATATAAGACCAGTAAAAAAGAAAGATTTTATTGATTATCATATATCACAAAAATGATGCGTCCCATGTTCATAGAAGCTATTTAGTTCAGTGTCAAATTTCCTATAACATCGTTCAGGGACACCCAACATATCAAAGTCAAAATAGATATCGAGAAGTAGCTAGGCAGCAGAGTGATTCTGTAACATTATCAATATTAATACTGTTGATGGGTAATAAATGTGATACCATTACACCTTGGTTAAAAATGGGGTTAATGTAAGTTTTTTCCCAACACACACTTTATAAGATACATTTTTTTTTCTTTTTTTTTAATTTTACCCAAAAATAATTGCTTAAGGTAATTTTTTCCAGTTACCACTTAATATACATATTAGAATAATACATGCATGTTAGTTACAGATATCTTTCTACCACCAATAATTTAATTAAGTTAATATCAATAACCTGACGAGATAACTTAGTAAATTTTGAATATAAAAACCAAGGTTTTTTAAAAGAATTTTAATGATAAATTATCCCAAAAATAATATTATTCCAAATATTGAAAGACTAAAATTAAATATAATAATTACATTAAGTTCTCTTGTCTTCTGATATTGTGTTAATCCTAATATTTTTGAATTTGTTATAGAAATTGGATTAATCTAGATCTTACTAAGGTATTTATTGTATGAGATTGTGTAAATCCCTTGGTTTCCAACTCATCACAGAGATCATTCTCAAGGGAGTTGCTCACAATGTGAGTCATTAGTAACTAGACATGGATTAATCTAGATCTCACTAAGGAATCCATTGTATGAGATTGTGTGAATCCCTTGGTTTCCAACTCATTACAGAGATCATTCTCAAGGGAGTTGCTCACAATGTGAGTCATTAGTAACTAGACATGGATTAATCTAGATCTCACTAAGGAATCCATTGTATGAGATTGTGTGAATCCCTTGGTTTCCAACTCATCACAGAGATCATTCTCAAGGGAGTTGCTCACAATGTGAGTCATTAGTAACTAGACATGGATTAATCTAGATCTCACTAAGGAATCCATTGTATGAGATTGTGTGAATCCCTTGGTTTCCAACTCATCACAGAGATCATTCTCAAGGGAGTTGCTCACAATGTGAGTCATTAGTAACTAGACATGGATTAATCTAGATCTCACTAAGGAATCCATTGTATGAGATTGTGTGAACCCCTTGGTTTCCAACTCATTACAGAGATCATTCTCAAGGGAGTTGCTCACAATGTGAGTCATTAGTAACTAGAAATGGATTTACTTAACTCTTAAAAAAGGAGTACAAATTTACAATATTGTGTAAATCCCTCAGTTTTTAACACATTACAGGGCGGATTCTAAAAGAATTTTCTCATGATGGGAGTTAGTAATGAAGGAGTTAAGAGTTCGAAATTGTGTACATCTTTTGGTTTTCAACTCGGAGAGTTTTTCCAACATTTTTTCTCTATCAAAAATAATTTTAAAATTAAAAAGAAGTTGATAATAAAGTTATAGGTATTTCATATTAGTAATTGATATACGTATTAAAGCATGAAAACACAAATGAAATGAAATGTTTTAAAATTGATACACACCTGGGAGTGAGGCTGAACTTGAGCTTGAATGTTTATCATAATCATCTCCAACTGTTAGTTCAATTCCATCCGACGAACCAAAATTTTGTTTTATTTTTAAAACAATAACCCCATTACCGCAACAAACACACACACAAAGCCAGAAACAAAAACAAAACAAAAATATGTTAGACAATACATACAAACAACAAACCACATTAACATTGAACATTTTAAAAAACACAGATACGTGGTTAAAACATGGGTTATGAACAATTAAAAGCAGAACAAATAAGTGCTTCAATAATAATAACAATATAAATTGTAAATATCCCTATATTATTAAACAAAATTTTGTGTGAGCATTCGCAAGCTTTGCACGCGAACGCTTGGGTAGATAACGTTGCCTAACGAACTCGTCCTGGACATTGGTAAAATGAACATGTGTACCAAATTTCAACTAAATAGGTCAATTTTTACTCAAGTTATCGTCATCGGTCGATTTTGGGACAGTGTTTTTTCCGGATTCACTCCCGGGCTCCAGACGTTGTAACGTGCCATAAGGAACTTTTTCCAACAACTTAAAAAAGGAATACAGGAATTTTGACAAATTTTCATCATTGATTGGGGCTTTAGGGTATTTATTCATAATGAAGATATTAAGGAGGTATTAAAAAGTAGATATTGATTTGTAGAACCATTTTTTTTTTTTTTTAATTGAAATAAGTAAGGTTATTTCATTACAATAAAAATATCCTAAGGAATAAGCCCGTAGCCCTCCCAACTCCAACCCCTCCTACTCAAACCTACAAATAAAGGGTTCTCCTTGAAGAGTAAAAGTTTTAAACACATCTATATTCTTGTACTTATCCTATTGAGATGTTTTTGATCTCATGTGACACAAGTATTACAACAAAGTGTTTTTAGATAGCAAAAGTGGATTTTGATTAATTTTAGAAATAAATTGGTAGTGTGTGAAGTCTCACGTGTGACAATGTTAGTTTGTCCCTAGAGAGGTGACCACGTTGATTTTTAGTAATATTTGAATAACTAACCTATCAAGTGTGAAAATAACATCGACTTGATTTTTGGTCTACCAACTAATTCTGTACTCAGGATCATGAAAATCACATTGTCCACCATAATTGGTGAGACATGGCCGCTCTCCACCGGTTTATTTTTTTCAAACGCCTACTGCCAAGCTATGTCCCGAAGACGAACTTAGCCGACCACATATTCTTAAAAGGCGCTAAAAGATTGACTTGTATACAAAATTCTAGCTTGATGTCAGTCAGACACTTTTTTGCACGCTATCTCCTGGACTATTTAGAGACAACCTAGATAAATGAAAGTGTTTAATAAGAATATAGATAAATCAATTATATAGATAGAACAATATATATTTATACAAAAATAGATAGATTAAGACAATTTAAATTACCGTCAATTCATACTTTTAATTATACTTTCAAATAATTATCCTTTTAACTATTAAAAAGGAAGAGTTAGATAAAAAAAAAAAAATGCACCCCACTCCCGGGATTGAACCACATATATCCATGTTTATGATGTAAGGCTTAAACTCCTGAGTTAAAAAATGAATGAATTTCACCTGTTTGAGATAGAGAGAGATATATAAGTCCCCATTAATACCAATATTATTTCTAAAATATCTCATAATATGTTAAATTTCAAGCATAAATCATAACAATTATAAAAATAAGTATTTTGTGGTCAAAATAATTATTGAGCAACCTAGAAGTCCCTGTAACACACCTCTACATCTCAAGATAGAAGAGGCTGCGATTAAGTAAGTAAGTGATATAAGTTGTTAGTTAGTCTGCGAATTTAAGCTAAAATTATTTTTTTAGTTTATAAATAATAATAAATTAAATAAAAATAGTTTTGAAGCACTCAAGCTACAATGTAGTATAATATATGCCTACATATGAAATCACAATAAAGAAATTAGTGAGTTAAAATATCCTATAAACATAATATTTATGTATAAACAGTGAAAGCTCAGTTAGTGAAAAACCAAATTGTATATTTTACAAAGAGGTGGGTTTTCTTAAGTGGTTTAAATCTGATTTAAGAATAGATGAAGTGTGAAAGAAAGAGACAGAGTAGGAATAGAGATAGAGGACTAAATCTGACTTTCTCAGTGAGAAGAGATGAAGTGTGAAAGAAAGAGCAGGGGCGGATCCAGGGGGGGGGGGGGGGGGGCGAGGGGGGCGACCGCCCTGGGCCCCGCGCCTTGGAGGGCCCGCGCCATAAAAAAATAAAATAAAATACTTATACTTTACAGGCAAATATATAGATCATAGTGAAGATTGTCCGCGGGGCCCCGCGCCATGTACAAAATTTGAAATATTAGAATTATAAAATTCAGTCGAACTTAGTTTACATGGTAGAGCCTAATACCTAACTACCTTTTCGCGGGGCCCCTCGCGATAAAAAAGTCAAATAAATAAGTTATAAAATATAGATTAATTTGTTTTATGTTTAAGATAGCCCGCGGGGCCCCGCTCCATATAAAATTAAGTGAGCTAACGTCCTAGTGTTTTCTCACCCTCCCCCTTTTCAAAATGATGACGATTTTGTTATTTATTCTGTGGGGTAAATCTTCGTTATGTGCCCCACCTATATCTAAACCTCCAATTTAATTTGTTTTTTCCTATAAAACGTGGCATTTCGTGTATTTTTTTTTTTTTAAACAAATAAATAAAACACTGAATTTATCGAGATACTACATAACCTTAATTGTTTGACAATGTACAGAGATATGTAAAAAAGACAAATCCTGTAAAAAGGAATAGTAAGAGAAACTAAGTACATCGGACAGTACGAAATAATTGCAATTAGTGCAGTTTTATCAATTGATGTCAAAGAGAAACTTCACCTCAGAGAAGCATAACAACGCTGTTTTGAGAGGTCATATTTACAAAATTTTCCCCGGACCCCCCTAAAAATGTGTCTTTAAAAATTAAACTAAAAACTCGGCACTAAAATGGAAAGTTATAAGCTAAGAATATGAAATCTGGGAGTAAATTTAAAGTGCTCGAGTGTATATTTTAAATTATAGGACTGATCACAAATAACACAGCTTAACTTTTTATTTACAATGATAATTTAACCATAAAACCCAAAATATCATGAAGAAGAATAAATAGTTTGCAAAGAAAATTATGATTAGTTGAAAACTATATAATTTGAGGGGTTTATGTTCAAATAATATGTTAGATTAAAATCATGAGCAGAATTGTAATTATTTTAAAAGTTTTGAATTATTTTGAGAGCAAAAAAGTTTGACTGGCCCTAAGTGAAGGGAATTAGCCGTAAAATAGGATCAAGTTGTAAGTGGTTTATTAATAAGTTACTTTATTGTTTTTTATCAGCAATCCCCGCTCTATCCTAGGGGGCCCCGCTATTTTGTCTCGCCCAGGGCCCCGCAAGATCTAGATCCGCCACTGAGAAAGAGTCAGTGTAAGAGATGAGATAGAGGACTAAATCTGACTTAATCAGTGAGAAGAGATGAAGTGTGAAAGAAAGAGTCAGTGTAAGAGATGAGATAGAGGACTAAATCTGACTTAATCAGTGAGAAGAGATGAAGTGTGAAAGAAAGAGTCAGTGTAAGAGATGAGATAGAGGACTAAATCTGACTTAATCAGTGAGAAGAGATGAAGTGTGAAAGAAAGAGTCAGTGTAAGAGATGAGATAGAGGACTAAATTTGACTTACTCAGTAAGAACATATAAAGTGTGAAAGAAAGAGTCAGTGTTCGAGTTGAGGTAAAGGACTAAATTTGACTTACTCAGTAAGAACATATGAAGTGTGAAAGAAAGAGTCAGTGAAGGAGTTGAGATAGAGGACTAAATCTGACTTATTCAGTAAGAACATATGAAGTGTGAAAGAAAGAGTCAGTGTTCGAAATTTTCCTATTCAAAGAATTCTATCGCTTATCTACTCATCTATAGTTGTAAAGAAAACATTTTTATTAAAAAAAATCACGTAAATTCAATATTTTCTAAATTACACTAAAAAAAACAAATGTAACTCTCACTAACAACCACTCATCAATAAAAAGTGATAATAACCAGTACTTAAGTGCAGAAGCTCAAATTGCTTTCAACAAAAAAGAAAAAAAATCAATACAATATGGTGATCAATATTTCAAACTTGCCCAAAAACTATTGTCTATTGGAAAACAATACCTTAATATTATGGTTTCTGAGTTAATTGATGAATCCAAACCCTATATTTTTCTTTGCTATTTATTATGTGAAATAACGTTTTTTTGTACGTGGACTTGAAAAAATTGATTATCAAATAATTTGAAAAACAATGAATCTTTTATACCAAATACAAAACAGTGGTTGGGCTGGCAGACAAAAAATTTAAAATTACTATTTTCTATCACTTGCTTAGTTTACGTTTGCACTGTTAATGCCATCATAAGTACAGTGAAATTCGCTTATAACAAACCCGGGTACAGCGATATTCTGGGTATAACGATTGTGATCAATGCATATGGTTGGTTTCCTATATAACATGCAATGATTAAGTTTGGATATAATGATGACGGATATAACAATAATTCGGGAATTAAAATTGGTTACGCCATTAGCCTATAACGATGTAAGGAATTTTATTTCACCTTTCCATGAAGACCCTTTCTTTATTGCCGCCGAAACAACAGTTCACTTCCCATTTTCTAAGTGCAAATGTGTAAAAAACTTTCCTCCTTCTACTTCCCCCTTCCTCTTTCTAAGAATGGTTATTGATAGGAGTTTACTCTTTTTGTTTATATATTATGTTTTGTTCATGGAGTCTCTTTATCTGGTTTAACAGCCCGTTTTGTTTTTTATCTTAACTAGGAGTCTCATTTACCATTTTGATTTCTTTTAGTTCGGACCTGTTGCCTTATCATTATCTATTGCGGAAAAAGTAAAAATAATTGAACGTTTAGAATGTAGTGTTTCGAACAAAAATCTTGGTCTCCGAAATTTTGTTTTCTATTGATCAGGTGCGTACGTTTGTTTCTGTTACTAGTGTAATAAACACGGCAAATATATCAATGGCTTTAAAAACTATTAAACATTTTGTAAATAAATCTTATTTTTCTAATAAAAAGTAAATAGCCATCACTGATTATTTCAAATGATTATTATTATTATTATCTTTACCAAATCTTAGCTTTATATAATTTATTTACTCCCTTTCAATCACAACATCTGTGCTTTAGCCACATGATCAAGACATTACAGTTAAATTTTGAAAACAATTGGTACTTTATTTATGAAAGGCTATGCTTTTCATATATTTAACATGCTAATTTTTCGTAAAAGAAATAAATTACTCCCCTTAGCCTAAAATTGAAAAAATCTGGAGTCCACTCACCAACAGAAATCCACAAACGAAATAAAATTTAAAAAATAAATAAAAATTACTTAGGGAAAACATAGGAAGAATTTTGGAAGGACTCGGGTCCACCCAACCTAATTGAGGTTTTCTGTGGTTTCCCTCAATTTACTAGGCAAATGCCAGGTTGGTCCACTCTTAAGTCAGTCCACAGACTGCCTATGATACCCGTTTAAATACCTGCAAACAACCCTAACAAAAATCCATTCAAAAACTTCCGTTTAGAAAAATAAAAAAATATAAATATATACTCCGAAATTATCCATTATACCCTTCCCCAAATTTGATTAAAAAGCTCCAATCCCTTACAAAATATCAAAATTATAAAAAGGCACAAAATAACCCCTCTCAAAATAACATTATGGCTCCGGTAAACACAAATATTTTTTTTGTTACTTATGCCAATAAAGAATTTGTTTAAAAAAAAAAAAAAAACATGCTAATTTGACTGATTAACTAGCTGATTTTTTAAAAAAATGTAAGTCTTTTACTTATAATGTGTCTTTTTTTAATCCTATTTGTTAATACCTTGCAGATTTGCAATTGCACATTAACATTATTATTTCGTTCATCTTTTATTTTGTATCGGATACAATGATGTTTGGATATAACGATCTGTTCTACTAGGTCCTTGAAGATCTGTATAAGCGAATTTCACTGAAACTGTTTACTTTGTCATAGGATTTTCTTTAAATTATACAATGTTTATAACCTATCATTTATATAACCCTTCATATAAATCAAATCAGAGGTAAGACAGTGTTGAAGTTTTCTCCACTTTATGGAAAAACATTAAAATGGATGTTTTTAGGCATTGAATCTAGTGCAGCCAACCTATACAGCTACAAGATAGCTGCCATGGTGTGCTCATATCAGCAAAACAAAGTACTAAAAAGTGAAAACCGAGTAACCTCCTATTACATTCTAACTTCCTAGTACTATATTTAAGAGCATCAAATTTTTCATGTAATTTTTTTGGGTATGTAAATTTCTTCTGTCGCCCAACCCAAAATTATCAATGTTAAAAAAATTAATTAGAAAGTATTTAAAAATAGTAATTAGACAATTTTGCAATAAGTACGAGTAATGTGGGTTTAATACATATTATTATTTGAAGGCACGTTTATCCCAATCATAATTTAAAAGGATAAATTCAACTGATACCTACGGGGTTGTTTAAATCAAAAGGTAATCGTTAATTATTAAAATTTCAGACTATTGAACGCCAATAGAATATATTTGAAAATAAAACCAATCACTGTATATACACAAAAATATTGGGGCGAAAAACACTTCTAATTGTTATCTTATTTCTAAATTCTGCAAATTGTAACTTCAGTGCGAATAAAATTTTAAGATAGCGAGGATCAGTGAAAAATTAGTTAGTACTATTATCAGTTACTTTTGACTGATCCTTGGTATCATTCAGTGCAAATGTTATTTAATGTAATTATGATATAATTCATTCATAAATATAATTTCTTAATAGTTGTTAATAAATAATTAATGGATTAAAAGAAATCATGGGATGATAATTTGGTTAGAAGGGACTATCCTAGAAAGTGTTAAATTACAATAGTTTAGTAGCAATTGGTTTCTTGTTCGTTTTTTAATCCTCTGGCAATTTAATAAATTAATAAAAAATAAAAATATTGAGTTACATTTTTTTAAATTAAAATTATGAATATATAAAAACCAATTATCCATGTTAGATTCATAGAGAGGTGAGACATGTTCCACACTAATGGTCACATAAATAGATGAGGAGCCTAGTATCAAAGACGGACATTCGACATTTTTTCCGAATTTCAGTTATCGATTGTTTCTTATAGATTTTTGGCTGCTGCATCAGATTCTGCTATCCATTTGCATCAAAAACGACCAGAAAAGGGGTAAAAATGCAATAATATTTGTAGTTTTGTTTCAAATACGGACAAGTCAACACACGTTTTGCTTCAAAAGTGGACATGACCGAAACAGCCAATCAGGAGGCTGCATTTTACTAACTCGTTCCTATGACGCACTGCGGGCTTTAGCATCTGAATACCTACTCGTACCATTTTGTCATAAATGTTTAGAAAAATGATACCCCCAGGGTAAATCGAGAAATCAATTTTAGCTCTAAATTTGGGGCACTACTCCCTAAGAACTCTGAAAAACGTGAAAAAAAATTATTTCTCCAATATTATTATTCTAACCATTATTTTCAACGTCATTTTGCTTCAAAAACGGACAAAACCTTGTTTTTGTTTCAAAAGCGGACAACTCCACTTTTTAACTTCATTTAGCAGCTAAAATATCAAAGAAATTCACGTTTTCAGTACTTCTAACTAGTTTTGAGTCTAAGAATCTACAGAAAAAAAAATCATTGCTCTAGCACCTGTAGAATTTGAGCTACAGTTTTTCGGCTCTCCAGTAAAATTTTGAAATGTGCTCTTGTCCGTCTTTGATTCTAAGCTCCTCAGATATGTGAAGTGAATTATCCCTCTGTCAAGATATTCTACTTTTTATTTCATTTTTATTATTAGTTTTTAGAGCAAAAAATCAGCCACAAAAGAACTATTAAATTAGATATAATATTGATCAATATTCTTATTAGCCTACACCTAATTGCAGTTATGGAGTTCCAGTAGCATCTCGGTTGCTATTAATTGTGGCTCAAATGCAAGAATTCTGGGTTCGATTCCCAACTCCGGCAAGGGGCAGCATGCTTGGTATTTACCCAGCTACCCAGCAATTCCATATTAATGGGTAGGTGCTAAAGTAAAGGTGAATATGTTAACACATCTTGGATGGGTGAACGAAGATCTGGGTTCAATTCCTGGACCAGGCCCAATCTTATAATGCCAATTATAAGGTTTTGAGCAACAAATAAACCCTGGGTCATCCATCACGTACAAAGATAAAAAAAACCCTTTGGTCCACCAACCTCGACCCAACCATGGGCTTCAAATTTTCAATTTCAATAAAAAAACCATGATTATCTGCACTGTTGATATTGCATTCACACTATCTTTGCCAGAAGATTAAAAAAAACCCAAACTAAAAAACACATTCATTTCAAATTTTAAATTAGTCCTTTAAAAATGGATTTGGTTAATATTATATTATGATTTTATTTTCCACACAAGTGCTTTTGATTAATGTCAATTTAAATTTTCTTTTTTTACTCACAAGAAAAATTTGGGGAAGTACGTATAATAGAAATGGGGGTTGAATGAAATCCTTTTCCTATAAAATTCAACATAATATTAATTTATTAATAATTATCAAGTAAATAAAGTGTCTTAAAATCTAGTTAAATCAATTCCCAAGTTAATAATTCATTTTAAATTGATAGATCTTTAATAATTAATGATGGTAAAGAGTCATAAGAAAAAAGAAAATTAAAATGGTGGGGAATTTTATGACCTAATTTTCCAAGCCAGGGTAAATGTTTTCTGATTTTTTCACATAAGAAGGTTTAGGGTTCCCTGTATTTTGGTTGGAGAAAAATCTACACGTATATATTCAGAGATTCTGTCATTGGACAATATTGGTTGATGAAAATATATTACATGTGTTTGAATTCCAACCACCAGACAGTAACCACTGACGGACATATGATACAAATGTGCTACCATCAGCTCGTATCAGACGTTAAGGCCATTAGGTAGTGGAGGTTCTCTTACCTTGGACAGTTACGTTCCTTGTACACTTATGTTCAGAACATTTCCAGGGAGAGAGGCAATATTTTTCTGTGATACAACTTGTTTGAGTGAAGCCTGGAAATACTATTTCAGCAATCTTCACACCTTCACTAACTATCATTATCAGTGTTACCAGCAATAGTTGATTTTTGCTGTCTCCATGGAAAGGAAACCTCCTCTATTATTAGCCATTGCAGTGATAATATGGTAATATGAATAAATACGTTGAAAGTAGTTACCTGAGAGAGATCTAAAAGGATGGCTGGCAACTGTAGGTATAGATGCAGCAGGTGCTGGGGTAGTGGGTGTCGGAGGTACTTGCACCTGCAAATATAAACATAACAAAAATTATAAATGATGTCATAAGCATGAGCATTTGGTAGGTGAAGGATATTGTTTATATCTTTTGATAAGGTTGAACCCTAAGAGTTTTGGGTTTTAAACATAGGAACACAGGCTACACTTGTAAGTTCATTAAAAGGCCACCGTCGGGAGCTTCCCACTCTCAATTCCCCTCGATTCCTGTCGGGTCGGTACATGTGTAGCACTGTCGGCCGACTCCTCAACCCGGCACGACCAAACTCCCCATAAAGAGAGGAGTTTGGTTGTGTCGGGCGGTCGTGTCGTGTGTAGAGACGGCCCTGACAAGCATTGTCGGGGAGTTTGGTCGTGTGTAGGGCCTTTAAACGAACCCAGGTTTTGTCCTGATCAACACCTGTGGCGCATCCAGGATTTTTTCTGGGGAGGAGGCCTGAAGCCCCCCCCCCCCCCCCCCCCCCCCTGTGGGTTCTTACAGGATGGGAGGAGATAGATAGGCCAATTCACATCCACTTGATGTGAAAATCAGTGTAGAACGTGTCATTCATTCCAAGGAAAAGAACCATCAACAAGTACGTCAGTATTTGACCATGGTTTCAGGCGAGGGGGTGGCATAGGGCAATAATAATTGTGAATGAAAATTTTGCCTGAGTTCAATCACCAGAGAGTAAACATTAGTTAAAGGATGATGATATGTGGTGATATATTTATATATAATCTTCATGCAAGATCTACATGGTTCATTTTCATATAAATTGGGCATTTGATGTCCCACAATACATATTTTCGACACCTCCATTGAAAACCGGGACATTTTGGCCGAAAATTTGTTTTGGGACCTAATCGGGGCGATCGGTGACTTGGTAACCCTATGCAGGATGTTACCGAGCCACTTTTTACATATTTAATTGAAGTTCTAATTATAAAAAAAAAATAATTTAGAGAAAAACATCAAAAGTTTCAGGTTAAAAAATATTTTAAGTTCATTAAATACATAATAATTCCTGAAAACAAGTTGAAAATCGTGAAAAAAATTGCATATAAGTAGCTGTTCCTGGGTTTTATCCAAGACTTTACTTCCAATCCGTTAACATGCTGGAAGATGGAGTGATAAATGGATTTTGAAAAGCTGCCTTTTATCCAGCATTCCCTTCTAAAAGGCTAAAAATGGTGGAAAATGTTACCAATTCAGGGGGTTGAAGTCTAGAGGGAGGAGCAGGAGCTAGTGTAACTGCTGCTTGACCACCAGATAGCGCCTTATGCACCAATCCAGTCAAACTAGCTAACTGTCGTTCCATGTGTTCAACACGCATCCTGCTCCAAAAACAAAAAACAATTTCAATAAACAATAAATATGACAACAAATTGACATAGATCAAAATGATAAATATCACATGATTTTGATTTAAACATCAGATTATACAATAGAAGCCTTCTTATCAGAGGTTTAACCACCCACTCAGCTGGGGGTGCCTCCTCATATGACACTTGTGTCACCGAACTTTCTTACCTAGAATATAAAAGAGAGTTTACCACTGTTTTGTTAACCCTTAGAGACACAAACTGGTGCATTGAGTGTGCCACGAGTAAAAAAAATCTGTAAATCACAGATTTACAATAAGAGAATAATAAACCCTCACTCTAACCTACCACTAGAGACCCCTAAAACAGTCTGCTTTGATTATTGCTCCATTCTGCATTGTTTTGCCGTGTTTATTTGTCTATATTGTGTTTATTCCCAGGAGGACGAAAACCAACTTTTCACTGAAGCCCGTCTGTACTGGTCAGCACATCACAAAATGGCTCAACAGCCAAGAGTGGGCGTTGGCTGGTAAGTAAGTAAGCTTATTTGTCTTTGTGCACTGAATACGCCCATGCCACGATGTCCGGTAGAGAAATTATACCTTCTGATAAATATTTTTCAGTTTTGCATGAGTTGTCCGATTATGTTGTTGGTTATGAGGAGTTATCTTAGGACTTTGACAACTAATAATAATTAATTAAGGTTGAAAGCCCGATACAATGTCAGAACGCTGACGGAGTAATTACTGATTTTTTGAAGTAATTTTTATTTTTATAATTAACGACATCAATGAGAAATAAATAAGTAATACATTAATTGAGTTATTAGTTCAACATTTCCAAAACCCAATCTAAATAATCTGGATTTGATCTATTTATGGTTTGAAAAATGCATTGGCGCATAAAGTACGCCGCCCGTGCCTCATTGTTTGTCCACAACAGCCGGGTTACTAGTAAGGGGGAGGCCAGGCCTAGCAAATAGACCGCATTCGGGTCCTTTTTGCCAACCCTTGAACTCACACCTACCGAACCACCACAGAATTACCCTCGAATTTCCTTGTTTGGGTCACAAAGGAGAGAATGTCTTGCCACTTTAGTGTGACCAGCTCTTCTTCCTTGATTTCCCCTGCTCCTAATAAATGAAAACGTAGTCTGCCATATCCTTCACATACTCCCACAAAGCGGTATGCTGTCTCCTCTTCAAGCCCACACAATGGACATGTGGGGTTGTCTTCAATCTTTAATAGTGCCAGATGTCTTCTGAGCTGGCAGTGCCCTGTCAAGACTCCAACCATATTTCTAAGATTGGGTCTACCTAGTCACATACAGCCGGGTTAAGATATCTATCAAAAACTGTCTATTGCAGTTGGTTAAAGAGTTGGCATATTATTGTGCTGTTTACTGTAATGTATTAAAGGCATTTCTCTGTTTTTATTTGCTTGTTACAAGAAAAATTTGATTTTACTGGTCACCAGTGGCATAACTATGGGCCCCGCATTGCGGGGGAGGGGGGCAGTTCTAAACACAAAAGGCTTTTTTTTGCTCATCAATTAAAAATTCTTGCCCTAGCTACGCCACGTGACTTTCATACACCAGCTATGGGTTCGGTCACAAGGTGCCCGGTTAATAGGGCTTCCACTATAAATATGTAATAGAAAAACAAACATAAAATAAATAACGATCCACATTCAAAACCAAAATCATGCTTGAAGAAATCTTTTGAATTTTATAATGTTTTTTATACAAACCTGGTAGCATCATAGGGTACAGGTGGAGCAGAGTGCATGTGCCTTCTCACTGTATATCCACCATAAGCATCCTCCATAGCCTCTGTATCACTGCTTATTGGTCCAAATCATTTATCGACAAGATTTTTTTTTTTTTTTTTTTTTTTTTCATTTCACAAAATTTATATTAATTTAAAAAAAAATATTTCCCCAAAGTAAAAAAAAATATATATTTTTATTTTTATTTAATATTGTTTTCACAATTATTATTATATTTTTGGATTATGTAATTATGTATTTTTCAATGAGAGATTAAGAAAATATTTGCAAAATGTAAGAGAAAAAAAAAATTGGCAAACAAATAAAGCAGATTTTATAAAATAAAATTTAAAAAAATGTGTTTATAATATTAATTCCATAAACCAGTGTAAAACATAACAAATATAGAAAAAAAACATAAAATAAAGTAATAGAATATACAAATAGATAAATAAATAGATAGAAAATAATAACAAATGCATAAGGATATTAAAATAAAAAATAAATTTTCAAATTATATTTGTTTTTGAAAAAAAAAATATATATATATATATTGTTAAAAATATTTAAAAAAAATCAAAATAATAAATAAATAATTATTATTATTTTAAAAATTGAATAAAATTAAAAGTAAAAGTGAAAGAGTAATTGATTGATAATTATTATTTAAATAAAAAATTTTTTTTGAAGTGAATGAAAAAGAGTGGAAGAAAATAAATTATATTTAATTATTTGAAAAATGGTTCCATATTGATTTTAATAATTTAATTAGAAAATAAAATAAAAATAATACATAAATAATTATCGGATATGATTTGTTTTGATGTAATTTTTATTTTATTTTATTTAAAAGAAGAAATCCAGACACCCCAATACAAGTGATTGAAGAATTCGATTGAAGATGTGGCAAGCAGGTAGAAGCAAGCAATAAGAAGGCATCCAGATTGTTTTTGCATTTATGAGAAGTGCGGTTCGCATTGAGAGAGAAACACCGTACAACCAACCAACAAAAACAAACAAAACCAAAAAAACAAAACAATAATGTGTTAGTAATGTGACAAATATCAATTTTAAAATATATTATTACATTGTGAGGCACTGAAAAAAAGAAACAAATGATACAAGATATATTTCTATAGCGAAAACGATCGGCCAGAGTCTAATACATTTTGATTCTATAAATGCCAAATGCCCATGTTTCATTTACAATTGACAATTGAAGTCTGGTTGGCATACTAGTTGATATCTAGGTCTAAGGTTGTATCCGAAGCCACTCATGTCCCAAGAGAGTTTCCCAAATGAGAGAATTCACAAATTCTCGGACGCAGCTTCCTCCAGAAGATATAGATTTACAAGATGAATTTGTTTAGTGAAAATAAATATAATTAAAAGCAGTGGGGAGCAGTGCAATGAAGTAAAGGAAGCTCTGCTTCAGTAACATTTTGAAATAAAATGTAAAATTAATTTGTTTGCATATAAAATAAAGCAAACGTGACATTCACGTTAACACGATTCATATAATTAAAAATTGTTCCATTTAAAAAGCGTGCTGCCCGCAGGTAGCAATCACTCAAAATATCCCAAACCGTATTCATATGAAGCGGAACAGTGAGAGCATGGGTTAAAGGATGTGTGTGCAACCTAACTTGGAGATGGAGAAAGGGCAGGGTTGCCATCTAAATAAGCAGGCAACTGACGCAAGCTTTATGTGATGGCGAAGATATCCTAGAGCGCCTGAACTCTAAATGCCTGCACTCGACTCTTCCTCCGAAAAGGGCTACGAGTGTCAGTCAGTCTCAAATCTCACTGCGTTGATACTTTCACAGAACTGATTTCTTTGCTTCGGTCCTTCTTGTGTATATTTTATTAACTTTTAAATAATTACTTAAGTATCGTAGCTTACTAAGATGCAGTAGAACTGCATTCAAATTGATCATTTGTACCCTTTTTTGCTAAAATTCCCAGATGATTATGGATGCAACAGGCTCAAACCCTGTCAAAAGAGAGGAAAGCAGACAAATCCTTTTGGACAGAGCTCGATTTAAGCACAGGCTACATAGAATAGAAGAAGAAACCTTATTCATAGAAAATAAGCCTAAAACACCTGCAAAGTTTATGAAACTATACAATTTCTGTACAATAATAAACTATTTCATAAATATCCATGAATAAGTGATGTAAATATCACAGCGTAGTGGACAGTTAACTCAAAGAAAAGTTATTACTGTAA
This sequence comes from Gerris lacustris, assembly GCA_951217055.1. NCBI lineage: Eukaryota > Metazoa > Arthropoda > Insecta > Hemiptera > Gerridae > Gerris > Gerris lacustris. The sequence continues at coordinate 12,880,141 of OX578277.1, forward strand.
GTAAGGCTTATTTAGCTATCTCTAGTTTTAAAGTACAGTAGATTTCATTCAATGAAACTAAACGTAACTTCATTCAAACGTAAAAATTCTGTTGACTTACATCATGAAACAGTTTTGAGTATATTTTATTTACTACCTATTCAAAGTCAAAGCTTTTTGAAAATAGGTTTCAAGTCACCATGAAAAAAGACTGAATAAACTACTTAGCTATCATGAGCTAGAAAATAGAGACATGACACTTAAAGCCAATTACTTTTTTGAGGATATTTATCTGTAACTTTTGCACTATTAAATGTAGGAGAGCACCAGTTTAAAATATATTTAATCAAAAGCAGGTATATAATAATTTGAAATAATCTTTTGTGACGTAGCCTTCAGGAGGCCAGGAGAGTTTAAAACAATAATTTTTAAGTCTTGATTCCTTAAAATGTTTTCCAAGGAGGACCCTCTCCTTTGGTTAGAGGTATTTCAGACCACTGTATGGTTGTTCCCTCCCCTCTCCATTTGGTGTTAGTGATAAACAGGAAGAAGAAGCCTAGGGTCCTAACATCCTCTAACTATGGCCCTTCCAGCCCTATGTTTGGGCATATTCAACACTAACCTTAACCTAAAAGTTAAGTAAAGCAAATTGGCAAAATTTTGGGTATTTCTTATACAGTATAACCCCTCTTAACCGGCCTGGTCGGGACCAGGACCTGGCCGGTTACCCTTACCCGTTTGGCCGGTTGATCCGAGATTCTCGTGAAAAATAGAACCAATCAAAAAGAACCTATATATTTTATCATATGTCATGAATAAAAAAACAATTAAGACGTTTTTGCACCTTATTTTATTACCTAATTTTTTTATAACTTATATTTTGATAAGGCAAGCACACAACTGAGTGAGTAACGCCCTCTCTCCTCTTATCCTCAAGAAATTTGCTTTAACGAAATTCGGAGAAAGGCTCCGACAAAGCAACAGGTGAAGAAAAAAGAATCACAGAGATGTTAATTGATTCCTAGAAATATGTAGTCATAGAATCAAACGCGCTCCTATTTTGTCCACCACATCAACGTCACGTGACCCCCCTTTATTTACCAGGAAATGCCGTCAAACAATCAATGTTTGAGCCACCTGCCATCTAATATTTTGTTTTTTAATTGTATCTGCATCGACTATAGTGATACTACTAAAGTTGTACAAAAAAAAAAAATCATATAATAGGCCGGTTAATCCGAGGACCGGTTGATCCGTGGCCGGTTAAGAGGGGTTACACTGTAATCAAAATCTCTTTCACATTCTCGTTAGAGTAATGCCTAACCTTCAATTGATTGATTCGACAAATTGGACGTCAATTTAAGAACTCGAGATATACAGGGTGTCACAGAATAACTATTCCTAATCTTCAGAAATGATAGAGGACACTTAAATAAACATATTTTATTTAAACTAATGTCCGGAAATTTCTTGGTGTCAAGATTAACTAGAAAAAATTTAAAAACAATCTCAGTTACAACAGGAAAGAGTAGTTACTTAATACAGTAGAACCTCGATAAGAAGTGTCTCAAGGGGATTAGGGAAACAGTCTTGTTATTGACGTGCTCTTTTTGTTGAGGGTCGTGTTATCAAGGTTATTTTGGCTATCAGTTGTGTTATCGAGGTTAATGGAATGTAAGGAACGGGGTGGGGCGGAGTTTTCAAGTCTAGACTTGTTCAAGGTCGATCCATTCCTGTATAGAGTCGCGTATAGAGGTTGACTTCTCAAAACGACTTGTTATAGAGGTTCTGAGTTACGTTGTGAATTGGAAAAAATCCGTGTTATTGATGAGGTTGTTTGGATAATAATAGTCGCGTTATAGAGGTTAATTTAACATTATGTGTTATGGCAATCTCAAGGGGATTTGAAAATTGCACTTGTAATTGAGGTTGTCGTGTTATTGAGGGTCGTGTAAGCGAGGTTCTGGTAATTAAAACAGTTAAGTTAAGGGACATTTTATTAAAAATAATACTACATCAAACTTTGTAAAAACTTTAAACAAATTGTTTAAAATTACAACCACCATTTTTGATACATAAGTTGTATGTGTCATCGACTGCCATCCTTTGAAATAGCTGTCAAAGTACACGAATATCATCAAATGCTAGAATAATTTGTGCCATTAACTCTTTTTCTGTATTAACAGGTGGCTGAGGTGGCTTATAAACCAGTGATTTAATATGACCCCAAATACAAAAATGAACTGGAGTCATATCTGATAAATGTGCAGGCTAAGAAATTGGCCCCCTTTTCCCATATAAAATTTGATGCAGAATTATTTTTAATAAAATGTTCCTTAACTTAACTAATTCAAATTTATTAAGTAACTACTCCTTCCTGTTGTAATTAAGATTGTTTTAAAATTTCTAGCTTATCTTGACACCGAGGAATTTCCGGTTAGTAATTTTATTAGTTTATTAATAAAATATGTTTATTTAAGTGCCCTCTATTATTTCTGAAATTTAGGAATAGTTATTCTGCGACACCCTGTAAATAGGAAGTAAATTCTACAATGATACCAACCCTAAATCTACCCAAACATCCCAAAAAATATTTCTATATTAAATCTCATTGTGTTTAAATTGTACCGACATCTTTTCAGTGCCTCATGTAAAAGCAATGATATACAAGTTACAAACCATTATTAATTTTATATAATGTAAATAATATATGAATTTATTCATTTTGGTTAGAAATATAAGTTGTTTAATGTATTATTTTGTATTTATAGCATAGGAGAGCTAAAAGTATTGGGATAAAATTAAACCTTTCTTATTGAAAAATATTTGAGTTTTAAAAAATGAATATTGTATATTGAATGTTTATTTTTGCTAATTATGTATATTGGGGGGAAAAAAGTTTTTCTTTTTTTTTTACTTGACTTCCCCGTTACAATTATATAAAATTAATAATTTAAATAAAATAAAAAAATTAGTAGAAACTTAAGTTTTATAAACATAAAAAATATACCTAAAACAAATTGGCAATGTGTGAGTTGAATCAAATAAAAAGCAACCTTCTTTTTTATAAATATTAATAAAAATAAAATATTACCATTATTTTAAAAAGAAAATTGAATAGTGATTGGCATTTGGAAGTGAATTGAACATAAAATGTTTAATTATTTAAACGAGTTTACCTAGCTTCCTCGTCGATAACTGGAGTAATGGTTCCAGGTCTCGGAGGATATCCAGCATAGTACGGATCTTCAAAACTGCTACCTGCTCCGCTACCACCACTAGCATAGCCCGATCCATACCCTCTACCACCACGCTCTGAAAAAACAACAGAGATATATAGTTATATATTTGTTTTTCAGAAGAGAAGCTGCTGGAAGAATCACAAGATAGAATTTTTAACTTTTAGTAGATATAGAACAAATAATACATTTCCGTTGGCACCGATTAGGACAAGGATGTTTGCTGCCACCAATTATTTCTCTGGAGGTACTAGAATGCATAAGATACAATGAAAGGCCTTGTAGCTTTACAGTGGAGACTTGGAGACAAAATAAAACATTGGAAGACATCGACTTTGCAGATGGTAATTGAAAATCAACATCTTGGCAGTCAAATTAAAAAAAAAAGGATGGAAAAGATCAAGACAAAAGATAAGAAAAGCTAACGGTGTCTTTGCACAACTCTGTCTAATATCAGCAACTAAGGTGAACAAAAAACTAATCAATGATAAGTTTAATGCTGTCGGTTCTCCTATGTGGAAGGTCACGAAGACAGTCGCAAATAAACTACAGATGTTAATAAATAAATGTTTGTCAAAATCTTAGCCTGAAAGAATTGCAAGCATGGAGCTGTGGAAGAGATGCAGAGAAACCCTAGAAACTATTAAGAAAATGAAGAATAAATGGATCAAACACATCCTAAGAAGAACTGAAGGCAATATCAGTCGGCAAGTTCAGGAGTTGAACCAGCAAGGAAAAAGAAACTCAGAAACACCTAAAACCACCTGGAAAGAAAAATTAGTGAAAGAAAAGGGGAAAATATAAAGCAAAACTGAAGGCCAGGATGAAAATGGGGTCATCAGGATCTATATCCCCCCTAAGAAAGGAAGGAATATAAGTCTTACCAGTTAAAACTGAGAGCCCATTGATTAAAATAGGGAAAATTGAAAAGATAACTTAGCTGCACTCAAACAGAAAGCAATAATTTGAGAGAGGTCAGCAGCCTTTGTCATTCATGAGGCAGTGAGGCATCAGCTTTTTGACATCTTCATGCCTTGGCTATGGCACATGAACTCGAAAAGCGTTACACGGAGGTGTGCACTCAAACCTGCCCGCTCTGGGTAGGGTCCCCCCCCCCCCCTACCGCGCTCGGTAGGGGGGGACCCTATACACCCCTCCCCACCCGATCGGCTACCTGCCCCATGTCTCACTCTCTTTGCTTCTCGCTACCGTTCCAGGAGTTGCTCACTCGCCCCAGGGGCACCCCCGGCCCCTCCAACTACAACTTCTGTTCTACTGCTCCGATTTGCACCGGACAAACGCCACAACGATTTTAGACCTAATACACATAAAGTTTGTAATTTAAATAAAATTAGTGCAATGAAAGTAATACTATTAACTTTGATCAAAGCAATAAGAAAATAAGAACAATACTGGAAATAAGCTATGAGAAAAGAAGTCGGTAAAACGCTGAAAATACTACCAGCATTGGATGTAAACTTCAGGACTTACGTCCACTGTGACAAGTTCATCACAATGTAGTGCTCATTTCAACATCAACAAGAGGAGCTCATGTACAAAGATAGTGATAATGTTACCTTGTGATTTATTAGACTGGGAGTTAGGCGAAGTCTGAGTAGGTGTCTGTGAATAGGGGGGTCCAAGAGCTGAAGTAGTATTTCTCAGCAGTGGACCAGCACCTGCACCTCTAGGTACACCTCCTCCAGGTGGATAGCTATGGGTCATATAGTAACCACCTCCTTTAGAACCCTGAAACAAACAAACATCAACATCATTAGAACCTCATCAAACATGATTAGAACCTCATCAAACATCATTATAACCTCATCGAACATAATTAGAACCTCATCAAACATCATTAGAACCTCATCAAACATCAATAGAACCTCATCAAACATCATTAGAACCTCATCAAACATTATTAGAACCTCATCAAAAATCATTATAATAACCTCATCAAACATCATTAGAACCTCATCAAACATCAATAGAACCTCATCAAACATCATTAGAACCTCATCAAACATTATTAGAACCTCATCAAAAATCATTATAATAACCTCATCAAACATCATTAGAACCTCATCAAACATCATTAGAACCTCATCAAACATCATTAGAACCTTATCAATTATCATTAGAACCTAAAGAAACAACATACCTTATTAACTTAAACAATCTCATTCATAAACCACACCAAGCCTCTACCATCTTAAATTAAATAACATTATGTTACTTGGCTCTATCATTTTATATTGATCGTGCGTAAAAACTGTAATATCGATATAAAAGAAACATAATATGCTTTATTAATAATAATAATTGTTTCATAAATATTAACAGAAGTAAACATCTAAATAGTGTAGAACATAAAGGCGCGTCCACACTATGCCAAGCGGCAAGGAATGGCAAGGCCAAATGGCATTGCCAAGTGTAATGTGGACGTCTCCCTTGGCATTTGCTATTTGCCAAGCTTGGCACAAAATGTGCCACTTGACATGCCAAGCCGAACCCGACGATTGTCGGTCCGGATCAAAGAAAGCCAGATGGCAAGAAGTCGTTAGTCGGCCAGACGGCTTTGCCGCTTGGCCTTGCCAACTGGCATAGTGTGGACGCGCCTTAACTTCCTCACTTCCTATCATTGGAGGAATGGTTACATGAGTATGAATGTACAATGAAGTATAACAGGACAGATTTACAAATATAAAAACGTTATTTTTTTTTGGGGGGGGGGGGGGGGGGGGGTTGAAGAGAACAGAATTCAACTCCTCTTACCCACCGATGGTAGCGGTTCAAAAAAGACCAGCTAATAAGCATACAAATTGAAACTAAAGTTAAAATAAAAATAAATACGAACGCTAAATTAACTTCGATGAACTATAAATATATATATATGTATTTTATAAACAAGATGTTGGATAGAAATATAACCTAAAATATTTCACAAAATCGCGTGAGACAGCATAAATTGCCTTCTGGCCGAAAACTCTTATACGACTATTGTAAACGGTAAAGAAAACAGCAAAAGACAGATACAGACAACAAACATAAAGAAGGTGGCTAATTCGGATTGTACGTGCCATCAAAATTTCTTCGAGTTGGACCTCTACCTGGTTTATATAGAGGAGGGTTGTTTTTCTTTAGGAAATGAGCGGAACCGCTGCGAAGCACCGCGAAGTTTGAATTGAAAATTCATGGGTACACAAAATTAAGGTTTTTAATTTAATATCCGGGATTTTATCACCTAACCTCAAAGTGGTGGCACGAACAATCCGAATTTACCATAAATGTTTTAATAAACATTAATAAGAAAAGGAAGCTAAGTAAAAAGAACAAACAATGAGCATAAGTTGTAGAGTTGTAGGTCAGGAAATAATAGTTGATAAATAAAACTAAATTAAATAATTACAGAAGACTAAGTCAGTTATTGTTTGAATAATCACAAATAGTTTCCTTATGTATAAAAAATAATTATATGACAAAATGATCTTAATAGATAAAATAAAAGGTGAAGTTTTACAAAGAAGGGGCTCCAAAGATAGGAGTTAAAAGATAAATAAGGCAGGTAAAGCTTACTTAAAACATGTGAAAAAAAAGCAAGACAACTTGAGCTGAAATACCGGATCTGGATTTTGGTAGATAATTCTCGGATATACTAAATTCAACTCATTGAAATCAAAACAAGAACTACTATAATTAAAGATTCTCAAGTATGACTAAGTAGTTTGTTTATAAATCATTGCCAAGGCAATCACATTTATTCCACAAAAAAATAAAAGTTTGTTTAGATTTGTAGGTCTTTAAATAAATATAATAACTTATCTAAATAAAGGAAGAGAATTTAATTAAAACTAAACAAAGGTCGTGTTCATTAAAAAAAAACAAATCAATTAAAATAAAATGACCCCCCCCCCTAAGAACTGAAAGTGTGATTTTAATGAAGCTGTGTCTATTTCCAGAAAGATCACATTTATTTTTATATTTAAAAGTATGAGTGTCAATAGTAAAAACGTTTCCCATAGGCACGAGAAAAATCAATTTCAACAAAAGGATAAAATTGGTATGGAACCATCTATGGGCAAACAATTATTTTTCTTTCGGTAAGCTCCAAAGCAATATAGGTGTTAATAAAAGTTTGAGAACTTGCGAAAGAGAAAGCAGTGAGCTTATAGAACGTAATGTGGATCCATCTGTTGGGGTAATTTTGTCAAAACATCAACATTTCATTAAAATCGAACAATTAGTCTTTTATATACAGTGATGCGAAAAGATGTTCTCTGATGTCTGAAACGTTATTCTGTCAAGGAAAATTTTGAATTTGAAAGCAAAACAATTTAGTTCCTTAATAGTGATCACAAAGTTCCTGCTACCTTGGATAAGTAGGGAAGCAATCATAAATAATAATAAATGGTGAATGTTAATTGAAATTTAATAAATAATAATAAATGGTGAATGTTAATTGAAATTTAATAAATAATAATAAATGGTGAATGTTAATTGAAATTTAATAAATAATAATAAATGGTGAATGTTAATTGAAATTTAATAAATAATAATAAATGGTGAATGTTAATTGAAATTTAAGCCGTGTCCAGACTGCCGAACCGAACAGAGGAAACGAGCCGAGCATTGGTATCTGCGCATGCCCAGTCTAATGTGCGCCTGCGCATCCCAGACTGGGCATGCGCAGATACCAATGCTCGGCTCTTTTCCTCCGTTCGGTTCGGCAGTCTGGACGAGGCTTTTACCAGAGTACATTTGTAAGCAAATAAAATTAATTAAGAAAAAAAAAATATATAAGACACTCTTTATATACAAGTCTTATCTAATAAAGAGAGATTTATGAATTTCTGATACAAACGAAATTCAAGACCAATTGGTGGTCCTGAAAAGGACCGTTTTACCTAATCGATTTCACTTTGAAATCAAAACAAAAAAAAAAAACTCTCCTCTTAAGTGAACGTATCCAACACTCATTAATCTTATAGGTGAAAAACAAAAAAAAAATTAATGTCATTTAATCATTTTTAATGACCAAAAAGAAAAAAAAAATAATACTTGACGAGACAAAAAAAAACTTTCGCCTTAAGATCGTTTCAAAATGATACTAAAAGTGATTAGAGCAAGAACGAAAAAAATTAAAAAAAGAATTCTATCTGAACGTGACAATTCGCTGACAGCTTAATAACTTAGACATTAGAAAGTATTACTTTTTAAAATCTTAAATAAAAAAACCGCAGTGAGGTGGGAGGAGGGGGAAAATCAAAGTAAATGAGTTAAATCCGCCAAAAGTTTAAAAGAGTACAAGCAATTTCGCGGGTAAAAATATAATGTGGTTAGTCCAAGCGGCGGAAAGCAGAACTAGTAGTTGTTAGAGACAGTAGCCTTTTGAGACAATTACCTTTCACTCCTGTTTACTTCGAACTAATTTATTTAACGCCTACAAGACTGGTTAATTATATACATATAAAACTAATTAACCCCCGCATGCCACGTGGGGCTCCGTGCTAGGAATCAGTGGCTTCCTAGTGCTAATTAGATTGCATTGTTATGTAGGCCGAGGCATTAAATTAAATGCATTAATCATTTCGTTTTCCATAGCCTTCATAAAAATTCATCAGAATTCATTACATTATATACGAGTATATATAATGCGAGTAAGTAATTTATTACAAAATAGAGCCAGTTTTCTTTCTGATTTCCCCACCTTGTAGAGCTAAAAATCAAACTTAGAAATAAAAAATCGGGTACGGGATACCTCGGATCGGAACTTTTCCTCAATTCGGAGACCACAAAAGTGGCCTCTCCTGCTGCTGCTCTGTATAGCAGGAGGAAAAAACATAAGGCGTTGTCAGTACATAGATGGGCGACCGTTTTGAACAAACTGATTTTTTATTATAATTTTTCAAAAAAAAAAAATTATATTATTTTTATTTATTTTATTTCATTTATAAAATTATTTAAATTTTGGCGGTATTTTGACAGATGTAAACAAACAAACTTTGACGTTTAACAAAAGTATCTTACTAATTAATAATTATGTTTGCTTATAACTTTTAAACTAATTAATGGAATTTCATCTTTTTTTTATACATATATAATTTGTTCCTTATTTTTTACTGGTTATTTTTTAACCATCAAAGTTTCAAAATTAAAATAAACAGGTCAAGTGTGTGCTGGTCAGCACACAGCGAGGGTCCGTTGGCCACACTGTATAGTTTAAGTAGTACCCTATTAATGGTGTTTTTAAAATGCTAAAAAGATTCCTTTGAACTATCCTATGGGTCTGATATTCTCAAAACACATAAACAATCTTCCGATAAAGTATTTTTTGGCACTGAACCGGAGTACAACCATATAAATACATCGAAAAGACCATAGTTATAAAAAAACGTATTTTGTCAATAAAAAATAAAATAATATTTTTTTCGAAATTTCTAAAAAGTGGTATCTTTACTTTTGGTCGAAGAATGTTCAGGAATTTTTTCAGTTTTTTTGCACTTTACATAAGCGAGATAGAGGGGGGGGGGAGGACATGTTTCACACCCACTTCAAACTCGCCTACGCTCGCCCTATCAAAGTTATAACCAAAGAATTATATATTTTTGTAATCAGCTCGAGCTCGACGTACCCTTTCATATGATACCCCTTCACGGTGTCGAAAAAAAATGTAAAATTTTTAACCCTTAAGTTTTTTACCCTAATTTTTTTGAAAAATATATTTTTTAAGTCGCTATATTTTTAAAATATGTGGGTAGGTACAAGACACATACATGCCAAATTTCAAAGTGATCGAACGAAAGGTGTAGCCGTGAGAGCATGCGACAGGACGGACGGACAGACACTCGCAGGAAAATATAAGGGTCCTTGGTTTTGCCTACGGACCCTAAAAATCGATAACTTCAAAATGGCGACCAATATCATAATGAAATTTGATGCATTTGTTTGTAATAGAGAGGTATATTTTATAGGATTTTATTAAATTTTTGCTGACTCAGCAAACTGGGTTCAAGATGGCGGAAAATGTTGATTTTCCGGGCAGCACAACTAAAAGTAAGGACTGATTTTTCTGCCGTTTCAACTCTCTATATAGGTTAAATACTCTGGGCGCAATGATGATAACACACATATACATACACAATGTATTTTTATTGTGTTTCCTAAGCTGTTAGTTAATGGTTAATGAACTAACTTTAAAAGATAGCCTATGAACCTTCAAGATTTTGAGGATCTTCAACTAACGATTGTCGTAATCGCAGACTCTGCAAGCTTTTCTTTGTATATGCCATATGCCACAATACCCAGAAATGAGTCGTGTGACTATCTTAAATCATGACAGAATAAGTTAAATAAACATTACGTCATCCAATGCATAGGTTGCAATGTAGCTTTAGATTAAGTATTAGTAATTAAACTAATTTTAAAATCTGCTACTTTAGCGATGCATTTTATTTATTTTATTTCATTTATATAATTATTTAAATTTTGGCATACAACTATCAAACCGAAATCAACAAAGTTTACACAAAGTGAAGGGTAATAATGAGGATACATTTGATAAAATATGAATGATTTTAAACAAAATCTACAAAATAAAAGGGAGCGGTAACTTTGAAAAATAGCATAAAGTACTACAGATAATAAATTAAAAGTCCTTTATAATTTCATTTGAAAGCTTTTTTAAAAAAACTTGCTTCAAACTTGAAACAAGTTAAAAAAAAACTGTAATAACAAAATCACGACCATTGAGTTCAAATACGGTGGCGCTCTCACCTTACGGCATCTACATGAACTAAACTAGAACGTACATCAACTACAACACGCCCACTGTTAGATCTTACACAACACCTTTAATCATAGTTTTAAAGTCACGACTATCTCCCTCTTTTTTATTTAATTTATTACAAATAATTTCTAAGAAATAAATTATATATATATATATATATATATATATATATATATATATATATATATATATATATATATATATATATATATATATATTATAAAGGTTATTTTATAGAACAGAAGAAAAGTAAATTCTTTAAATTGTTTGTTTACTATAAAATATTTTTGTTGCAAACCCAAGGGTATATATATAATACATAAATCTATATATATATAAAATTATATTTCTAAATATATCCTGCGTACGTGCGAACAATGACACACAATAGAAGCATTCAATGCCAACACTTGTGAATGGTAGTAGATATTTTAATTGGCGCACTATGTTCCCGTTATTATTGGCAATATTCAATGAACATTTATGCAGTTATAAAGTTGTAATTTATTCCCTAGTTCCGTCTTACGTTAAATCCCAGAGATACGTCCTTAGTTAGCGTGTGCATTGTGCATAGTTCTACTGATTAGTAAAGACTGAAATTTAAAAAAAATACAAAATAAATATTTTTGTTCTCAGGGAACCTTATATCAAAATTTAAAAAAAAAAAATTGTCTTTTTAAATATAACCATACAAGAAAGTAAACAACTTAAGTAATCGGTCCGAGACAACTCACACAAAGTTTCTCATATAAGAGTTCAAAATTACTTAGCCCAGCGTTTTCCATTTATTAGTTTTCGTGTTTTCGTAGGTACATTTAATTATTATTGAACATTTTATATCAAAATGTATATAGTCCAGGCAAGTTAGTAAAAAAAAACAGCAAATGGAGGAAATAATTTATAAAGTTTTGAAACTTAGTGAAAACACTTTTAAGGGGTGTAGTAGTAAGAAACAGTAAAGTTCCCCCCTCTTGAGGGGGCGCGTCCCCCCCCCCCTCCCCTCTCTTCTAAATTGGTTCCCTTTCTGTCTGTCTGTTGATGAATTGTTTGTTTGTCTGTTATTAATTAAAGTATCAATTTATCAAAATATAAAGAGCGCAGGCGGTTGAAATTAATGTGAGGCTATCTGCGGCCTACTTTCGACAAACCGCATACAAATTTCATAATAATCAGTTGAGTACTTTTGAAGATATAGGTCTAAATAAATGTATGTTTGTGCGCATGTGGAGGATAAAATAATGGGCGCAGAAGGTTGAAACTTATATGGGATCAACAGTGGGCTAAGTATAACCTACCAGCCCAATTTCATTAAAATCGGATGTGTTGTTTTTTAGATATCTTGGTTCGCAAAAATACGTTTTATCTTTATCCAACTACAATATCTCGAAAACGGTATGTCCCACTTCAAACATGCATAGGACCTTTTTTGTGCAGAATTATGTGAGGAATAATTTTGGTAATAACACTTCTCTTAAAAAAATAAACCGTTTTGCGTAAAAAGTAAAAAATAAGTAAATTTTGGACTTTAAGGAGGGGGAGGGGGGGACGCGCCCCCTCAAGAGGGGGGAACTTTACTGTTTCTTACTACTACACCCCTTAAAAGTGTTTTCACAAAGTTCCAAACTTTATAAATTATTTCCCCTATTATTCCTTATTTTCCTGGACTAATAATAAAAAAAAAACTTCTCCTCAGCGGGGAATCGAACCCGGCCTCTCTCCGTCCACGTTTAAAGCTATTTTCTCATGAACTAGATTTTTCCCGAGAAAACAGCTTATATCTTTACATTTTTATTTAAGTGGACTACATTTTAGAATAATTTCTAAAATTTAGAGTTAAAATTAATTCCTCGATTTTAAATTGTTTTGTTTTTCTCCCCCCCCCCAAAAAAAAATATAAGGGGGGGACTTAAGAAAAGTGTAAATATTTGCCTGAGTTTAGAGTTTGCTTAGTAGGATTACAATGTGGAAAAATACAAGACTGATTAAGAAATTCGCAATCATTGAAGGCTTCCATTCGCCTAATTTGGTTTACTCCACAAAAAGGGGAAATTTGGCGGAGTGTTTATTATGTTGTGTAAACGTAATATAAGATAATTTAGAAAGGAATTTATCCCAAGGATTTATCAATAGAACATTTACTCAAAACACGGAGCGTTTTAAAACAAAACAAAGAAATATTGTAAAACAGCTGATTGCGAGTCATGTTGGTAATAAACAGTGTTGCCAACTTAAATCTTCGTAAAATCCGTTTTAACGCAGTTCTTCAACTAGAATTAAGTTGGCTGCACTGAATTTACAAGGAGTTAGCCATAACTCCCTGCTACAACTCCCTGTGGCTCGGCCAGGCAGTTAAATCACTTAACAACCTAGAAAACCGACAGTTAAGTTAACTTCTTCTCCCGCCTGGAGGTAAAATAATATTTCTTTGTCTAATAAACCATTAGTGCAATGGTATTCTCTCATCTTTGTTCAGATATCCTACACTCTAATGTTTTAAAAGATACACCGCAATTTGTACCTCTTTAATGTGTGTAACACGTAGAAGTCTGAATAAAGGATTTCATTACTAAATTTATTTTTTTCCACAACGTTCTTTTCGTGATGTAGGCGTTCGAGTGTGACAAAGAATCAGCCCGTTACAAATTACCCTTTATACGTCCATGTATATATATATATATACATATACATATATTACAAATGAATCATTTTGTTTTTTTGAGTGGGATTAATCATTATGTTCAGTCAGTTTTTCTTTTAATATTTATTTATTATTAAGTAATCGTTTTGTTCTCTTTAAAAAAAAATAATGTGACGTCTCCTTTTCTTGTTAAATATTACACAATATATATATATATATATATATATATATATATATATATATATATATATATATATATATATATATATATGTATATATATATATATATATATATATATATATATATATATATATATATATATATAATATAACAGTTCTAAAATGAAATATGGAAGGAAAGAGAGAGAGAAATAAAAATAGGTGAGGATAATTGTTCTATTTAGTAATAGCAGATTACTCTGGATTCTTATATATTCAGCGTGGGTCAATTCTTTGAGAGGCGTCATCGTGCACGCAACCATTCTTGTTAAAGATCATTCAGTAATACTGTACATTAGGCTATGTTGTAATACTTTTAAAAAAAAAAAATACGAAATAGTTGTAATAACGTATAAATGGAATATAATTTTTACAGATTGTTAATGAAATCTCGTTCTTACTGTCATACTAGTTATGAAGTAAAAAGTTTTTTGATACTGAAGACCTTTAAAAGTAATGTTTGCAAAGTACCGATATTTATTTATTTCCTTTGCTTGTATAGATTATATGATTTCTTAAATATAGACGTAGCATATAAAATTAAATACAGGGAAATACTTGCATCCAGGTACTTTTTATGGTTTCGTAGGTTATTAAGTATATACTTACTTAATTATATTCTTAAGTAAATAGTTGGTTGTTTTGACTGAGATTTTGTGGTACCACTTCATAATTATGACTAGAGAGGTTAAAAAAAGAAACACAACAATATTGTCACCACAATTTTTTTAATAATTACTAGACGCGTTTCGACTTCAGTATGTGTGTTAACTTAGTAAGAGTGAATGCTGTACTAAGTTAACTATTTTTCAGTGTTTTTTCAGACATCAAAAACATGTAAACGTATCTAGTTTTGCCAACCATGTTCTAGAAACCAATCATACTTTTGATATTAATAATTATGAACTTTTACACTCTTGCCAAAAAAATAGGAAATTGGACCTCCTAGAAAACTTAGAAATTCAAAGAGCTATCCAAGATACAAATGTAGAATGTTTTAATGAAAAATCCAATCTTAATAACTCTGCTCTTGTTAAACCTATAAAAAATATCTTTTTAAAATAATGTCTAATAGTTGTAAGAAATTTTAGTTATAGTAATATAAGGATTTATTGTTTAGTTTTAAGAAGTTGAAAACCAAATGTTTACCTGAATACACCTTCATTGGGTTCCGACTTGGATCTCAACTACATACCCCTTACCTTTTTTCTTCCGTAATCCTCTACCCACACCACCCTAGTCTAACCCCCCTTGCACTGTTAGTTTACCTTAAAATTTGTAAAATAGTTAACTTAGTACAGCATTCACTCTTACTAAGTTAACACGCATACTGAAGATGACATTGTAAGTCGAAACGCGTCTAGTAATTATTAAAAAAATTGTGGTGACAATATTGTTGTGTTTCTTTTTTAACCTCTCTAGTCATAATTATATTCTTTTAAGAAAAAAAAAAAAAAAAAAAATCCCCCCATCCCTATGTGAAAGTAAAAAAATACCAGTCATGCACCATGACATAATGAGCGAATTTTCAAAGAAATCAGCGTATTATTGGCTTATGATAATATAGAAAAATTTTGGTTTATAGAATTTGGATGGGTGAAATAAAAAATTTGGTACACAGAGGTACGGGGTACTAAAGTCAAAATATATGCATCCCTTCAAGATGCATGTCGTTGGAAAGCTCTTTAAGAGTACAGTAATTGTTGTTATGTACACTTTTGTCATATTGTCATATAAAAAGAGGGTAAAATGGCAAAAACACGTTTTTATGGTATTTTTGACCCTAAATGGTCAAAATTCTGGCCAACGAACTCATCGTTTCTTTTGATATTATTGACATTTTAAAATTTGATTGAATTTTTTAAGTGCATACTAGGGTGAGATATCGTATGGAGGACACATATATACATACATAAATATCTAAATACACACATTAAAAAAGTGTTAAATTTCAGGAATCGATTAAGAATGGTTTAAAACGGATTTACAAGAAGAAAATTAGAAAAAATTCGCATTAAACAAATTTTGAAGCCATTGCAATAGCTAAATTTTCTTCGACAATTCGCTAAAATATATAAACAAAGAGTAGAGTAGGTCCCTGGTTCATTCCCCCGGGAGGTTACAATGGTTTTTATCAGTAATAACGAAAAGGTAAATTAATTTTTTTTCCGGAAATTTTCATCGCCCTATCATAAGGTATTAGCATGAATTATTTCATAATTTTAGGACTAGCCTTTATAGGGTGGTTGGGAGTGGGGCAATTATTTTGGGGTGAAATTTTGTCGCTAAGAACGCAATATTGGCGTTAAAAAGCACAATACTCATAAAATGTTATATATGCTTGAAATATACTCTTCTGGAGCTTTTATTTGATACTCCTCTTGAAAATTGAAAAAAAAATTAAAAATTTAGGGCTTAGCACATTTTTGCGCATTACACATGCTCATATTAAATGTTTAACTTCTCTATATTTTTCCTATGTGTGGGTCAACAAGTTACGCCAGTATTTCAAATTTCAAGTCTCCCAAGTGAACGGTTCCGACGATATGAACCAAAGTACGACGGACGGACAGACACTTCACCCTATCGGCATAAGGGTTTGGAGGATGATCTACTAAACCCTAAATATATTCTATAAGAAGTAGTAGTTGGTAGACAGCGAGGAAGAACTTAGCCATTTGTTCTATTTTTATTAGCCCGTGGTAGAGGGTTCCAGCCACTTCACTTACCATACCTCTATCTATACAATGAATCTACCACCGAAGCGAGTATGGTGTGGTCGTTAGTGATAGTGAGCCATGTAAATCAGGGCATCGTGGTTCGGGATCGAACCCACGATCTCATGCTACCCTCGATTCATCGATGAGTAGACGCGGATTGAAGCCACACGTCCACGCTGGCCCTGGATATAGATAAAGTATAAGAAGAATTAGTAATGAATTTTGCCGGTATATCAATGTCGGGCCCTCCTTTTCCATTAATTTTAAGGAATTTTAACGTGTTCAATTTCTCATGATATTGGCGCACTTCTTTAGATTGTTACTACCCTTATAAAAAAACAGAAGGGAGTAACAATCTAAAGAAGGTGTTCGGAATATTCTTCTTTCAACTGTTACTCCCCTTATAAAAAATATAAGTGTGATGTTCCTTTGTCCAAAAGTATATTGGACTAAACATAACTTTTTCTTTATGGTTATTTTGTCAAAGTCATTTATATTGAAAAACAACACAGGAGAGTATGAGAGTAACAATCTAAAGAAGTATCATGATATTTTGGGTGAAAGGGGTTCCGTTGTACATATTTATTTCTCGTTAGCTTCAAAATTATATTTTCAAAATCTAACCTAGCTATTTCTCTGCCACCATGGTGTCTGTCTTACATCTAAATAAAGATTCAAATGCACGATGTATCTAAATAAAGATACTCTATTCGAACAATATCAATTTGTTAATAATTACAAGGTAAAAAGAACTTTCTATATATACTACGTTTTTAAATTTTCTGCTGAATCTGAATCTGAATCATATGTAATGGTGATAATATAATTGTCATTGTTATATATAATGTTAGTGGAAAAAAAAATAATTCCGAATTTATTTACTTCACATAAATGACAACCATCTAGAGAGCTGATCTTAAACCTATAAAAGGACAAATCTTTGTACAACGGATCTCACCAACACCGAATCTAAACCGTGCCATTGATATGCCCCTGTGTATGTGTAGGGAGAGTAAGAGAAGAAAAATGCGTACAAGTAAAGAAGTACAGATTCAGAAAAATTAGATCTATACCTAGGACACAAATATAAACAAACCTGGTTGTCACACGTCAATTAGTTTATTTATTTGTTTACTTTTCCTTTTTCGCTGTCATTCAATGTTAATCTCTTAATAAAAAATCCCAAATTTGAAACCCGTCAAAATGAAGATAGTAAATACTATGGGATATGTCAAAACAGATAAAATAACTTGCGGATTTTTTCCGAACTAACTTTCCATACAGCAAAATTTGCTGAAAACCAATTAAATTCTGCTGAAAAATGGCTTAAAAGTATTAAAATAATGCATTGTCATCGTGTTCTGAACTGTTTCAAATGTTTAGCTACTCGGGAAGTTAGTTAAAAATCGATTGCAAGATTTGTACTGGACAAACAAACAAGAAAGCAGGCTAATAAAAACGTAGTAAAAAAGAGAACGAAAGATTTTTCCCTTTAAATCAGGGTGTGACTTAAATTCGATGCATTAAAGTTCTTTCCAAATTTTGTGTTCGAAAATGGGGATGCGTCTTATTTTCGAGGGCGCCATATTCGATGCAATACGGTAGTTGTAAGTCTTCATTATTATGTAGTTTTCTGCTTGTGGCAGGCCTAAACTCTTGCACCACAAATTATTAATTATTATTAGTCTTTATCAACAATTCAGGACGAATAAGTTATCATTATAATATCCACACATTATTATCTATTTTATTATATAATCAATAAAGAAAATATAAAACTATTTGAGCTCAATTTAAAGTAAAATTTCATAATATAAAGCCAAAGAAAAAAAAAAAAGAACTTCATAACCCACTTTTGAAATAATGAAAGCTACCTCTTTTCTTTTATAAAATTGTCCAATCACCCATGCAGACAGACAAACAATCACCCGTACAGACAGACAGAGAAAAAAATTAATTGACAACAAAAAAGAACATAGTAACAAAAAAAATGAAGAATTAACCAATAACAGATCTACTAAGATCAAATGGTAAAAAAAATGTTATGTAAAAAAAAAAAAAAAAAAATGGTTCTAACTTTTACTTTTCTTTTTTTTTTTTAATAGGTCCTTTCTAGATGGTTTTATAAGAAATGTAGGAGGAAGAATAACAAGTGGACGGTCAGATCTTACAGTTCGACAATAGATGAGGAAAATGTGGCAATCCATAATGCACGGAGGCGGAGGTGTTATGTATGTATTAGGAATAGTGGGAGAGTGAATTACAGATGTGTTCTGGCGGGACAATGGGATTAGGAGGTCTTTCTTTTTTTGGAGGGGTCTTGAGTCCAGGAAGTTGGATGAATTGTGAGTGGACGATTGAAGTATTGCATTTAATTCATTTTAAAGATTATACAACTTGAATGAAAAAAACTGTGTCAGTGTATTAATTATGTTGGACGTCATATTCAATTTTAGCTTTATCATGTACATTATGTGTGTGAGTGTGTGTGTGTGTATATACAGGGAGTAGAGAGGCCACGATAAACTGGCTCACCCGGTTATCTCTTTTATTTTTGAAGATAGAGAAAAAACGTAAATGGTAACTCACCTTCACCTTGGATTTTCACGTACATAGTTTTATAATATGATTTCCAAAAATATATGTTTATCTCCTAGTTTCAGCGGTATCTCTCTCAACTTTGTAATCTTAAATGGTAACCTATATTTTTTATATTTGTTTCTTAAATTAGATTGCTTTAGAAGAAAAATGAGCTTTGAATCAACAAAATCGGCTGAGAATTGACAGACATATTTAGTTTTCAATATAACAAAAATGCTATTTTAGTATGTAAAGTACTGTCACAAAAAAATTGCAAATTAAACGAAATGATCTTAATTCTGTTTATTTCACTTTGTTTTCCACTTATTTAGGTTAGTTGAATGCATTTACTGATCAAAAGTCAAACCTTTTTTCCATTCCTTTCCGAAACTGTAGAGTAAAGGAAGGTGGTCGACAAACTGATCAAAAGAGGTCCATACTAACGATGTTCCTGAATGGAATGGAAAAAAGGTTTGACTTTTGATCAGTAAATGCATTCAACTAACCTTAATAAGTGGAAAACAAAGTGAAATAAACAGAATCAAAATAATGTTTTTTTTTTAATTTAGTATTTTACTACGTTTTTATTAGCTTGGTTTCTTGTTTGTTTGTTTGTTTGTCCGGTGCAAATCTGGCAATCGATTTCTAACTAACTTCCTGAATAGCTAGACATTTGAAACTTTTAGCATAGCTCAGAACACGATGACAATGCATTATTTTAATACTTTTAGCAATCTTTCAGCAGAATTTAATTGGTTTTCAGCAAATTTTGCTGTACGGAAAGTTAGTTCGGAAAAAATCCGCAAGTTATTTTATTTGTTTTGCCATATCCCATATTTACGCAATCTTCATTTTGACGGGTCTCAAATTTGTGATAGATAAACATTGAATGACAGCAAAACAGGAAATATCGATTATATTATTTATCGATTATATTATTTCAAATATATCGATGGCACGCTTTAGCCTCGTCCAGACTGCCGAACCGAACAGAGGAAACGAGCCGAGCATTGGTCTCTGCGCATGCCCAGTCTAAAGTGCGCCTGCGCATCTCACTCTGGGCATGCGCAGAGACCAATGTTTGGCTCGTTTCCTCTGTTCGGTTCGGCAGTCTGGACGAGGCTTTTATATTTGGTGTTGGGGAGATCCGTTGTACAAAGTTTGTCCTTTTATAGGTTTAAGATCAGCTCTCTATATGGTTATCATTTATGTGAAGTAAATAAATCCGGAACTATTTTTTTTTTTCACTACACTAACATTATATATTATAACGTAGTATATAAATAGTTATTTATGCACCTAGGGAGTAAAGTAAGCCATTATTCCCTGAGCGAAAAAGTTAGTTCTTGAGGCGAAGCCGAAGGAACCATGGTCCCTAAATCCCGAGGCGAAGCCGAGGGAATTAGACTCTTTAATTCCCGAGGCGCAGCCGAGGGAGATAATTATCGCGAGGGGAATAATGGCACTTTACTCACGAGGTACATACAATATTTTATCTCCAGCAGGAAGAAAATACACATTTTCGTCCATTGCACACTTTTTATTTATTATTTTAATAAATAACAATAATTATTAGCACTTTTAATAGCAGATATAAGAGATTCAATATTAAAATCAAATAAGAATTGGAATTAAACTCAAATAGAAGGTTATTTAGATGCAGGTTATAAACAATGAATCTATGATAAACATGGTCAAAAAAGCGCAGTGCCGCCAACCTGATTTCAACAACTTCATTACATTAGCCATTCATTTTCTACTATTTATAAAATAATTAAGTTGCAATATTTACTTTTTTGCCCTACTTTACTTTTTCGCCCTACTTTTACTTTTTCTCCCTACTTTTTGAGTCCAGGGATGAAAAGACCTGTTTTAGTCCCTCTAAACTAATTCAAAATCATAACTTTTTATCCCTACGGGAGATAAAAGTTCTTTTTATCTTGAAATTATTACATACTTAGATAGCATTTTTGTTATACTCAAAACTAAATATCTCTGTCAATTCTCAACCAATTTTGTTGATTCAAGGCTCATTTTTCTTCAAAAGGAATCTAATTTTAGAAAAAAAATAGGTTACCATATATGATTACAAAGTTGAGAGAGATAACGCCGAAACTATGAGATAAAAATATATTAAATCGTCGGAACCGTTTTCGAAATATAATTTTTCTTCACGTTTCATTTTTTCTGTATTCTTCACCTAAATTGTTTCCATATGCAATATTTGGGGAAAATTGAAAGACGGGAAGTGGTTCAAAATTAGGTTAATAGGTGTGCGATGAAACTTATACAGAGCAAAGTAATATAGGACTTTTTTTTCGTTTTTTTTTTTTTCTTGTTTCTGTATTCTTTACCTAAATTCTTTCCATGTGCAAAATTTGGGGAAGATTAAAAGACGGGAAGTGGTTCAAAATTGGGTTAATAGGTGTGCGATGAAACTTATACAGAGCAAAGTAATATAGGACTTTTTTTTCGTTTTTTTTTTTTTTTTGTTTCTGTATTCTTTACCTAAATTCTTTCCACGTGCAAAATTTGGGGAAAATTGAAAGACGAAAAGTGGTTCAAAATTGGTGTATTAGGTGTGCGATGAAACTTACAAAGCAAAGTAATATAAGACCAGTAAAAGAAAATAAATGATTTATTGAAAGCGATTCCAACAATTTTGAGTAAATAAGAAAGTTTTTTTTTGAGTTTGTCAGACCAATTTTTTTTTTCTCCGTAATGTCATTGAATTTTTCATTCCATTTTTCCAAAAAATAGCCAAAAAAAAAAAACCATGCGAATGATCGAAATCATATAATATCGTAAGAAACTGATGTTATCATGGATTGCTCTAATAAATCCTTCAATGACAACACGTACACCACTAATATCTGTAACTCTATACAATAATTTCTGTGTATTATCCATGCAATCACGTAAGCATTGCTATCTCAATCATATGTGTGTACAAAATTCATTTTTTTCATGTTTACAAGTCTATGTAGATCATTTTTTATTTTAGAAAAAAAGAACCCTCTTTGTTATAATATATACTCCGAAGCGTTTGATAATCTTCATCTTCTTTTATAATTTATATATATATATATATATATATATATATATATATATATATATATATATATATATATATATATATATATATATACGAGTATAATTCCTCATTTTATACCATTATAACTGAGGAATGAAATAAAAACCTACATATCTTTAATACATTGATTAATCTTTCAGATCGTTATCAATGAATGATATAGTAGTATATATGTACATATAAATGTATATATATATATATATATATATATATATATATATATATATATATATATATATATATATATATATATATATATATATATATATATATATATATAATAATAATTATTGCATAATGAAATGAAGTATCTTAATAAAAGAAGATAAATAATAATTTTTTTAATGTTAATTAACTTATAAGTAATTTTATAAAATTTAGTTTTCTCTCTCGGTAGTTGTAGATTTATTGCTGTTCTATTTTTATTGCAATTTCTAGAATTGTAGAAGCAGAGGTTGTATTATTTTTTTAAGGATAAATTGTAACGTTTGGTTTACATAATAACACCTTGGAGTTAGTTTTACACAATTTGTTTCGTCTAGTGATTTCTAGTTAAGAGTTGTAATATTAGAGCATTTAATACGTGAGTATAATTGTAACAAAGTGTTTTAAGATTAAAAAATTATATCTTAGTTATATGGTGTTATTAAAGTTTATTTTTTTATTGGTCCTTAACTGATTCACATCAGTTGGTTTCTAGTTTATAGGTCTTATCTAAAGAAGTGTAGTTTCTATTTTAATAGTTTAAGATCCTATTGGGTATTGGTTAGGGGGTTTAGTTCGCAGTGTAAGGATCATATTTTCGTATCTTCAGAATTTTAATTTCTATTTTTTTCCAGTTTTAGATCTTCTGTTAGCAGCAGAAGTTTGGTGTCGGTCTGGAGATTTTGTTCTCAAAATCTCCGATCATGGCAAAATTTTGATTCTGAGCCGATCACTCTTGTGTAGGAGTACTTTGTCTCAGAAACCAGGAGTCGTCAACCACCGGCGATATAGTGGATAAGGGCACCGACGATATAGTGGATAAGGGCCCCCGCACACTGGCGATTTTTTTCCAAGCAACTTATATTTACCGAAAGTACAACACGTGATATCTTATGGTGGCCCGCCCGCACAAAAGCCATTAAATAGTTGCAGCGATTCAAAAATTCCAACTTGTCCGATTCTTAGGGTGAGTCAACTGTTGCCTGCGGAATGAAACATACAGGATTAGACGTGTCCCCACACAGGGGTGATCAAAAGTTGCTTTCTCAAAGCTCAGTTGACGTTTTGTTCGCCTAAGTTGCTGCTAATCTATCCTCTGGTCGTACTGCCATTCTTAAACTTGTATCCTGATATGAAATACGAGGTCCTACCTTGTAATCAAAAGATTCTGGAAACTTTCCTCACACATGCGAAAATAATTATTATTAAATTTCGTTTCAGGCTATTCAACAATTTATGAAATTGTCCTTCTATCAGTCTTTTACTAATAAGTGGATGGATCCAAAATTTTCAGTACTTGTCCCTCCTTCTTAAAAACCAAGAAACAAACACATGCAGTTTCGATAAAATCCATTTTGAAACTGATCAACTATTTAGTTGCTCGAGTGCGCTTGGTGGAGAGTAGCGGGCAACTGCCAGGTGACTAAATTATTTAGTCACCGAGATTAAAAGTTGCCCAGTGTGTGGCCACCCTAAAAGGTCGATTACACCACGCGGTTCGGTCCGGTCAGGTCAAGACCTCTTTCTATGTTTTTATATGGGAGCATTCACTGCTTTGATACTGGTCCGGTCCGATCAGATCAGGGTTGTTTTCCGTGGGATCTATACCGGAGTTAACGCTGTGCGAACCTTAACCAGACCGATAGTGTGAAGGCCTTCAGCCGGTCAACCCTCGGTTCTCTCATATCTAACTTATATTTTTATTGTCATTGTCGCAGTGTTTTGTTTTATTCTGTTTTTTTACATAGTTTGTTTGTCTTGTTATTTATTGTTTCTTATTTTTACGCTTTTCTGAAGGAGGTATCCAATTTTTGTTGTATCTTCTTTTATACACGTTCAATAAGGTACAACGTTCAGTAACGCTATAAGGTAATAGTACATTACGCGTCGAGTGCGGAAAGTAGCATTTTGCATGCGAGTGTGGAGTTTGCACCCGAGCTACAGCGAGGATAGTAAAACCACACGAGCAATGCAAAATGCCGTTTTCGCACCCTACTTTATCTACGATTGTTAGATTTATATAATAAATACAGAAAAAAATAAACTAGCTGTATGTAAGTTCGTATCTCTTTTCTTGATAAAGATGGCATTAATCTTGAGTTGTATTTTTTGCAGAATTAATTATTTCTGGAGGAGTATTATTCTCAACATTTTCGACAAAGCCACTTGATTCATTCATTGTTTTTCACTAAAAACTCGATATAAACAGCTATTTTAATAAAAGAACTGCAAATTAGTTTTGTTAAATGTAAACAAACTCGCTAATCGTGCGTAAAGCTGAAGAATTCCTCTTCTTTACCGCGCTAGTGTGGTAAAGAAGAGGAATTATTCAGAACTATTAGAAGCGCATGCGAAATGAATACAAGTACGTAAATAATCACTTTCTACGCATCTAAACAAAGATATAATGTTTATATTTCGTATCAATCGTAGATAAAATAAATTAATAAAATACGATAATTATGAAGTAATGGTGAAATTTATAAGTAGAAGAAACAATTTTGCTAAATCCCCTTCTTATCTTCTTAATAAATATATATTGTGTACCAAAAACGTCTTTGGGTCTGAGACCTAACTTCTATCTCCTTCTTTAATAGTAGCGATATTTTACACGGGTTTAATTTTTGTGAGAGGTATAACAGCGGTGCAAATATAATCTAGCGTCGACGAGAGGAGGTTCCGCCTATGAGGTTAAACTGACGGGTTAGTCCGAACAGTTGGAATGCGGGTTTGATCGAAACCCTTCCGCGGTTGCCCGTGACCGGACCTGATCATGACCGTATAGGTGTTTTTTTTTTTTTTTTTTTTTTTTTTGGCATTGGCCAAATTAGCCATACAGCCATATAGTGATTTTCCGCTTAGGTATTTCTTATTTTTAATATCAGTTTATTACTTTTCTTATTTTTTAAATTTTTATGTTAATGTCTGATAAAAATGTATAGATTAACTTGTATACGGATTCCTTTTTACTGTGTAATAGTGATCTATATGAGAAGGGTTGCTGAATGTGTCTATTGCAATGAAGCTTTTTAAGTAATGAGTCTCTATGCATTGAATACTTTGCACAGCACAATGAATAATTATGTGCTCAAGATCCTCCTCAACACCGCATTTTGAACACAGCGAGGATTGTACTTTTCCTATCCTAAATAAATAAAAATTGCATATTCCGTGATTGGCTCTTAATCTAGTAATGGTTGTGACCATCGATCTGGACGCTGTTGTACCTCTGTACCATGGTGTTGAACCAAAACCACTATTAATTGATCTATAAAAACTTGCTGAGGAGGTCGTATCGTGCCACTGTTTCCAACGTTGCATAGTTGCTTTGTATAGGTGTGAATCCACCTTAAATCTTGGCGACCATTCATCAATTCATACAACTGATATTTCTGTTGAAAAATCCATCCGAGAGATGTACCACTTAGCTTACTACATACATCATTACTACATTATGGTCTTAAAATCTGCTCAGTGGTTCAGACTATATTTATGCTTCTACTCAAACGATATTTCACGAAAAAAAACTAAAAAAATTGGAACTTGTTTTATAAGTTCTATAATTTATATGTTAACATATTGCTGCTCTATTTGTAAGAAAAACTTTTGGAACGAAATGTTTCTGAACATTCATGTTCAGTTATTTAATCCGAAAGGAAAATCGAGAAATTCATTCTGGCTCTAAATTTTCCGTTGGCGTTGCCTCCTAAAAACTTAAAAAGTCAAAAACCAACATATCTCTTAAAATACAGTTCTGAATATTTTTAGAAGGTGCTGCTCCACAAAGACTTTTAGGAATAGTGAATACAATTATCTAATAAAAACAGTTTTGATAAATAAACATTTATTTTTGTAGTTCATTTAAATATGACAACGGGAAGACTATAGAAATATATTTATATTATTCAAGATATTGAATAAAAATACATCTGATAATGCTAAAAATCGACAACGAAATGTAAACCACCACCTGTTGAACACATTATACATATGTTTAATAATAAATTAGATGGACCAATAGCAGCGTAGGTTTAGGTTTTCAGTATCAAATAAATCTAGATGCCGGAGGTGAAAGCGTCAGAGATTTTATAATTCCCAACTGATTATTACTTCCTCATATAAGGAGTATAAAGAGAAAGTATTGAGATGGTGCAGAAATTAGAGTATCGTTATATTATTCGATTTACACGTTTAAGGACTTCTAAAACAAGAAAATTGGTTAAGATCATTTTAAAAATTACAAGATAAAAAGAACTTTTTATATACTACGTTTTTAAATTTTCTGTCATAAATCATAAATTTTAAACCCGTCAAAATTAAGATTGTAAATATGGGACATGTCAAAACAAATAAAATAACTTGCGGTTTCTTTCCGAACTAACTTTCCATACAGCAAAATTTGCTGAAAACAAATTAAATTCTGCTGAAAGATGGCTGAAAGTATTAAAATATTGCATTATCATCGTGTTCTGAGCTATTCTAAAAGTTTCAAATGTCTAGGTACTCGGGAAGTTAGTTAAAAATCGATTGCAAGATTTGTACTGGACAAACAAACAAACAAACAAGAAAGCAAGCTAATAAAAACGTAGTAAAATATCTATCTGTTGTCTGACATCAATCTGATTACTAGGCTAATTTCGATACTATTTGGCGCACAAATGTTAGAAAAATCATACACTAAGGTGAACTCTTCTATATTATAGTTTTACCTGCTTATTGTTAACTTGTTTTGTTTTTTTGTCTATTTACATTTTTATTCAGTAAATGTTTTAAATTAATTACAATTTTTAAAATTAACTGTTATTAAATTAGTAACTTGTAGATAATATTTATTGATTGATACTATTAGGCCTGATGATGCCCAGGATTGGGCGAAATATCGCAAAAAAAAAGTGTGATGTCGCGGGACACCCGTTAGGAACAAAGTTCCTTACACCTTTCATTAAATATAAATTAATTAATCACACTGCTAAGTATATGATGCTAACTACTTATACATGGCGGATTTAGAAAAAGCGTAATTAGCGTAGCTAAGGCAAAATTAAAAGAAACACATATAAAAATGTATTGAATATTGAGAAAAAGTTAATCATGATGAGTTTATAGTTAAAGACAATGGTTGCTGTTCAGTCCTGTTTCTTATCTACCCAACACTCAATTTGAAATATTATAAAATATATCACTTCACTCCTCAAAGACTTCTGCTTGTATCAGGTTGAAATTTTACATGCCTGTTTTAATCGTACTTTAGACGATGTGTATGAAGTTTCATTGAAATCGTTATGTTAGAACATAAGATATCGGTAAAAACGTTGTTTTTTCTTCTGTAAACGTTTAGGTCTTTAATAATTTTTAGCGATCTTTAACACTTCATAGCTGTGTCGGTGTTGGTTTTACTAAAAACAAATTATTTGAAAAAGTTGTTTATCTCATTGAATAGATAAAGTTAGAATTTTTTTTTCCGTCCTAAAATTCCAATTTTATATTTGAAGCATATGTTTACGCGAGCGTTGCGCGCAATCTCTTGGGCGGATAACGTTATCCAACGAACTCGTTCAGGGCATTGATAAAATGAACATGTGTACCAATTTTCAACTACATCGGTCAACTTTTACTCAAATTATCGTCATCGGTGGATTTCTTGACGGTCGGTTTTGGGACGGTCGTTTTTTTTCGGATTCATTCCCGGGCTCCATACGCTGTAAAGTGCCATAAGGAACTTCGTTCTAATAAATAAATTAATGTACAAATATTAATTTTTAAATTTATCATCCCTAAGAAGAAAATATAACTTAAACGGGATTAAATGAAGATTGACAAAAATTCCTACTTATATTTATTCATTTCCCTAAAGTCTTCTTTATAATCATGTAATACTATTTCTTTGTTTATAGATATATGAATAGCTTCTAATATCAATATTTTTTGTTTCGTTAATTTTAGGGATTGCACCATTAATCAACAAGATATAATGCTATATGAATTTAAAAGCACTGTGTTCAATTATGTATATATAAGCAAATTTTGTTCCGAGTTTGATTCTATAGCTAAAGATTTACTAACTATTTGTAAAGTTCAGATAGGGTTTAGCTATACACAAATTATAAGGTACATATATGAGTTGATGCATGTATTTTATTTATTTTTTTTTTAAAGTGAATATTTTGCAAGAGTAGGCTACTGTTATGTAAGTTAATACGCAAGTCCGTCTCTTCGTGTCTGTAGGTCATTATAATATAATCGGTTCTAAAGCTTTTATGTACTACAAGTCTATCGATGTATTATAAAAGACCATCCTTTTCATTTCTGGCAACACTGACTAACATAGCGTGTAATCACATGGTTCAGTATCACCTGGGTTTTACATTAAACCTAACAGTAGAGTCACTTTGTCAGATAAACCTGTATTATCTAAAATACATTTTACGCTTTTGCCTCTCTTCTAAAAAAAAAGAATATAATAAAACACATTTTACTCTCTGGGTGGTTTTATAATGAAATCTGTCAAATCTGAGTGATATGGTAAATAATATCTTATCTTGAGAATGCAAAATTAGTTAGTAACCAAAAATCAAGTTAATATTATTCCTAGTATTCCCCCCGGATCAAAGTTGAGAAATAGTATATTATGTTACTAGGCTGTGAAGTGAGTTTTTTCTTTACCGCGGCAATTACATTTACTGTCGAGCGAAGCGTACAGTAACAGCGTACGTAACAGTAAATATTGCCAAGGTAAAGAAAAAAAACTCACAGTCGTGTAGCATATGCTATTTTTTCCGTGGTAGACATGAAAAAACATTAAATATTAATCAATAATCAATATAATAATAACAAATATTCGTACTTACTTTAAGGTTTAAAAAAAAGAAACCTTAAAAAGAGGTTACACTATAGCAAAAGATAAATAAAACGCATTGACATCTAGCGGATTTTAATCGTACTAAGAAGGATTTCTGCAAAGATTGCAGCGCTAAACGGAAGTTTTGATAACTACCAGCACGTAAAGTACATTACGCGTCGAGTGCGGAAAGTAGCAATTTGCATGAGAGTGTGGAGTTTGCACCCGAGCGATAGCGAGGGTGGTAAAACCACACGAGCAATGCAAAATGCCGTTTTCGCAAGAGTTTTGTACCGTACTTTATCTAAGATTGTTAGATTTAAATAATATATACAGAAAAAATTAACTTGCTGTATGTAAGTTCGTATCTCTCTCTCTTGATAAAGATGGCATTAATTCTTGAGTTGTATTTTTTGCCGAATTAATTATTTCTGGAGGATTATTATTCTCCACATTTTCGTCAAAGTCACTTGATTCACTCATTGTTTTTCACTAAAAACTCGATATAAACAGTTACTTTAATAAAAGAACAGCAAATTAGTTTTGTTAAATGTAAACAAACTCACTAATCGTGCGTAAAGCTGAAGAATTCCTCTTCTTTACCGCACTAGCGTGGTAAAGAAGAGGAATTATTCAGAACTATGAGACGCGGATGCGCAATGAATACAAGTACGTAAATAATCACTTTCCACGCATCTAAACAAAGATATAATGTTTATATTTCGTATCAATCGTAGATAAAAGATTTCTTCTTTACAGCTAGGAGTAATGAAAAGATTTTTTAAATCCGCGTAATGAAAAAATGGATTTTAGCTTTGTTTTTTAGGCTCTAAAGTTACTATTTCACAGCCTACCACGGAAAAATTTCTTTTTGGTAGACATCACTATTATTTAAAAAATTATCATCCAATTGGACAAGTAACTTAACATTTGGAAGTTAGCCTCCTCTTAAAACATTAACATCTTTGGTACAAGGGTTTTCCCATCGGCTATTTAAATCTTAAATTTTAGTCTTGCATACTGATGGCAAATCGTAAAAACATTTGTTAGCGAGCATCTTCTGGAAATTGTCAGCACTACAAGCAGTTTTCTACTAACTTTCAGGGTCAACGGTTTCACAGATATCTTGATGCCGACCGTCAGCCAATGGTATTTGGATTTATATCAATAGATAGATTATACACATAATCCCACTGACTGGCTGTCTCACCACGGTATCATAGGAGCCACTGGAGCTTTAACCATAGAAGTTTGAAGTTGGACTTCTCTTGGCTCCAAGATGCTGAAAAAAGTGATCTGAAGATATCACCCAGAACCAATTACGCTACAACCATGAAATGTATCAGTCAACCTCATCTTATGACAGAAACATCTTTGGTAAAAAAAATAAAGAGGGTTTTCATTTTTGACAATGTTAATTCAGGATGGCGGACATATACGAATTGAAGATCAAGTCCCCTCACTCGCATAATGATTAATTTCTTTAAAAAAAAAAAAACACTGAAAATAAAATCATTGTATTTGTATGACACTCTCTCTAAGGAATGTTGTTTAGATGTCTGTAAAGACGTGTGTTTAAATTTAAGGTTGATGTCTCTTAAGAAAAATTTAAATTTAAGGTTGATATCCCTTAAGAAAAATTTAAATTTAAGGTTGATATCCCTTCAGAAAAATTTAAAATTAAGGTTGATGTCTGTTAAGAAGTGTGTTTAAATTTAAAGTTGATGTCTCTGAAGAAAAATTTAAATTTAAGGTTACTATCCCTTAAGAAAAATTTAAAATAAGGTTGATGTCTGTTAAGAAGTGTGTTTAAATTTAAGGTTGAGGTCTCTTAAGAAAAATTTAAAATTAAGGTTGATGTCTGTTAAGAATTGTGTATAAATTTAAGGTTGATGACTGTCAAGAAACATTTAAAATTAAGGTTTATGTCTGTTTAAATTTAAGTTGATGTTTGTTAAGAAAGTGTTTAAATTTAAGGTTAATGTCTGTTAAGAAAAATTTAAAATCAAGGTTGATGTCTGTTACGAAGTGACTTTAAATAGAAGGTTGATGCCTGTTACTAAATGAGTTTATATAGAAGGTTGATGTTTGTCAAGAAGTGAGTTTAAATAGAAGGTTGATGTCTGTTACGAAGTGAGTTTTTATAGAAGGTTAATGTCTGTTAAGAAGTGAGTTTAAATAGAAGGTTGATGTCTGTTACGAAGTGAGTTTTTATAGAAGGTTGATGTCTGTTAAGAAGTGAGTTTAAATAGAAGGTTGATGTCTGTTACGAAGTGAGTTTTTATAGAAGGTTGATGTTTGTTACGAAGTTAGTTTAAATAGAAGGTTGATGTCTGAAACGAAGTGAGTTTAAATAGAAGGTTGATGTCTGAAACGAAGTGAGTTTAAATAGAAGGTTGATGTCTGAAACGAAGTGAGTTTAAATAGAAGGTTGATGTCTGAAACGAAGTGAGTTTAAATAGAAGGTTGATGTCTGAAACGAAGTGAGTTTAAATAGAAGGTTGATGTCTGTTAAGAAGTGTGTTTAAATAGAAGGTTGATGTCTGTTAAGAAGTGTGTTTAAATAGAAGGTTGATGTCTGAAACGAAGTGAGTTTAAATAGAAGGTTGATGTCTGAAACGAAGTGAGTTTAAATAGAAGGTTGATGTCTGAAACGAAGTGAGTTTAAATAGAAGGTTGATGTCTGAAACGAAGTGAGTTTAAATAGAAGGTTGATGTCTGAAACGAAGTGAGTTTAAATAGAAGGTTGATGTCTGTTAAGAAGTGTGTTTAAATAGAAGGTTGATGTCTGTTAAGAAGTGTGTTTAAATAGAAGGTTGATGTCTGAAACGAAGTGAGTTTAAATAGAAGGTTGATGTCTGTTAAGAAGTGTGTTTAAATAGAAGGTTGATGTCTGTTAAGAAGTGTGTTTAAATAGAAGGTTGATGTCTGTTAAGAAGTGTGTTTAAATAGAAGGTTGATGTCTGAAACGAAGTGAGTTTAAATAGAAGGTTGATGTCTGTTAAGAAGTGTGTTTAAATAGAAGGTTGATGTCTGTTAAGAAGTGAGTTTAAATAGAAGGTTGATGTCTGAAACGAAGTGAGTTTAAATAGAAGGTTGATGTCTGTTAAGAAGTGAGTTTAAATAGAAGGTTGATGTCTGAAACGAAGTGAGTTTAAATAGAAGGTTGATGTCTGTTAAGAAGTGTGTTTAAATAGAAGGTTGATGTCTGAAACGAAGTGAGTTTAAATAGAAGGTTGATGTCTGTTAAGAAGTGTGTTTAAATAGAAGGTTGATGTCTGTTAAGAAGTGAGTTTAAATAGAAGGTTGATGTCTGAAACGAAGTGAGTTTAAATAGAAGGTTGATGTCTGTTAAGAAGTGAGTTTAAATAGAAGGTTGATGTCCGTTAAGAAGTGAGTTTAAATAGAAGGTTGATGTCTGTTAAGAAGTGAGTTTAAATAGAAGGTTGATGTCTGAAACGAAGTGAGTTTAAATAGAAGGTTGATGTCTGTTAAGAAGTGTGTTTAAATAGAAGGTTGATGTCTGTTAAGAAGTGAGTTTAAATAGAAGGTTGATGTCTGTTAAGAAGTGAGTTTAAATAGAAGGTTGATGTCTGTTACGAAGTGTATATAAATTTAAGGCTAATATCTGTTAAGAAAAATTTAAAATCAAGGTTGATGTCTGTTACGAAGTGACTTTAAATAGAAGGTTGATGCCTGTTACTAAATGAGTTTATATAGAAGGTTGATGTTTGTTAAGAAGTGTGTTTAAATTTAAGGTTGATGACTGTCAAGAAAAATTTAAATTTAAGGTTGATGTCTGTTACGAAGTGAGTTTTTATAGAAGGTTGATGTCTGTTACGAAGTGAGTTTAAATAGAAGGTTGATGTCTGTTACTAAATGAGTTTATATAGAAGGTTGATGTTTGTTAAGAAGTGTGTTTAAATTTAAGGTTGATGTCTGTTACGAAGTGAGTTTTTATAGAAGGTTGATGTCTGTTACGAAGTGAGTTTAAATAGAAGGTTGATGTCTGTTACTAAATGAGTTTATATAGAAGGTTGATGTTTGTTAAGAAGTGTGTTTAAATTTAAGGTTGATGTCTGTTACGAAGTGAGTTTTTATAGAAGGTTGATGTCTGTTAAGAAGTGAGTTTAAATAGAAGGTTGATGTCTGTTACGAAGTGAGTTTTTATAGAAGGTTGATGTTTGTTAAGAAGTGAGTATAAATAGAAGGTTGATGTCTGTTAAGAAGTGAGTTTAAATAGAAGGTTGATGTCTGTTAAGAAGTGAGTTTAAATAGAAGGTTGATGTCTGTTAAGAAGTGAGTTTAAATAGAAGGTTGATGTCTGTTACGAAGTGAGTTTAAATAGAAGGTTGATGTCTGAAACGAAGTGAGTTTAAATAGAAGGTTGATGTCTGTTAAGAAGTGAGTTTAAATAGAAGGTTGATGTCTGAAACGAAGTGAGTTTAAATAGAAGGTTGATGTCTGTTAAGAAGTGAGTTTAAATAGAAGGTTGATGTCTGAAACGAAGTGAGTTTAAATAGAAGGTTGATGTCTGTTAAGAAGTGTGTTTAAATAGAAGGTTGATGTCTGAAACGAAGTGAGTTTAAATAGAAGGTTGATGTCTGTTAAGAAGTGAGTTTAAATAGAAGGTTGATGTCTGAAACGTAGTGAGTTTAAATAGAAGGTTGATGTCTGTTAAGAAGTGAGTTTAAATAGAAGGTTGATGTCTGAAACGAAGTGAGTTTAAATAGAAGGTTGATGTCTGTTAAGAAGTGTGTTTAAATAGAAGGTTGATGTCTGAAACGAAGTGAGTTTAAATAGAAGGTTGATGTCTGTTAAGAAGTGAGTTTAAATAGAAGGTTGATGTCTGTTAAGAAGTGAGTTTAAATAGAAGGTTGATGTCTGTTACGAAGTGTATTTAAATTTAAGGCTAATGTCTGTTAAGAAAAATTTAAAATTAAGGTTGATGTCTGTTAAGAAGTGTGTTTAAATTTAAGAATATAATATTTCATTTTAATTGCATATTATAGAAGAACCGTTTGTTTATTAAATAAAAATAAAATGTAAATGTTAATTATACATCACAAAAAGAGGAGTATCAGAATATGCATAATTCAGTTCACTAAAAGGTTCTCAATTTCCTCATTCCTGGTAATAAAAATAACAAGTTAATTGCTATGTAATTTTGAGAGATCGAGAAAGGTCCAAACAAGTTCAATACTTTCGAATTAAGTAATCCAAAAAAAAAACGAGACCCAAAACCGGTCTAATTTCTTAAAAATTGTATGATCCACTCTAAAAATATATATACGTATATACATTACAATTTTCTTAACACATTAACTTTAAAAAAATCATAATAAAATAAAGTTGTTAGTTATTAATTTTTTTTCTAATCTGATTTAATTTCCTTATGAGGTTAGTGGCATATAAGATGAACTAAAAATATAATATTTTAAAAGGAGTTTAATTATTATTCAGAAGTTGTAAAGTGAGTTTTATCGTTTTTAATATGTAAGAGATTCTGAGAGGAGAAGGTGTTATAAGTTTTAGATATATATAAATATATATGATAATATTGCAACTAATTTTTACGTGTGGATTGTAATGGACGGACGGCGATTATAAGTTTCATTTATAAGAGTCTCTAAACTTTATCTAGACTTAATTCCTTTCGCTCCTTGGAGAGCATAGGGTAGCTATAAAGATTGTTTAGTCAGGACCATGTCATGCCACATCACTTCATTTCTTGGCTTCTTTCTCGACCGCCCTCTTCCAAGTGTCCTTGTTCTTTGGCCGGCCACGTTTGCGTATTTCCTAGGAGTTCCTGGAATCTGCATCTCTTTCGATGGCCCCTTAGTATATGCCTGATCCAACTCCATTATCTCTCTTTGATTTGGATTAGGATTTGATTTGATTTGACACGCCCCCCTCCCCCCCCCCCCCCTCTTGGATACGCCATTAGATGGAGGTAGCAGTCACTTTACACATCTCTATGTGATTGGTGTGTAACATGTCTCACCTCTATAGGAATCCAAATTAGATTATTACTAGGCATCGCGTGGCTATAACACTGAATCGAGCGTAATGCAATAAAGTTTAGATATTAAGTATAGTACATTACGCGTCGAGTGCGGAAAGTAGCATTTTGCATGCGAGTGTGGAGTTTGCTTGAGTTGGTAAAACCACACGAGCAATGCAAAATGCCGTTTTCGCACGAGTTGCGTACCGTACTTTATCTACGATTGTTAGATTTAAATAATAAATACAGAAACAAATAAACTTGCTGTATGTAAGTTCGTATCTCTCTCTTGAAAAAGATGGCATTAATTCATTAGTTGTATTTTTTGCCGAATTAATTATTTCTGGAGGATTATTATTCTCCACATTTTCGTCAAAGTCACTTGATTCACAGTAAATTAGTTTTGCTAAATGTAAACAAACTCGCTAATCGTGCGTAAAGCTGAAGAATTCCTCTTCTTAACAGCCCTAGGGTGGTAAAGAAGAGGAATTCTTCAGAACCATGAGACGCGCATGCGCAATGAATACAAGTACGTAAAGAATCACTTTCTACGCATCTAAACAGAGATACAATGTTTATATTTCTTATCAATCGTATATAAAATAGTTAATCGTGATATATTGACAAAAAGGGGATTGTAATAGACAGCTGGATAGTGGGGGAGAAAGGCACCCCTCTTCAACATATTCCTTTACTTACATGTTCCGGCCATCTTCTTTTCAACATATATAAAATGGATCACTTGACTACTCAATAACTTCTGCTTGAATCAAGTTGAAATTTTGCATGCCTGTTTCAATTGTACTTTAGACGATATATATGAAGTTTTATTGAAATCGTTACGTTATAACTTAAGGCTCTACCGCTCTTTGAGGTTAGGAAAAACAGTAAATTGAACATTTTATTGGTTCTAAGCAAGATATCAAAAATCTGATCACAGGCTTCATTCCTATTTTTAATTCTGCACAATTTGAGCCCTATTTCAACTTCCTATGATAAATAGTACAGGCGCCATTTCAATACAACGATAAAACTCGTTGTATTAAAATGGCGCCTGTACTATTTATCATAGGAAGTTGAAATAGGGCTCAAATTGTGCAGAATTAAAATTAGGAATGAAGCCTGTGTTTAGATTTTTGATATCTTGCTTAGAACCAGTAAAATTTTAATTTTACTGTTTTTCCTAACCTCAAAGGGCGGTAGAGCCAAGATATCGGTAAAAACGTTGTTTTCTCTATTTTAAACGTTTAGTAGTTTTAACGATCTTTACCACCTCATAGCGGTGTCGTTGTTGGTCTTACTTAAAAAATAAAATTTGAAAAAAGTGTTTTGAAAAGTGTGCGTCTCATCGAATAGGTTATGTAAAATTCCAATTTTAGATTCATGAGAGTTGCGTGCGAACTCTTGGACGAATAACGCTGTCCAACGAACTTAGCCTGAGCATTAGTAAAAGGAACATGTGTACCAAATTTCAACTAAATCGGTCAACTTTTACTTAAGTTATCGTCGGACACGTAAACGTTACTGTCAGACAGTCAGGGTGCCTATTTTGTTGTTTGAAATGTTTGAAAAGCTCGCTTCCGCTCGCTTCAATTAGTGTTTAGACTTAGGTTACAGGTAGCACAGCATTAGGTCATTAGGTATATGCTAGAGGTATCAGTTACTTTACACATTTATCTATGTGATCATTAGTGTGGAACATACCTCACCTCTAGAAACCCAACCAATATTATTGTTGCCTAGAATATCTATTACCTTAATAAAATGTTTACCCGACGGGTCTCCAGCTGATTTATTTATTTCATTTACTTTAAAAACTTCATTGAGATAAGAATCTGAAGTGTAATTTAACTTTTATATTTGCGTTTGTATTTATATCTTTACTATAGGTGGAGTTTAAAAATGTCGAAATTTCATCGCAGGCCTCTCTCTACGCCCTTTTACACTGACTCGGTAGAAAGTTGTACCATATTCACTTTACTTATAACTCTGTTGTAACGTTTATCCACTGTATTCAATAAAAAAAAAATCACATTATCCAACATTTGTTTCTTAAACCTCGATAACTCCTACTAATTTTGTAATCTTTTTTTTCATACAAAATTACATTCAATTTAAAGCAATTTTCAGTCTATTTTTGGTTTAAATTATACTTTTGTATTATGTATTTTAAAGTAATTTAGGTCATATTTAGAGCTCGTTATAAAGCTATTATAACGGGGTTTTGAATTAAGAAATATTTCAACCGTTTTGATTAATTATAGCTTATCAATTAATCGTTTGATAAAAAAAAACTTCCGGCCTCGGGAACTGAAACTAATTTTTACTTTTTCTAACCTTCTCTGAAGGTATGTAGGAAAATTATTAGACCAGGAAGTACCATGCATAAAAGTAACTGACTTATTATCAAGCTAGAATTTTGTGTATTATAGTATAAGTTAATCTTTTGGAGCCCTTAAAGAATATGGGGACGTCTATGTTCGTTTCTTGAGCTTAGCCATAGGTTGTAAAAGTACCGGTGGGGAAATCCCACACTTGACTTCCATAAAATATTGTGGTGTCAATACGTGAGCAAGAGAGAACTCTAATAGCAAGTGAAACAGCTAATATAGGTACATAGATACTGACCAAAATTTCAATATGATACTTTTATGTTTCATTTCTTTGGTGCTTATACTCGATACTTGGTAATCATGGTAATATTCATTCAAATTTAGTCTACAAGCTGCGTATTTTAACGCAAGAATTTTTTAGATACGATCAACTGGACGGACACAATTACCCAAAGAATTTTTTTTTTTATAAAAAACACTAAAATGCCAATACCTCCCAAACCGCTAATCCGATTGTGCTCAAAATGTATATAGGTACAAATCTACCATATAGGAAACATATACCCCAAAGGAGATTGAAATCAAATAAAGACTACTGATGTTATCGTCGACAGACCGATTTCATGCTGAAGTGACTTTAGCTTCGAAACGTCTTGAGCTACGATGTTCGGGTTTGCGCCATCAGTTTATCCGACAAAAGTTCTAAAAAATGCCGCAAACCGCATCTCAATACGATGTGTTGAAGCGATGTTATCAAGGTTTAAAGTTCCGGACAACGTACGTACGTAAATACATACATACGTACGCTCAGTCATATTATATGTATATGAAACGGATTTTAATGATATCCCTGGGTTCGTAAGGCCCCTCCTTCACAGAGATCTCGGAATAACGTTTTGGAGGGCATCACCATACTTCCATTTTCATGGAAGTATGGTGGTTAGGGACAACTCAGACAAACTTTCTCATATTATACCAGTACCAGTTCATAATAATTTACCCCAATGTCTCTATTTATTAGTTTTCGTAGCAATATTTAATTATTATTGAAGATATAATCCAAATTTATCATAAAAATAACTTCTCCTCGGCGGGGAATCGAATCCGGCCTCTCTCCATGCGCGTTTAAAGCTATTTTCTCAGGAACTATATTTTTCCCGAGAAAATGGCTTGTATCGTTAAATTTGTATTTAAGTAGACTACATTTTAGAATGTTTTAATCAAAATCGTCGGAACCGTTTTCGAGATTTTTATTTATCGAGATTTTTGGGAGGTAGCGCCCCCAAATGTGGGTCTAAAATTCATTTCTCCAATTCGCCTCGGGGTATGAATTTTCTGAACATGTATGCCAAATTTCGTCGAAATCGGCCCAGTAGTGTAGGCTCCATGCGTCTGCACAGACAGCCGACAGACAAAAAAACAACACCTTATTACTTTTTTAAAAACGACCTTTTTGGACTCAGGGGACCTCAATACGTGTAAATTCATCAACATCAAATTTTCGCGCCATCACAATACTTTCTCTTTACATGAAAAAGTAAAAATACAGACTGGTTAGGAGCAGCCATGTTACATCCGTCTATGTGACTCATAATCCTGAGTAAAAATAGTCTGCCCATTAGTGTGGCACATAGCTTCCAACCGTCCTATGTTGTATGCTTTAATGATTTATAACCTATTATTGTCAACTTTATTTA
This sequence comes from Gerris lacustris, assembly GCA_951217055.1. Classification (NCBI taxonomy): domain Eukaryota; kingdom Metazoa; phylum Arthropoda; class Insecta; order Hemiptera; family Gerridae; genus Gerris; species Gerris lacustris. The sequence continues at coordinate 12,919,472 of OX578277.1, forward strand.
ATCCCCCACCCTCTCATCATTCAGGATAAACGAATGGTATGTTTGTGCGCATGTTAAAGAGAAACAAATAGGCGCAGAAGATTGAAACTTATATGGGACCAACAATGGGCTAATTAATTACCATGTAAATTTCATTAAAATTGGAAGAGTATTTTTTTAAGATATGAAAGATCGAAAAAATAGAGCGACAGACAGACCGACAGACGCAGACACGGAACAAAAATGAACCCTTTACATTTAAAACAGATTTCTGTCTTGGAATTTTTGAAATCAGTCATAAACATTTTTTACACATTAGCTTCCTCCGGTAAGCAAAATCCTTGAGTAATTAATTTTTTTTAATTACTTTTAAAATGGTTCAAGTGTCCAGTATGGTTCATTAACGCCATAAGGGAAAGTTAGAAGCTATAAAAAAAACAAATTTCGTATTTTTTTTAAAGATAGGCACATGGGCGAAACGACTCTCACAGTTCCTGTTTGGAAGCGTCCGAAAACCTTGCCCGCGCTGCCTTATTAGTGAATCTGGTCAGACAATCCGTTTCACTTTTACACTTCGACTTCATCCCATCTTAGTTGTTTTTTTGTTTCTTTTCAAGGACGAAGCCACTTCGAGTCCGGTTTTTTTTCGGTAACTTCTTTTAACCTCCTAAGGATCGGAAGATTAAAGTATTAGAAATTGTGTTACGCCATAACGACAAGAATAAGCAGACACTCACCAATGTGTTATTTAGTCCGGAATTTGATGGAGAATTAGATATATTGAAATTAAAACTATTACTTTTTCATTAATTAGTTTAATTGATCGTCAACAGAAACTATAAAAAACCTCATTTTAGTTTAGTTTTAATGTTCCCAATTTCTATTCACTCTTAAATTCGCTGAGCGCCAACCATGAAGCTACTAAAAGCCACGATTCACATTCATAGAACGTTAACACCAGCTATTAAAGATCACATAGTTTTCATTTTACAATTTACATTCATTGGTTGTTAGCAGGAGCTACTGAAAACCACATAAATTTCATTTACAATTTAGATTCATTCATTTATTGATCTTTAGCAGAAGCTACTAAAGACCAGACAGATTTCATTTGACAATTTACATTCATTCATTCAATGGTCGTTGACAAGAGTTACTGAAGACCACATAGATTTCGTTTTACAATTTACATTCATTCATTCAATGGTCGTTGACAAGAGTTACTGAAGACCAAATAGATTTCATTTTACAATTTACATTCATTCATTCAATGGTCGTTGACAAGAGTTACTGAAGACCACATAGGTTTCATTTTACAATTTACATTCATTCATTCAATGGTCGTTGACAAGAGTTACTGAAGACCACATAGGTTTCATTTTACAATTTACATTCATTCATTCAATGGTCGTTGACAAGAGTTACTGAAGACCACATAGGTTTCATTTTACAATTTACATTCATTCATTCAATGGTCGTTGACAAGAGTTACTGAAGACCACATAGGTTTCATTTTACAATTTACATTCATTCATTCAATGGTCGTTGACAAGAGTTACTGAAGACCACATAGATTTCATTTTACAATTTACATTCATTCATTCAATGGTCGTTGACAAGAGCTACTGAAGACCACATAGGTTTCATTTTACAATTTACATTCATTCATTCAATGGTCGTTGACAAGAGTTACTGAAGACCACATAGATTTCATTTTACAATTTACATTCATTCATTGGTCGTTAGCAGGAGTTACTGAAGACCACATAGATTTCATTTTACAATTTACATTCATTCATTGGTCGTTAGCAGGAGTTACTGAAGACCACATAGATTTCATTTTACAATTTACATTCATTCATTGGTCGTTAGCAGGAGTTACTGAAGACCACATAGATTGCATTTAACAATTTACATTCATTCATTCATCAATCGTTAGCAGGAGCTACTGAAGGCCACATAGATTTCATTTGACAATTTTTATTCATTCATTCATTGGTCGTAAGCAGGAGCTAGTGAAAACCACATAGATTAAATTTGACATTCATTCATTAAGCTACAGCAAAAACTACTAAATTTCGATTTCATTTTCGAGTATTAATCGCAAACAAAAGCAATCGAAGCCATTGTATATTTGAATTTCCTAAATTAAAGGTAAATTATAGATTTGAATTCAAACAGAACTAACTACCTGAAAAGGCCATGGATTACCTTTTCCATCCATTCATTGATCGTTAAAAGAAGCTATATAAAGCCATATAGATTTCACATAGAAATGAAAATTAATTCATTGGTCATCAAGAGAAGCTACCGAATGCCACATGGGTTTGATTTTCCATTCTTTCATTTACTAATAGATCCACTAATAGAAGGCCACATAGATCCCATTTTTCAGTTACTCACTCAAGATCCAACGATGCCGCCAGATTCTCATCACCAGCAATCGTACCAGAACCATTACATCAATCACACCAAGGTCGTCCACTCTACCAACAACTAACAAATCCAACTGGCTCTTGTGGACAAGTTGTTCAGCAAGCCACTCTGTTGAGCCTATTAGTTGTAAACCTTCTTTTGCGTTATTTATTATTATTATTTTGTCACTCTACGCAAAACCGAAGTTATATTGTAACACCTTTACGTGTTGGCGAAATCGACCTAGAATATCTGATTCTATATACTTTCACATGTATATATATTGGAATATATATATATTTTTATATATGTATTTTATTTTCTATATTTATTAATACGGATGAATAAATTGAAATTCGTCAATCTATTATATATATATATATATATATATATATATATATATATATATATATATATATGTGTGTGTGTGTGTGTGTGTGTGTGTGTGTTTAATTAAAAAACTTAATTTGAAATTGCTCTGGCGATTTCTCCCTTTCAAATACAAAAAAAGAAGAAAAGGTAACAGCAGATGATTTACATAACTAATGACCAAGTGTTACATAAATGTTGAGATATTTATTAATTTTTATAAACTTTTTATTAAATTAAAATTTTGGGTAGAGAAGGATGTATATATACTGTACATGTGCTTACTAAGTGCTCACGTAGCTAGAAAATGAATAACAAATTCTCAGTGTTTAGTGTTTATAATAATAAACTTGGAAATTTGGGCAGTAAAAAGTACCAATCAACAAAATCTTACATAACCTGACGTTTGCACTTAATATGAAGCCTTTTAGAGAAGGTAGAAAGTTATAGCTTAAAAAATAATTTGGCAGGCCATATCCTTCCACAGGATTGTTTTAACACGGAGTTACATAGTTTAAACAATATTTAATAAACAATTTGGCAGGCCAGAGCTCTCCACGGATAATTGCGCCACGTAGTTAGATAGTTTAAAAATATTAAGTAAACAATTTGGCAGGCCAGAGCTCTCCACGGATTTTTGCCACGTAGTTAGTTAGTTTAAAAACATTAAGTAAACAATTTGGCAGGCCCAAGCTCTCCACGGATTGTTGCGCCACGTAATTAGTTAGTTTAAAAACATTAAGTAAACAATTTGGTACGCCCATAGACTCCACGGATTGTTGTGCCACAAAGTTAGTTAGTTTAAAAAATATTAAGTAAACAATTTGGCAGGCCCATACACTCCACGGATTGTTGCTCCACGTAGTTAGTTAGTTTAAAAATATTAAGTAAACAATTTGGCAGGCCCATATACTCCACGGATTGTTGCGCCACAAAGTTAGTTAGTTTAAAAAATATTAAGTAAACAATTTGGCAGGCCCATACACCCCACGGATTGTTGCGCCACAAAGTTAGTTAGTTAAAAAAAATTTAAGTAAACAATTTGGCAGGCCCAAACTGTCCACGGATTGTTACGACACAAAGTTAGTTATAGTTTAAAAAATATCAAGTAAACAATTTGGCAGGCCCAAACTCTCCACGGATTGTTACGCCACAAAGTTAGTTATAGTTTAAAAAATATCAAGTAAACAATTTGGCAGGCCCAAGCCCTCGAAGGATTGTTGCACCACGGAGTTACTTAGTTTAAATAATATTAAATATCATAGAATATGTATTTAATATAAAAAGAAAGTGACACAACGGGCGACATTTCACCGCTTGTCTCAGCGGTAAATTATACTTACCAAGCTTTGCAAGCAAACGTATAAGTAAAATAAATGTTGAACCCAGCAAAGTTGTTTACCTTGTTAGATAGATAATAGTAGATTTATTATCCGGTTCAAAATGTGGCAATATTTATCCTTGTCACTTGAAATTCTAATGAAGAAAAAATGTTGTCTAAAAAGTATATATATAAAAAAAAAAAAAAAAAAGAATCGAGATTCAAGTACATATTTGTAACATTGATATTAATTTGTAAATAGATTCACGTGTAGATTAATAATAAGATCTTTTTAGTGTTTTGTAAAAAAAAAACGAAAGTGTTGATGGATGAAGCTTATCAGCAAATTTATCCTTTGATAAACTCTTAGCTTAGTCTTTCGTAACGAAAGTGTATGTAAATGAAAATGATGAGCAAATTTAATCTTTGATAAACTCGTAGCTTAGTCTTTTGCAGCGAAAGTGTAGATGAATGAAGCTGATGAGCAAATTTATCCTTTGATAAACTCTTAGCTTAGTCTTTTGTAACGAAAGTGTATATAAATGAAACTGATGAGCAAATTTAATCTTTGATAAACTCGTAGCCTAGTCTTTTGTAGCGAAAGTGTAGATGAATGAAGCTGATGAGCAAATTTATCCTTTGATAAACTCTTAGCTTAGTCTTTTGTAACGAAAGTGTATATAAATGAAACTGATGAGCAAATTTAATCTTTGATAAACTCGTAGCTTAGTCTTTTGTAGCGAAAGTGTAGATGAATGAAGCTGATGAGCAAATTTATCCTTTGATAAACTCGTAGCTTAGTCTTTTGTAGCGAAAGTGTAGATGAATGAAGCTGATGAGCAAATTTATCCTTTGATAAACTCTTAGCTTAGTCTTTTGTAGCGAAAGTGTAGATGAATGAAGCTCATGAGCAAATTTATCCTTGATAAACTCTTAGCTTAGTCTTTTGTAGCGAAAGTGTAGATGAATGAAGCTGATGATCTAATTTAAGCGAAAGTGTAGATGAATGAAGCTGACCAATGAATTTAGACTATTCTTTGATTGGTTAAACTCTTTACCATGTCCTAGCATTTGAGGACCAAGAGTGTCCTGTAATGGTCCTAAAATAGGTTCGTAGGTACATACATGCAGGATTTTCTCAGTAGTTAAAGGCAATCATGATTGTGTCCATCTGTGATTACAAAGATGTCCGAGTTTAGTTACATCGTTTATTGGAGACTCGTTGCAGTTAAGAGTAAATAATACCAGCCCATAAAAACCAAGTTGTTATTATAAATCCTTTATATTTTTGCATTTTGGTTGTGAGGGGAAATATTCGTATTAATTCATTTTAATTTTAAATAATTATTTAAAAATTAATTAATTATTAAAATTTAATTAATTTGATAGAATGTTTATGTATTGGTAGAGAGTCTATGTGTCAAGTTCAGCTCGATTGGATGACTGGAAGAGGGTTAACTAGCCCTCCAAAGATTTTATATACATATAAATAAATAAATAAATAGTTAAAATGTTTTTGTATTGGTAGAGAGAGAGTCTATGTGTCAAGTTCAGCTCGATTGGATGACTGGAAGAGGGTTAACTAGACCTCCAAAGATTTGATATATTAAATTTAATTAATTAATTAATTTGATTTGATTAATTAAGATTTGATATATTAAATTTAATTAATTTGTTAAAATGTTTTAGTATTGGTAGGGAGTCTATGTGCTAAGTTTCAGTAGGATTGAATAACTGGAAGAGGGTTAACTAGCCCTCCAAAGATTTTATATACATATAAATAAATAAATTAATTAATTCGTTAAAATGTTTTTGTATTGGTAGAGAGTCTATGTGTCAAGTTCAGCTCGATTGGATGACTGGAAGAGGGTTAACTAGACCTCCAAAGATTTGATATATTAAATTTAATTAATTAATTAATTTGATTTGATTAATTAAGATTTGATATATTAAATTTAATTAATTTGTTACAATGTTTTAGTATTGGTAGGGAGTCTATGTGCTAAGTTTCAGCTCGATTGAATAACTGGAAGAGGGTTAACTAGACCTCCAAAGATTTGATATATTAAATTTAATTAATTAATTAATTTGATTTGATTAATTAAGATTTGATATATTAAATTTAATTAATTTGTTAAAATGTTTTAGTATTGGTAGGGAGTCTATGTGCTAAGTTTCAGCTCGATTGGATAACTGGAAGAGGGTTAACTAGCCTTCCAAAGATTTGACGACAGGCCACCCGGGTGGGTGGCCAGGCATCCAGCCACAAAAGTGAAGTTAATATAAAGGATTTAAAAATAGTGTCTCTCAGTGGTCCTGAAAAGGCCCGATTCTAACCAAATAATACAAAAAAAGAATCACATTGCATTTGATAGTAATGGGTCTCAATCAGCTTTCTAGATAATTAAAAAGATCCCATTATAATCACATCGTTTAATCGACTTTGATAGGAATTAAGGGTAAATAGTGTTAATAATCAGTGGTCCTAATTAATTGAAAAAGTAACTAAAAAGAACCGATTCTAATTCCATGACAACAATGTATTGGATTATTGAATTATTTAAGAGTTAAGACTGTCAATCAGTAGTCTATAAATTCTTCAAGTCAGTTTCTAATATTTTATTTATTTGTTTTGAGTTTCCCGCACGTGGTGACACAAAACCAAATGACACCTTTATAAAGCTATAGATAAAATTACGTAATAATTCCACCTAAACTGCTTTTACTTTTTTAAATACTTGTTTTAGAATGTTGTGGAATTCTTTTAATTAATTTTTTTTGTCAATGTGCCACTACAAAAAAGAAAAAAACATATAGCTAAAACCAGATTTTAAAACCGGCTTAATTTTCTTAAAAAACAATTTAAATTACAGTAGTTAGTTGATTACAAGTACAATCTATTGTTATTTATTTTATTTTTTTTAAATTTAGTAGAATATAAATGATTGCCAACCCATGAATTAGTGAATAAATAAAGTTACTAACAGGTGCAACCAATGGGAGGAAGTGTAACAGCAAGCGGACAAGTCTTATGTAATCATACATGTCTTGATCTGGTTTTAATTATGTACTTGATAATAAATAATGAAAAGTTGATTTGTACTAAGATTATCAAAGAGTTGATAATTTGTTTTCTTAAAAAAAATATATATAACTGTTCTACTGACCTTAACCAAACTACAGTTATATATGACAAAGAAGAACAATTTGTTATCTAAGTACTACAATTTTATAACTAAAAAATTGGCGTTTCTTTGAGGATATATAATGCAGATGTTACAAATATAAAATAGTTACAACTAAATAACACTCGACACTTTAATACTCTCGTCAGTTACTTTTACGTGTTAGTTTTTAATTCTATACTTATCATATTGATATGCGTAACAATCATTAACTCCAACAATAATCTTTAATCGATTCCCCGCAGAGGTGAGACACGTTCCACACTAGCGATCGCATAAATAGTGTGTAAAGTGACTGATATATCCATCCTGTAATGTACTAATACTGTTCAATATGAAAGCAAAGTTAAAAACACTAAATATATTTTTGGTTGAATTACCCAATGAAGTGAGTATCAACCCCTGAATACCGCATCTTTACATCTATCATGGTTCCAAAGATATTTCGCTGTTCCATATTTGCTGGGACACCCTGTATACAGTTCTCCCAAAATTCAAATTCAAATACATAACTCTAATCAAGGTTGTATCCTCAAGGAGAGCCAAAGCCAAAATTGTTGAAGAGAAATTGATTTTTACGATGTAAAATAAGATGGAGAGACGAAATCCTCAATTTTTTAACGCAATTCCAATTAATACGATTATGAATAAGAATTCCGACAGCCAAAGTACGATATTAGCACTTTTCAGGAGCACTTTTAATGCCATAATCACCATAACTAACAATTTTAAGAAATAATCACAACCTAGCTACGGTAAAAAAAAAGTGGCATAATTGGCTCAAAGGTCTAAGAAGAATTATTAGTAATGAAATAGCAGACACTCTGGCGAGAGGTAAAGCAGAACATACAAAATCAATCAATAATTTAAACATATGTTAAAACAGAATAACAAATGATAAACTTTCGATAGCAAAACCCCTCAATTAAGGAGGCTTTTGGTCATTTATATAAATATGGAATAAAAACTCGGCCCTTCGGGCCTCGCTGACCCCGTTGGGGAGACCCCCAGACCCCCGGATGTTATTACTTGTAGAGCCCGTTGCTAAAAGTCAAGAAACATGGAACATGCTTTAGCCGGGCTTTTTATGTTTGTTTGCTGATTACTTATTTGCTGGTTTTAGTTTGCTCTTGTTGTGCCTGCTATTTAAACTTGCTGATTTTGAAACTTGCTATTTAAACTTGCTGATTTTCCGCATTAAGTATTCGGAATGTTCGAATTCTGGTAGTCAAAATTCTGAACAGTTCAAGGATTTCGTAACTCTTCCGCGTCACACATCCGTGTTCCTCAAAAACGTGACACTTTTTTGGTAGTTAGGTCAAGGCTAAAGCATATGTTCCATGCTAAAACGAAGCTCAACAATAAATTAATTAGTAAGTATACATTATAATGAAGTTCTTGGTCTTCCAGTGGTAACCACGTCTCGAAGGGTGTACGTCCCGACGTTTCGCTCCTAATGCTGGAAGCATCTTCAGGGGTGTTCTGTTCATGGAGTCCTTAGTTTAAGACAGGTGTGAACTGGGATTAATCGCTAGGAGAGTTCTTAAACTAAGGACACCATGAACACCCCTGAAGATGCTTCCAGCATTAGGAGCGAAACGTCGGGACATAAACCCTTCGAGACAGTGGTCACCACCGGAAGACCTTGAACTTTATTATGATTGTAACCGCGGAAGCCTATACGAACTTTAATAGATAGGTATATACTTATATTATTTAATAAATTAAATAATAATATTAATTAATTTTCGGAGTAGTTGTAGAAATATTCCATGCAAAAAGGTAAAAATAAACAAAATTGTATAACATATAGAAATAAACAAATATTTCTCGAATATGTTTCTCACTTAGGTACACACAATAAATTTAAAATAAAAAATCTAATTTGGTATTTTTATATAAAAAAATATGTGCGGACATAATTATTTAATTTTTTTTAAGTGATTGTATATTCTTTGAGAGCGCCTTTATAAACTTTTCAATTTATAAATTAGTAATTAAATAAATATAATTATTCATTAACTCACTATTTGTTCGTCATCCGATAAATCTTGAAGATAAGCAATTACCTGAAACAACAACAGAAGACCATTAATTATAAAGACACTAGGGTGTGTTCGAGAGGTTTAAGGCGCTCTCTTTAAGAACTTATGTTTAAACAACAAATATATCAGAGTTCGATTCTCAGAGTAGAGGCAATTTTCAATCAATAGATAGATGTGAAAAGTGATCAACTCATTCATCTGGTGATGGTGTTAATACTGTCCTTCCTTGAACCAAAGAGCAAAGACTAACAGTAATCTGGGTTTCACTCTCAGAGCTGATAGAGGTGAGGTGTTCCATATTGATCACATAGATAGATGAGTAAAGTGACAAGATATCCCCATTTTGTAACGACTAAATTCGGATTTAACCAAGGATTAATGTCAAAATAGTAAAACCTTATCCAGACTGCCGAACCGAATAGAGGAAACGAGCCGAGCAATAGTCTTTGCGCATGCCCAGTCTAAAGTGCACCTGCGCATCTCAGATTGGGCATGCGCAGAGACCAATGCTCGGCTTGTTTTCTCTGTTCGGTTCGGCAGTCTAGACCAGCGGTTCCCAAACTGTGGTACGTGAGATTGTGTCCAGTGGTACGCGCCTCATAAATATTTTCGATTGTTAGGAGTGTTTTCAGTTCTTATATACCCCAAAAACAATTATAGAAACAGACTGTCCTGCATTGAGGATGAGATTTACGTTAAAAGCTCAGCCCCATTACCCCAAATATTGTAGTTTGAGCCAATTATTGCAACCAAATCCATCCCATTAACCTGCCTAACCACATTACGTATTCTTTCATTATGTTCTTTGTGATTTTCTTTTTTAACACCTACTCTGTATCCAGGAGATTGAAGGTAAAAAAAGTAATGATACAGTACTCTGGTCTGGTACAACTTAAATTTAAAAAAGTTATGGCATTAACAAAAAGTGATATGCCTACCCTTTTTGTATTAAAGAATAGCCCTACGTTTTCGAACCTTTAAAACTCTAAATTTTCTTCTGTAAAAACGCCCTGGTTGTTCCTGTATAAACAATCAGTGGTGCATGAAAACGTCAAGACATATTAAGTGGTACGCCACCAAAAATGTTTGGGAACCCCTGGTCTAGACGAGGCAAAAAAATATGGGTTGGATTCCCAGAAAGTTAAGACATGTTCCAATTTAATGATCACATAGATGATATGAAAAATGATGATCTATCTATCCTGAAATGGCCTAATACTGTTTTTCTTAGAACCAAAGACCATAAATTAAAACTAGATTCCTAGGGATGGGAGACATGTCCAATGTCCAAACACTAATGATTACAGACTTGTAAACACACATTTATGACCTAATTATGTTCACTAAAAACCCAAGAAGAATAGTAAGATTCTAGAACTAGTACTAGCAGGACAGGACGAACCATTTGTTCGAACCTGAAAATTAGACGCGTTTGTACCAAGCCCTTGGTTAGAGAGTTCCAGCCACTTCACACATCTTACAATGTGTCACCAAAGAGAGTATGGTGTGATCAATAGAGAATCCATATAAATCAGAGCATCAGGACACGGGATCGAACTTACGACCTCGATGATACTCATGATTCATTGATGGCTGAGCAGACGTGGCTAATACTATAAAGCACACGGCCACGATGGCTCCCTAGCAAAACAACTCAAGTCCAAACACTGAAAATAAACTCAACAGGAAATTAGAAAATCAATGGAGCTTCATCTTCATGATAACATTTATTTTTATTTATAATACATTTATGACAGAAGCTTATGGCCTTTTTATTTATTTTACTTACAATCTTAAAGCAGTGTAGAGTGCAGATAAATTATTGTACTCTTACAAGAGGAGATATTATTATTTCTTATTGATCAATTTATTGGTGCAACTCCCATTATTTCAATTGGTTCTATAAAATTATAATAATAAATAACTTATTACTTAATAATGATTTAAACTAGAGTGTGAAACTCTCTCTTTCTATCCCTCTGAGAATTTGTGGTTTCTAATTTAACAAACTAAATTATATACATGTATATAATATATATTGTCACCTCACTCACGCGATTTCGACAGGAAATTGCGAAATCTGACAGAGACCCTAACAACCACATATTTGGACACCCATTGGAATGTTAATTCTCTACTATATATATATATATATATATATATATATATATATATATATATATATATATATATATATATATATATATATATATATATATTATACATATGTTTGTTATATAAACCCCACACCACAATATTTTTTTGGTGAGATATCTGTGGTTAACACAAAATTACCAAAAAAAAACCTGACCAATATTGAAAAAATGAACTCTATATTGTACCTACATTACATAGTGGAGTTGGTTGAGTAAAGTAACTTGGCGTAACATAATATTTAAGGGGATATTCGTATTGTGATGTAACTAAGTTTATTTTTTTGACCCAACGAAATATAATTTGGTCATAACACTTATTAATAATTATTGGAGCAGATTTAAATCGTTGTCTTGTGTAGGGGAGGTTTTCTTTATGGCTGCCAGAGCTCCTTTTAGGACTCTTCCAGGTAATTCTTTCTATCTATGGATTGCTATTATCTTTCATGTTATAAAACTGCGATTATAGATAAAAAAAGGTTCCCTTACATTTGACTCTTAGCAGAATTCATCTATCACTGATAAATCTGATATGACAGCTGGTGAAGGCGGGAAGGTTGCTAAAACAGTGTTGCCAGACTCAGCTCTGACAAGGAATATCACAGAAAAAATGTCCTGTCTCCTTGGAATTGTGCTTAAGATAAGGATCCACGGAACACTCCTGTGTCAAAGGTAAGGGAACCTCCCGTTCCTGTTACCTCAACTATCACTGATAATACTGATATGATCTAACAGTGTTGCCAAGCTTACAGAACCAATTTTTTCTATCCCTCGAGCTGGGGGCAATTTTTCAAGGTACATTTCTTTCCTAAGTAAGAACATCTCTTTTTACTACTAAGATAAGTAGTGTTTTTAATAGTATAACAAATTAGATAAATTTAATTAAGTTACCTCTTTTGATAGGATTAATAGATTCTACAAAATCTCAGTAGAAACAACTAACTTAGTTTACTCTTTGAGTGTTTAATTACTATGAGTAAGTTCTACAAAATCTCAGTAAAAACAACTAACTTAGTTTACTCTTTGAGTGTTTATTCACTATGAGTAAGTTCTACAAAATCTCAGAAGAAACAACTAACTTAGTTTACTCTTGGAGTGTTTAATTACTATGAGTAAGTTCTACAAAATCTCAGTACAAACAACTAACTTAGTTTACTCTTTGAGTGTTTATTCACTATGAGTAAGTTCTACAAAAGATCAGTAGAAACAACTTACTTAGTTTAGTGTGTTCACTATGAGTCTGTGAGTAATTTATATTCAGTAGGTAGAAGCGAACAAAAATAATTAATAAAGAAGTTTCCATAGTGTCACGTATTATATAATTGGCTCTAAACCTGTTACTTTTAAAAAGTAAATGTTCATTTATACTTGTACTTTGAATACATTAACTGCACATAAACGTACAGGTGAAAGTGGGTAATTGGGCATATAAAACCACTTAAGATTTTTCAATAGATTAAAATATTCCAGACACTAATATACACGATATGACCTCTGACAAGTTCTAGCATGATGTATCTGTCTGTCAGTCTGATAGATCTTTGGTGCCTGGATTTGAAATCTTCTTTAATGGTCAACGTTTTATGGTTTTCTTTCACCCTACGCAGCCGGGGTCACGTAGAATTACTCTATAATACCTCTACAGCCTTCGCACAACTAGAGTTAACGCGTTGACAGCGCGGGAAAAACTAGCAAATGGGGGGACGAGCCAATGAGAGCTTGAGATTTTCCCGGACAAAAGGTCGGGCCAGCTAGGCAAAGATACATGTCTCTAGTAGAGGGGAGAGGCCCTCTAGATAACAGTATAAGAAGGCTTCGTAGTGGCTTTATTTTGTCCCCCAGAGAGGTTGGCCAATCTGTGTGTCACTCAATTTCCCGCGCTGTCAACGCGTTAACTCTAGTTGTGCGAAGACTGTAGTCCCTAGTAGCCCAAGACAATTAAATTCTATTAGATTAGACTATTTAGAGGTGTCAGATTTATGATTACCTCTTACTGAGGACTCGAGTTTCATTGGCCGTTCATTATGTCCTGAAGACAAAGAGTGTATGTTTGGGTCATGCACCATCCTGATGCATGGCCTCGCGTACGATACGAACGGTGAGTGATGAGCAGCAGAGTGTCAGAGTGGTAGAGGAGTGAGCGGAGCTGGCTGGCTACGATAAGTGCGAAAATAATAGGCTGGGTGAATGGTATTTTCCATCAGTTCCCTGCCATGCCCGAATTTTTTGCCATTTTCATGTTTTTACTTGGGCACATAAACTCGAAAAGCGTTACAAAAAAAGACACCAAAAAAGCGTCACATGAAAATGCCTCACTCTCTTACAGACTCGTGTGCAAGCAATTTTTTAAAATGATTATAAAAAAAAAAAAAAAATCGGGTACAGGGTACCTCGAAACTTTTCCTCACTTCGGAGGCCACTTTGGTGGGGGTCCGTAGGCCACACTGTATAGTTTAAGTAGTACCCTATTGATGGTGTTTTTTAAAATGCTAAAAAGCTGACTTTGAACTATCCTATGGGTCAGATATTCTCAAAACACATAAACAAACTTCTGATAAAGTATTTTTTTTTTGCCACAAAACCGGACTACAACCATATAAATACATCGAAAATACCAAAGTTATAAAAAACGTATTTTGTCAATAAAAAAATAAAATAATATTTTTTTCGAAATTTCCAAAAAGTGGTATCTTTACTTTTGGTCGAAGAATGTTCAGGAATTTTTCCAGATTTTTTGCACTTCACATAAGCGAGATAGAGGGGGGTGACACGTTTCACACCCACTTCAAACTTGCCTACGCTCGCCCTATCAAAGTTATAACCAAAGAATTATATATTTTTGTAATCAGCTCGACGTACCCTTTCATATGATACCCTTCACGGTGTCGAAAAAAAAAAAAAAAATGTAACCCTTAAGTTTTTTTTTACCCTAATTTTTTTGAAAAATATTTTTTTTAAGTCGCTATATTTTTAAAATATGTGGGCAGGTACAAGACACATACATGCCAAATTTCAAAGTGATCGGACGAAAAGTGTAGCCGTTAGAGTAGGCGACAGGACGGACGGACAGACACACGCAGGAAAATATAAGGGTCCTTGGTTTTGCCTACGGACCCTAATTAATACTTTCTATAGCAATAAACTAACACTTTACTTTCTTAACAGACAAAACCATTATTTTACAAACATTATCTACCTCCACTGTTGCTTTCCTAAAACAGTCTCAAAACCAACATGTTTTCGGAATCTAAATCTGAATCGGCAATGCAAGAGTTGTATTAGAGTGGTAGAAAATCTGACTTACAAAATACTATTTTATATACGAAAAAAAAAATCAAAATATCATTTTGGACTCCTTCAAATTTCCATATTATTTAAATTCAGACACAATTTATTTCATATTTTAATATCTTGAATTCAACAGCTGTTATAAAATAATAATAAAAAAACAAAAAACTATTCCGCTAACTTCCTACACCACCTTAAATACTTAAATAAATAAAATTAAATCATAAATAACAAAAAAAAAATGTAATTACATCTAATTGAACTTAATTGTAGTGGGAGTTAGAGTGGGGGTAGAAGAGTGAAAGTAGTGGGGATAAGGTTTGCGTTACAAGTCCAATCAGTCAGTCAGTCAACTGAAGTTAGTCTGTAACAGAAAGCGGTACCGCGTACTACAGCTTAAACTCGCTCTATATCTTAAACACTTTCGCGAGATCACAAAATAATTATTAATTTTTCTTCAATTTTAAAATCGCGTTTTTTCTTTTCACAATATATATAAATAAATATCAGATTTTTTTTTTTTTTTTTCAATAATAATTTCAAATGAAGCATTAAAAAAAAATAAAATAATAATGATTAATTTAAATTTATTAATTAAATTAACAAATGTATCGATTATTTCTTGACAGTAATTAAAAATTAATACATTATTCATTTTATATAATTTATAGATAATATTAAGTTTTTTAAATATATTTATTGATATTATTTTTTTTTATATAAATACATAAAGATATATCCTTTTTTAACGGAAAATAAATTTTAAAAAAGAACAAAATTTATGTTTAGTTCCGTATTTTATTTTTGGAAATCGACTTCTTCTGAAAAGTGTTCATTCCGAAATTAATAATTTAATTATTTTTTTTTTTGAAATTCGGAAGTGGATCATACAAATATGTTAAAAATGTAAGTATTTTATCTACATTTTTATTTTAATTAAAAAATTTAAGTTTAAAATAATTATTTAAACATACATTTAATAAAAAAACATGCTATAATATTATGATATACAAGATATAATTATGTTTTTAAATATTGTGATATTTACAATATACCAATGAATATTATGGTAATTATAATATACCTATATACATTATGAAATTTAAATATACCTGATGAGAAAAATATAACAGATGAGGAAATTGTACTCTTCACAAAAATGGATACATTAGAAATACATGTAGATGCCATAAAAAATGAACCATACATTTTTAACTACCTTAAGTAGCTTGTTTTGTCATCTGGTTTAAATTTATTTGAAGTGTTTTTTTATAAAACCCATACATAGGAAAATTAAAAAATATTTCATACTGTCATTGAGAAGGAATTTTGGATTAAGGGGAGACCTAGAAACGTGCAAACTAATCAACTTTTTTTTCTTTTATTTTTATTCCCTCTTCACATGTACTGTGCAATATAATAGAAATAATAAATAATGTTTTTTTTTAAAATTGTTTTTAAAGATAAAAGAGAACATGATGGGTTCGATTCCCTGCCAAGGAGGGATTATTTTTATAGTAAATTTTGATTTGAATGTTAAATAATAAATATATGCAACCGTGAATCAAATCATAAATGGAAAATACTGGACTAAGTATTTATGTATATCAGGAAAATTTTGTATAAGATGCATCGGAAAGATTTTTGAATTCTAATTATGCTGCAAAAAAGATGTCAGCAGGTCTTAGTCTGGTTTTAACCTAATTATGCCTGGTTATTAATTAGTCTGGTTTTAAACAAGCTATATTTTGATTATTTTCATTTTCTTATATAAAGAGAGAAAGTATTGTGTCCGCAGAATAATTAGAATTCAAAATATTTATGAATTTAAAGGTTTTCTTAGTCAAAAATATGGTTTTTGAAAAAAAAGTCTTTCCATAAATTGTGGTCATTGCAAACTCATGGAGCCTAAACTACTAGGCCGATAGTAATCGATTACTATCGATTACTAAAATTCGGCATTGTTGAGACATGTCCAGAAAAATCATACTCCAAGTCGAAGTTACTTCTAAATTTGGGGTGAACCCCCCCCCCCCCCCCCCAAATCTAAAAAATAACTAAAAGCTTATATGAAAAAAATAGACTGCCAATTGGTGTGGCACATAGATTCCTCGCATCCTTATCACGTATTTTATTGATTTTATGCTTTTACAACCCATTATTGTCAATTGGCATAATTGTTATTTATTTAATTGTTTCTCCCGTTTCTTTATTATGTCAACATTGTTTTGATTTTTTACATGAATTAAAGTATCAATTAAGCAAAAGTTAAAGAGCGCAGACGGTTGAAATTAATCTTGTGCTATCTGCGGTCTACTTTCGACAAACCATCCAAATATCATAAAAATCAGATGAGTACTTTTGAAGATATAGGTGTAAATAAATGTACGTGTGTCCGCATGTTGAAGACAAACAAATGGGCGCAGAAGGTTGAAACTTATATGGGACAAATTTTGAGCTACAATTATGACCTACCATACAAATTTCATTAAAACCGAACAACAAGTAGTTAGAAAATCTATAAAGTCCATTTAAAATCCGAGTGGAAAAAAAAAATCAAGTTTCATAAAAATCAAAAACCCAAAATGTGAATACTTGTACATTACTTTACATATATATATATATATATATATATATATATATATATATATATATATATATATATATATATATATATATTAGCTTTAGCACCCCCCTTGGTGTTAAACAATAGTCTGCCCTACAAAAGTCTCAAAGGTTTGTGTGTTTATCTCCCCAAAACATTGAGACTCCTGGGGTAGTTTTATATTTAATATTCCTTTATCTTAATAGTTGATTAAACTAAGGGATATGATCCATTTATATACACAAGTGTGATATTCCTTTGTCCAAAGGTACATTGGAATAAATATCCCTTCGTCTTAATAGTAATTTGGACTAAGCAATATATATGCTACTCTGTATATGGTTTCCTTTGTCTAAATAACTATTAACACAAAAGAATGTTGGGGGGTGCTAAAGTAAAAATTAATATATATATATATATATATATATATATATATATATATATATATATATATATATATATATATATATATATATATATATCAGCATAAGAATACCGTGTTTTTGCACACTGCAATTAGGTACACAATTTGTGTTAGTGAGAGACACCAAGGGATGTGCTACGCAAGCGTGACACATAGGAACTGTTCCAACATTAGACTAAACGTCACAAAGATGTTGGCTCGGCATTATGCCATGTCCTGCATCGTTTCGTCACGTCCGACTCATCAGGGGCCCGACGATGCCCACCCAACTCTAGACCTATACCAAATCAAGAAGATCAGATATAGGGCTTTATCAGAGACGAGCGTGCTCTCACTAACACAAATTGTGTACCTAATTGCAGTGTGCAAAAACACAGTATTCTTATGCTGATTTGATTTGCCAGCCAAGCAAGAGTGGCGGTGTGAGAGCACGCTCGTCTCTGATAAAGCCCTATATCTCATCTTCTTGATTTGGTATAGGTCCAGAGTTGGGTGGGCATCGTCGGGCCCCTGATGAGTCGGACGCGACGAAACGATGCAGGACATGGTGTAATGCCGAGCCAACATCTTTGTGACGTTTAGTCTAATGTTGGAACAGTTCCTATGTGTCACGCTTGCGTAGCACATCCCTTGGTGTCTCTCACTAACACAAATTGTGTGTATATATATATATATATATATATATATATATATATATATATATATATATATATATATATATATATATATATATATATATATATATATATATATTAATTTTATATACAATGTTGTTGGACCAAGATTATAATTTTAAATTGTATATTTAGTCCATTTCAATCGAATTGAGGATTATTATTTAAATTTAATTACAATATATCCATTGTAAAAGATACTGATAATAAATAGGGATACATATAATAAAATGTTAAGAAAGACAGATCTCCGGAACGTTTTTTTTTTGGAACAAACATCAAAAAGGAAAATATTTTATCAATTTGATAATCCTTGAAGATAATATTTAACAAATATTTTTGTTTGTGACATAATATTATTATAATTGTCTCGACTAATACTTTAAATCAGATTAACGATGTATAGTAAGGATATTATTACTTTATATATTACAAATCAACCTTATAATGTTAACTCTGTTGAAATATTTTTTTTGTTTCTCATACCTAATTTATTGTGGGCCATATATCCCGAATTTCGTCAAAAAAAAAAAAAAAAAAAAAAAAAAAAAAAAATCGTCCATGCGAATCAATCTTTGATATTACAGGATATAGAAATCAGGAAGCTGGATAATTTTTAATAAAACAGTGTTTTTTTACTTGCAACCGTGAAATACCTGTTGAAAATCGATTATGAATTATCAAACCGAGTGATTGTAAACAAATAACCTTGCCCTTTATTGCAATTTTGTTGCTGCTTTCACGCTATTTTATTTAAAAATATATGTTTTACTTTGTTTGTCAATTTTTAATTTTGGCTACTGACCTTCATAAATTTAGTAAAAAGGATATAAGGTT
This sequence comes from Gerris lacustris, assembly GCA_951217055.1. NCBI lineage: Eukaryota > Metazoa > Arthropoda > Insecta > Hemiptera > Gerridae > Gerris > Gerris lacustris. The sequence continues at coordinate 12,938,767 of OX578277.1, forward strand.
AATTTATATATATTTTATAATAGCATGAATCCGTTTTAAAGGTAAAAAAAATTGCACAAAATATCCAGGAAAATTTAATAATAATCAACGAGTATTACCAAGAGAGGTTATCTTCCAAACAAAGTCGTTACCCACAATCCAACTTTGAGAATAAAGTTTGTAATGCGCTCGAAAGTGGAAATTCTTGTAAAAAAGGAATCCCGTATATGTCAACTGAGTTCTAAATAGATAATTGTTTATTTAGATTTAATTCTTAACGTAGCGTAGAGATGTGTAAAGTGACACCTCAATATACTAATGATAAAATAATGTTCGACTCTAAAACTTAAATTTAAAAAACTAACAATAATCTGGGTTAGATTTCCAGAATTATATTATACACTCACTTCAGGTATCATATACAGATAAATATATATGTAAAGTGTCTGATACCGCCATCTTGTATTGTCCTAATAACTGTTCTACATGGAACTAAAGTGTAGTACTAGTAAGGCCCTATAGTACTAGACGGGTAGGACGAACCACTTGATCGAACCTGGCAATTAGGCCAACTTTTAAGACCATTTTACTAGCCCCGTGGTAGAGTTGCAGCCACTTCACACATCATACTTCTGTACATTGTACTGCTGAAGTAAGTATGGTGTGATCATTAGTAAGCCATATAAATCAGAGCATCACGGCGAGGGATCGAACCCACGACCTCGTGCATACCGCCCTTGATTTATTGATGGCCGAGAAGACATGGTAAGTAATTTAATCCACACGGCCACGACGGCTCTTAACTAAAGTGTAAATAATAACAATAATTCATGGTCAGAGAGTTGTTGTTGACACTTGTTCTTTACCTACTGATTAAGTGATCACATATATGGACGTGTTAAATGGCTAATACCTCCATCCTCCATCCTATGTTCCCTTTAAAACCGAATTCCTTAAGGATCCAACATGGATGAGTTAAATGACTGATAACTCCATCCTATGTTCCCTCAAAAAACCGTATTCCTTAAGAATCTAACATGGATGTGTTAAATGGCTAATACCTCCATCCTATGTTCCCTCAAAAACCGAATTGCTTAAGGATCCAACATAGATGTGTTTAATGACTAATACCTCCACCCTTTGTTCCCTCTAAAACCGAATTCCTTAAGGATCCAACACGGATGTGTTAAATGACTAATACCTCCATCCTATGTTTCCTTTAATACCGAATTCCTTAAGGATCCAACATGGATGTGTTAAATGACTAATACATCCATCCTATGTTCCCTCTAAAATCAAATTCCTTAAGGATCCATTGACAGGACATGAGGAATGAGGAAGCTATGTACTATGTGCCACCCCACTCTACTCATATACCCTTAATAAACAGTAAAAATCCGAGATTCTAAAGACTGTAGGGTAGCTTGGGCTTGTTAAAGGGCTCGTACAACTCTATGAGTGCATTACACGGGGTCGGCATGTCGCATATCACTCGCATCAGTCGTATAATTGGCATTCGCAACAAGATAAGCGCCATTCACTGAAGCATCGTTTCCCATTTACACGATGGTCAAAACAAAGCGTGGGTTTCCAAACCGGAGTCACGAATATTTAAAAAAAACCTTTAGATAATATTTACGCATATAAACAAATAACGAAATCAATTTCTTTTTCCATAAACACAAAAAAATATTTTATCAGTGAAAACGTATCCGGTGTGTATAAATGGCACATTTTTGTTCGGCGTTTTTTCGTAAAAAAAATGAATATGCCCGAAAAAACGCGGGTACTGCCTTGAAAAAGAAGTGGATCTGAAGAACCTGAATGTGTACGGTTACATCCACACGTCCTCTACTCGTTGGTCTGACCACTTTCACTCACATACAGACAGATATTACACAGGTTCCACAGCAGAACCTGGTCTGGGGGTCTCAGTAGAAAGTAAAAGCATCATCTCCTTCATAGTCGTATATTATTAAATACATTCAGTCATCAGTTACAGGTTACAGCTCTCTAGGACTTTACTGTACATGTAGCAAGTTTGGTTTTATACTGTTAAACGAAGGCCTATAGACTACACCGTAGGATACCTATATTACCAAATGATATAGGACCGTATACCGTAGGAAGTAGGACATAGTCGCATACCGTAGTAACAAAGGCATATAAGTATGCATGGGACGTAACACATATATGGGCATATGTCCATACCATATCGACAGCGAATAAATATAGCCAATGTTCCATAAAAACAGTTTAAAATTGAGATCAGTAAAGTTCAAAAAACGAATGAAATTTTTATTTTTTTATATATTTTTTTGAATCCTTTTCAAAGAAGTGGGAACACTAAGCTCAATCTTAAAGGCTCTACCGCCCTTTGAGGTTAGAATAAATAGTAAAATTAAAATTTTATCGGTTCTAATCAAGATATCAAATATCTAAGTACAGGCTTCATTCCTAATTTTAATTCTGCACAATTTGAGCTCTATTTCAACTCCCTACTACAATAAATACTACAACTATTTCAATACAACGAGTTTTATCGTTGTATTGAAATGGCGTCTGCACTATTCATCATAGGAAGTTGAAATAGGGCTCAAATTGTGCAGAATTAAAATTATGAATAAAGCCTGTACTTATGATTTTTTATATATTACTTGCAACCAATAAAATTTCAATTTGACTGTTTCTTCTAACCTCAAAGGGCGGTAGAGCCTTAATGCTCACAACATACAATTATGATAAAATTTAAAATCTTACAATTTTTAAATGTAAGCTAAGTTCCGATCTAAGATAAGCATACGTCGACGTCGAATGCCTATTAAAACTTATTTCTATGGGATAATTTATTAAAAACTTTTCAGTCATTGTGAATATAACATAAAAAGAAAAATTCATATGTACCATCAATAAAAAATAAGTAATCAGGTCAACAAACTTTTTTTTAAAAAAAAAATTCTCAAATATATACCTATATAGTTAAACGGAATTCATATCCTATAATATCTAATTTAAATACTTATTTATTAAGTCACAATTCAGTTACGAATTTTTTCGAATTTTAGCGCCATCACAATACTTTCTCTCTAAATATACAAAGTATATGAGAAGGTAAAAAATAAAAGTAAAATTTGAAAAAAAATATACTTATCAAAAGAATGCCTCTGATCATTATAAAAGCGCTGAATAGTATGAAATATTCAAATTTAGAAATCGATTTTTTTAGAGAAAGTCTTATACAGTTAAATGATAAAAACCGTGTATCATAAATAATAAAATAAATCTATGTTTAGACACAATATAAAAATGAGGGGTCCTCGGTAGCACAGTGTTGCTATACACACTTTTCATACGCAAGAGGTTCCGGGTTCGATTCCCGCCTGAAGCGAAGGGCTCATCGCTTGCTGATCATCCAGCATCGCTATATACCGGTTGTGTATGCTCATTATAAGGCTTATACAGCCGATAGAGAGATAAACTAACCCCGTATCATCCATTACATTATACTTATTATAGTTGTATAAGCCCTTTGGCAAACTAAAGCCTTCACAAGTTGCGCCTCATATTATTATTGTTACTATTTTTATTAAACAATATAAAAATGAAGTATTAAATATTGAAAATCCTATAAATATTTACTCCACTTGTTATAATTTTGCTTCCGAGCTTACCGAAGGTAACGGAAGCTATGTGATCGTTCTGAAGAAAGAAAAATATTTAGGGCTCCGATTTCAAAAATTCCAAGACAGAAATCCGTTTCAGACATCAGGGAACATTTTTGGTTCCGTGTCTGTCTGTCGGTCGTTCAATTTTTGCGAACCAACATATCTTAAAAACTACACGTCCAATTTTAATGAATTTTAGGTGGTAGGTCATAATTAGCCCATTGTTGGTCCCATATAAGTTTCAACCTTCTACGCCTATTTGTTTCTCATCCACATGCGCACAAACATACATTTATTTACACCTATAGCTTCAAAAGTACTTATCTGATTAGAATGAAACTTTTATAGTTTATCGAATGTAACTCGCAGATAGCCCCGCAGATTAATTTGAACCATCTGGGCTCTTTAACTTTTGCTAAATTGATACTTTAATTCGTGTAATAAATCAAAACAATTTTGACAGATTAAAAAAAACGGGGGAAACAATTAAATAATAATAATGGCTTGTAAAAGCATAAAATCAATAAAGTACGTGGATAGGATGCGAGGAAGCTATGTGCCACACCAATTGGCATCCTATTTTTTTCATATCCTTATAACCTTTTTACAGCTTCTCTATTGTTATTTTTCTATAACCATAAAAAAAAATCTCAATACATATACCTTAGAGTATAATTTATCAAGATATTACCAATCCTAGCGATACATTCATTCTAATACACAAGGTAAATAACCTATTTTATTTACATAATCATTTATTTAAGAAATAATGTTTCTATTTCTTTTTATTTTATGTATTTTTGATTTCTTCTACTATCTTTTAATGGATCACTCACAATGCCATTTTTATTATAGAGACACACACATTTTTACATATATATATATATATATATATATATATATATATATATATATATATATATATATATATATATATATATATATATATATATAAAGTGGTTTATTTTACGGTCCAAGTATTTCTAGCGTGCTTAACAGGCGACGGCATATTTCACGCATCCGGGATGGGCGTTGGTTTTAGTACTTACATCAATTCTCATACGAGAGTGCAAAACGAATACCTATATAAAGATAGACACGATCGCCACGTAGTTCTTAGACGGATTATAGAAAATGGAGGGGAAAAAAATTGACCATTAAACTCGTTAACTATTTATTATTTTATGAAGTACAAAGAGTGGCAAGGTCAGGGATACGCCCTGCAGTAGCATATCATGGTCACCACTCTCACCTTATTGGCAGGGTTAACTGTTTTTTGTAATCGGTTAAGGTTATAACTTAACCTGGAAAAAAAACATCATATCCCTTACCAACCAATTACTCCCTAGATCGGCAATTATAAACAATTCTTTGTTTACTACGCAGAGATAATGAATAGGAAGATAGTCAACATGTCTGTTGTACGAGCATTGCTAAGGTTAGAGTGGGTAAGAACCTCCTTCTTATAGTTTATATTAGACAATAGCGACCCCGAGCTAAAAGGGAAAAGGGTAACTAATTCCCACTGAAAAGATAAATTTAACGTAGTAACCTTTTCGGAAAACATGGAATGTATTTATTTACATTATTTTTTATTACATTTATAGATTTATTTTACAAAAAAGTAGGCAGTGAATACTCGCAATTAATTAGTCGCAAGTTAAATGGACCAAAAGTTTACACTTTGAGAGTTTATTCACTATGAGTAAGTTCTACAAAATCTCAGTAGAAACAACTAACTTAGTTTACACTTTGAGTATTTATTCACTATGAGTAAGTTCTACATACATCTCAGTAGAAACAACTAACTTAGTTTACTCTTTGAGTGTTTATTCACTATGAGTGTTCTACATACATCTCAGTAGAAACAACTAACTTAGTTTACTCTTTGAGTGTTTATTTACTATGAGTAAATTCTACAAAATATCAGTAAAAACAACTAACTTAGTTTACTATTTGAGTGTTTATTCACTATGAGTAAGTTCTACAAAATCTCAGTAGAAACAACTAACTTAGTTTACACTTTGAGTATTTATTCACTATGAGTAAGTTCTACATACATCTCAGTAGAAACAACTAACTTAGTTTACTCTTTGAGTGTTTATTCACTGCGAGTAAGTTCTACAAAATCTCAGTAGAAACAACTAACTTAGTTTACACTTTGAGTATTTATTCACTATGAGTAAGTTCTACATACATCTCAGTAGAAATAACTAACTTAGTTTACTCTTTAAGAGTTTATTCACTGCGAGTAAGTTCTACAAAATCTCAGTAGAAACAACTAACTTAGTTTAGTCTTTGAGTGTTTACTCACTATGAGTAAGTTCTACAAAATCTCAGTAGAAACAACTAACTTAGTTTACTCTTTGTTTGTTTATTCACTATGAGTAAGTTCTACAAAATCTCAGTAGAAACAACTAACTTAGTTTACTCTTTGAGTGTTTATTCACTGCGAGTAAGTTCTACAAAATCTCAGTAGAAACAACTAACTTAGTTTACACTTTGAGTATTTATTCACTATGAGTAAGTTCTACATACATCTCAGTAGAAATAACTAACTTAGTTTACTCTTTAAGAGTTTATTCACTGCGAGTAAGTTCTACAAAATCTCAGTAGAAACAACTAACTTAGTTTAGTCTTTGAGTGTTTACTCACTATGAGTAAGTTCTACAAAATCTCAGTAGAAACAACTAACTTAGTTTACTCTTTGTTTGTTTATTCACTATGAGTAAGTTCTACAAAATCTCAGTAGAAACAACTAACTTAGTTTACTCTTTGAGTGTTTATTCACTATGAGTAAGTTCTACAAAATCTCAATAGAAACAACTAACTTAGTTTACTCTTTGAGCGTTTATTCACTATGAGTAAGTTCTACAAAATGATCGATAACGATACCATCAAAATGTAAAAACAAAGGAAAAAATAAAACAATAAAACAATAGAACACAATATTATTTATCAATTGGACGGAAAAAAGAGTTTAGGAATAATATATATCAAGAATAAAAGACTTACCAAACCACTACAAAACTCTACTTCTATTCCATACAGTATAATTCCAATTTTCACCCGAAAATATAACAAATTTAACTGAATAAACAATAATTACTTTGAACTATTACATATTTACATTAAAATCAAAGCAAAATACACTAAAAGTTCATAAATATGTGCAACACAATAGGCGAAAAGCCTTGCTTGAAAAAGACTGGAAAAATCGACAATTCCAGCTGTTATTAATACAAATTAAAATGCTAAAGGCTCATACACAAATATTCCAGAATTATGTTGCTAGGTGTTGTATTTCGTTGAATTTATTTTTATTCACAAAAATATTATTTATCTCCAGTAGGGAAAAAAAGTTATGATTTTGAATTAGTTTAGAGGGACTAAAACAGGTCTTTTCATCCCTAACTCAAAAAGTAGGGAGAAAAAGTAAAAGTAGGGCGAAAAAGTAAAGTAGGGCAAAAAAGTAAAGATGGCAACTTAATTATTATATAAATAGTAGAAAATGTATGGCTAATGTAATAAAGTTGTCGAAATCAGGTTGGCGGCACTGCGCTTTTTTGACCATGTGTATCTTTGTTTACAACATTATAACTTGCATCTAAATAACCTTCTATTTGAGTTTAATTACAATTCTTATTTGTTTTTAATATTGAATCTCTTATATCTGCTATTAAAAGTGCTAATAATTATTGTTATTTATTAAAATATTAAATAAAAACTGTGCAATGGACGAAAATGTGAATCTTTTTTCTACTGGAGATAAAATATTGTATGTACCTCGTGAGTAAAGTGCCATTATTCCCCTCGCGATAATTATCTCCCTCGGCTGCGCCTCGGGAGCTAATTAGAGTTATTCCCTCGGCTTCACCTCGGGATTTAGGGACCATGGTTCCTTCGGCTTCGCCTCAAGAACCAACTTTTTCGCTCAGGGAATAATGGCTTACTTTACTCCCTAGGTGCATAAATAACTATTATCTCCAGTAGGGGAAAAAAATTATGATTTTGAATTAGTTTAGAGGGACTAAAACAGGTCTTTTCATCCCTGAACTCAAAATGTAGGGAGAAAAAGTAAAAGTAGGGCGAAAAAGTAAAGTAGGGCAAAAAAGTAAAGATTGCAACTTAATTATTTTATAAATAGTAGAAAATGAATGGCTAATGTAATGAAGTTGTTGAAATCAGGTTGGCGGCACTGCGCTTTTTTGACCATGTTTATCTTTGTTTATAACCTTTATCTAAATAACCTTCTATTTCAGTTTAATTCCAATTCTTATTTGTTTTTAATATTGAATCTCTTATATTTGCTATTAAAAGTTCTAATAATTATTGTTATTTATTAAAATAATAAATAAAAACTGTGCAATGGACGAAAATGAGTATTTTCTTTCTACTGGAGATAAAATATTGTATGTACCTCGAGAGTAAAGTGCCATTATTCCCCTCGCGATAATTATCTCCCTCGGCTGCGCCTTGGGAGCTAATTAGAGTTATTCCCTCGGCTGCGCCTCGAGAATTAAAGAGTCTAATTCCCTCGGCTTCGCCTCGGGATTTAGGGACCATGGTTCCTTCGGCTTCGCCTCTAGAACCAACTTTTTTCGCTCAGGGAATAATGGCTTACTTTACTCCCTAGGTGCATAAATAACTATTATCTACATTTAAATATTCTTTCTGGTTTAAAAGTGCGGCTCCTTTTATGACTAAAGAAAGTTGCTTTTTGTTTGTATAATAAAAAAAAAAAAAAAAAATGGTTTCAAAATTAGACAATAAAAAAAAAAGTTATCCTAGATTGAAATATTAAATTAGGGTAATAATATATTTGTAGAGGTATTGTAATGTAATCGATGAATTTGTAATAAAAGCAAAAATTTATAATGTAAACGATTAGACACACAATTGAAGTCTTCTTAAATAATATTGCTATTTTTATGTCGCATGAGGCTAAATGATTTGTTAATTAACACGTATATTAGCAATAGATTGCTACTATGATACAACTATACATTAATTACATCTTGTAAGCTTGAACACTACAATTAAAATGAGGCAGCGAATCTACTATTAAGGAAATCCTCTTACACTTTATGTTTTTCAACTAACTTGATTAGCCAAGACAACAACACTCATCGAACACGAAATACTTATTGACGGAAATAAGGGAGAGTTAGCAATATTAAAACAATATTTTTCAATTTTTAAGTTTTTGGTAGTTTTCATACTACGGAAAGTTAAATTTTAATTTAAATCAAATTATAGTTATTATTAACTACGGGAAACAGACAGTGAAAAATACACTCCAGCGCCGGGATTTGAACCTTCGATTTGAATTTCGAATTGATTGTACAAGGTACAGGTACTAATTGAGTACTTTATAATTATAAGCGTTAATTCTTGGTTTAGTTCTAATGTCATAAATATTGACTGTCTAAATGTATATGAATATTGAAAGCTTGGATTCGGGACTAGTTATCGATTACGGTAGTGAAAAATCATTCTCCTGCGTAGCTTAGATGGAAGAGCGCTATAGTGGAAATATAGAGGCCCGTGGTTCAAATCCCGGCGCTGGAGTGTATTTTTCACTGTCTGTTTCCCGTAGTTAATAATAATTATAATTTGATTTTAAAACAATATTTTTGTGGCCATATTGTTCTAGATGTAACCCTTTATTGTCTTGACTCTCCTATATCTGTCAATATGTTTAGCGATTAAGATGCTACACTTTGTTGTTTAGACTCTTCTATATCTGTCGATATGTTTTTTTCGATTAAAAGTAACACTTTGTTGCCTTGCCTTTCCCATATCTGTCAATATGTTTTTCGATTAAGATGTAATACTTTGTTATCTTGACTCTCCTATATCTGTCAATATGTTTTTCGATTAAGATGTAAAACTTTGTTGTCTTGACTCTCCTATATATGTCAATATGTTTTTCGATTAAGATGTAACACTTTGTTATCTTGACTCTCCTATGTCTGTCAATATGTTTTTCGATTAAGATGTAACACTTTGTTATCTTGACTCTCCTATATCTGTCAATATGTTTTTCGATTAAGATGTAACACTTTGTTATCTTGACTCTCCTATGTCTGTCAATATGTTTTTCGATTAAGATGTAACACTTTGTTATCTTGACTCTCCTATATCTGTCAATATGTTTTTCGATTAAGATGTAACACTTTGTTATCTTGACTCTCCTATATCTGTCAATATGTTTTTCGATTAAGATGTAACACTTTGTTATCTTGACTCTCCTATGTCTGTCAATATGTTTTTCGATTAAGATGTAACACTTTGTTATCTTGACTCTCCTATATCTGTCAATATGTTTTTCGATTAAGATGTAACACTTTGTTATCTTGACTCTCCTATGTCTGTCAATATGTTTTTCGATTAAGATGTAACACTTTGTTATCTTGACTCTCCTATATCTGTCAATATGTTTTTCGATTAAGATGTAACACTTTGTTATCTTGACTCTCCCATATCTGTCAATATGTTTTTCGATTAAGATGTAACACTTTGCTGCCTTGACTCTCCAATATCTGTCAATAAGTTGTTTGATGTAGATGCAACACTTTGTTACATGAAATACATATGTTTTCTTTCTTTTCCTTCACAAATAAATGTATAAATTAAATAACAGAAATGCTTTTTCATAAACAGAAGTTTAATTTTTTACGAGCTTTTATTTAACTCACATTGTATGTCTATTCGGGACAAATCTTACAACTGAATTTTAAATTAGTTATCTTCAACGAATTGAATTGAAATTTTGCTTACACGTTTAGTTTGAATGACAAGGCATGGTTAGCTAAGTGACGTCATTCTAAATCAAATATGGCGGACAACCCAAGATGGCGAGCTATTTAGCTATTATAAATATACTCAAACTTATTAAAACATAGTAAAATGATTTAAAAATTAACACCGATAAAATATTTATTACAATATATACTATATAGAAATATATGTATATACATATTTATATTTAAATGTAACCTTCATTTAATATTATTTGACAAATGACCCACCTTAAAAACAAATTTAGTTATTGTTATTTTTTTTTTTAAATATGTCCGTCAGTTAAACTTTGACATATAACACATTGAGTTAATTGAACTTAAAAAATATGACACTAATAATTGACTCTATTAGTCTAACGCTATTACTCGTAAGTTAAAAGAGTCAAGGATTTTGTTGACCTATTAGGGTCAAAGAGTTGAACTTTGCGGTTTTGGTAAATTATAGCAGAACTTAATGATCTGAAAGGTCAATGTTATTTGACCAATTAGGTCCTATTTGTAGTTCTGACAGACTCATATCCTAAAACTCACGCTATTTTTTAATTTAATTAATTGTATACGTAATACATACTTAAGTCACTGATTATGAATAAAGATAGACTTAATAACTTGATTAGGAATGAAGATATAGAGGTTTCTACACTAAGTATTATTGTAAATCGGTTTTTAACTACATATAGGTGCATCTTAAGTCTTGTCATCTTAAGTGCGGGTAACTGAGATAGAGTGTGAAAGAGAAAGAGTCAGTGTATGAGTTGAGACAGAGGTTTAACTCTGAGTTACTTCAGTAAGAAGAGATGGAGTGTGAAAGAGAAAGAGTCAGTGTATAAGTTGAGACAGAGGTTTAACTCTGAGTTACTTCAGTATGAAGAGATGGAGTGTGAAAGAGAAAGAGTCTGTGTATGAGTTGAGACAGAGTTTTAACTCTGAGTTACTTCAGTAAGAAGAGATGAAGTGTGAAAGAGAAAGAGTCAGTGTATGAGTTGAAACAGAGTTTTAACTCTGAGTTACTTCAGTAAGAAGAGATGGAGTGTGAAAGAGAAAGAGTTAGTGTATGAGTTGAGACAGAGTTTTAACTCTGAGTTACTTCAGTAAGAAGAGATAGAGTGTGAAAGAGAAAGAGTCAGTGTATGAGTTGAAACAGAGTTTTAACTCTGAGTTACTTCAGTAAGAAGAGATAGAGTGTGAAAGAGAAAGAATCAGTGTATGAGTTGAAACAGAGTTTTAACTCTGAGTTACTTCAGTAAGAAGAGATGGAGTGTGAAAGAGAAAGAGTTAGTGTATGAGTTGAGACAGAGTTTTAACTCTGAGTTTCTTCAGTAAGAAGAGATGAAGAGTGAAAGAGAAAGAGTCAGTTTATGAGTTGAGACAGAGGTTTAACTCTGAGTTTCTTCAGTAAGAAGAGATGAAGAGTGAAAGAGAAAGAGTCAGTGTATGAGTTGAGACAGAGGTTTAACTCTGAGTTACTTCAGTAAGAAGAGATGAAGTGTGAAAGAGAAAGAGTCAGTGTATGAGTTGAGACAGAGGTTTAACTCTGACTTACTTCAGTAAGAAGAGATGAAGTGTGAAAGAGAAAGAGTCAGTGTATGAGTTGAGACAGAGGTTTAACTCTGAGTTACTTCAGTAAGAAGAGATGAAGTGTGAAAGAGAAAGAGTCAGTGTATGAGTTGAGACAGAGGTTTAACTCTGACTTACTTCAGTAAGAAGAGATGAAATGTGAAAGAGAAAGAATCAGTGTATGAGTTGAGACAGAGGTTTAACTCTGAGTTACTTCAGTAAGAAGAGATGAAGTGTGAAAGAGAAAGAGTCAGTGTATGAGTTGAGACAGAGGTTTAACTCTGAGTTACTTCAGTAAGAAGAGATGAAATGTGAAAGAGAAAGAGTCAGTGTATGAGTTGAGACAGAGGTTTAACTCTGACTTACTTCAATAAGAAGAGATGAAATGTGAAAGAGAAAGAGTCAGTGTATGAGTTGAGACAGAGGTTTAACTCTGACTTACTTCAGTAAGAAGAGATGAAATGTGAAAGAGAAAGAGTCAGTGTATGAGTTGAGACAGAGGTTTAACTCTGAGTTACTTCAGTAAGAAGAGATGAAGTGTGAAAGAGAAAGAGTCAGTGTATGAGTTGAGACAGAGGTTTAACTCTGACTTACTTCAGTAAGAAGAGATGAAATGTGAAAGAGAAAGAGTCAGTGTATGAGTTGAGACAGAGGTTTAACTCTGACTTACTTCAATAAGAAGAGATGAAATGTGAAAGAGAAAGAGTCAGTGTATGAGTTGAGACAGAGGTTTAACTCTGAGTTACTTCAATAAGAAGAGATGAAATGTGAAAGAGAAAGAGTCAGTGTATGAGTTGAGACAGAGGTTTAACTCTGACTTACTTCAGTAAGAAGAGATGAAATGTGAAAGAGAAAGAGTCAGTGTATGAGTTGAGACAGAGGTTTAACTCTGAGTTACTTAAGTAAGAAGAGATGAAGTGTGAAAGAGAAAGAGTCAGTGTATGAGTTGAGACAGAGGTTTAACTCTGACTTACTTCAGTAAGAAGAGATGAAATGTGAAAGAGAAAGAGTCAGTGTATGAGTTGAGACAGAGGTTTAACTCTGACTTACTCAGTAAGAAGTAATAAGAGATGGCGTGTGAAAGAGAAAGAGTCAGTGTATGAGTTGAGACAGAGGTTTAACTCTGACTTACTTAGTAAGAAGTAAGAAGAGATGGAGTGTGAAAGAGAAAGTGTCAGTGTATGAGTTGAGGCAAAGGATTAACTCTGACTTACTCAGTAAGAAGTAAGAAGAGATGGAGTGTGAAAGAGAAAGAGTCAGTGTATGAGTTGAGACAGAGGTTTAACTCTGAGTTACTCAGTAAGAAGTAAGAAAGAAGAGATGGAGTGTGAAAGAGAAAGAGTCAGTGTATGAGTTGAGACAGAGGTTTAACTCTGACTTACTCAGTAAGAAGTAAGAAGAGATGGAGTGTGAAAGAGAAAGAGTCAGTGTATGAGTTGAGACAGAGGTTTAACTCTGACTTACTCAGTAAGAAGTAAGAAGAGATGGAGTGTGAAAGAGAAAGAGTTAGTGTATGAGTTGAGACAGAGTTTTAACTCTGAGTTACTTCAGTAAGAAGAGATGAAGTGTGAAAGAGTCTGTGTATGAGTTGAGACAGAGGTTTAACTCTGACTTACTTCAGTAAGAAGAGATAAAGTGTGAAAGAGTCTGTGTATGAGTTGAGACAGAGGTTTAACTCTGAGTTACTTCAATAAGAAGAGATAAAGTGAAATAGAAAAAGACCAGTGTTTATGTTGAGACAGAGGTACAAAAATCGGACTTAAACACCAATTTATCTCAAATTTGGCACACCCACATTCCTTTACAAGTTAATGCAGTTATTTTGGAATTAAATTATTTTAATGATGTATAAAAAAATATGTATATAAGTATCAAACATACATTATCTAATTAAAGAAAAAAAAAATTGTTCCTAAAAATTGTGTTAAATTCAATAAGTGTAATTTTATGTAATTTTCTAGTTAAAAAAAAATAAACAAAACAATTATAATATCTTTTACATAACTTATTTAATTAATAACCAATTATATTCTTTTTTTGTTAATTATTTTAAGAACTTTTAATCTTTGTTTCAATTATTTGTAGTTACTACTTCACATAATTTAGGGAAACAATCTAAAATGCAATCATTTTCAATACCAAAAAAAAAGTTTAAAAATCTATTGAAATCAAGGAAACGAAATTATCTTTTATTTTTACAATTAAAATAATTTGACAGAATAACACAACTGAAGATTTAGTGTGTTTATAACAACCAATTACTTGTCAATTACATTTGACAAGTAATTGACAAGTAAAATGTATTACATATTTAATATAATATCTGTAACCTTGTTCATAATTACTTTAATTTATAGATGATTTGTGTTTTTGTGTTTTGAATATATACAGTTAATTTAACTGAAATGAGTCCAGAGCCAACAGACATTTTATAATTTTTTTTTTTTTTTTTTTTTTTTTTTAGGGTATACCAAATGTCTAAATCTATCGAATTTTAAAATCAAATTGATGTACTATCACCATACTTTCTTTTTATAACTCCTCGAGAAAAAATTACTCATCTGCCAACTATTGTGATGTCACATAGGAATTGTAAGTGTGGTTTATTTGAACCGGTTTCAATTCCCAGTGTTCACACTTATTTTTATTCAGATAAACTCTTTCGGTAGTTGAGCTCTGTTCATAAGTCGTGTCCAATCTCAACTGTCGTGTAACTACATATAACCAAACTTGTACTTTTTCCTTCAATTAATTTTGTGATTACTTCATACACGTATAAAGTAAATAATCATTTACCTCCAGCGGGGAGAAAAAATTAACTTTTCTCCCTAGTTTACAGGGAGGGAAGGTTACTCATTGCACCCGGTCGGGTTAAACAGGGAGTAATGAAAAATAAGGGAATCATGAACTCTCATGATTCCCTCCAGTGTTGCCCTAGATAAAGCACTAGTAAATAAGGTTGGTGCTAATACACATTTCATTTACTAACTTTTGTTTAATGTCGAAATCTATAATGTCATCTTCACACATGTCATGTAACCTCCACAACGGTTGCCATAGTGATTCATCAGTAAAAGAAACAAACAAGTTAAAAGTGGAAACATAATTTCTAAATGTAGATTAACTAATCCATATTTAAATACATCAGTTGTCAACACGACTCAGCTTCCAGCCGATTCTCCCATTTAATTTTAGCATTGAAATTCAAATAATTATTATCTATAATTTAATTTTAACGTGATTAAACTTATTTAGAGAATTGTTAATATTATATCTAACTATATTTTTTTTAAAAAATAAATATAAACCTATATGTATTTTTTGTTGAATAACATAATTTAAAATAAAAATCTTTCCATATTTTTTTCTCCCTTCTGGAGGTAAAATCTTGTACGTACCTCGGGAGTAAAAATCACTTGCCCTCCCGCGAAAATTAACTCCCTCGGCTCCGCCTCGGGAGTGAACGTTATGGTTCCCTCGGCTTCGCCTCAGGAATCAACTTCATCGCTCAGGCACCCTGAGCGATGAATCAATCACTTACTCTCGGTGCAATCACTTACTCTCCTACCTTGGTTCGTAAATAACTAATAAAACTCACTTTTAACTAAACAAACAATTGAATTCTTTAAACTATCTAAAACAAAAGCTTTCTTCAAAAGTAATAATAATAAAAAAAAACATCCATACAAGTCATTAGAAAAAAAACAACAATTTTTCTAGTTTTAAATAATATAATAGGACACCAATTAAAGTTATATTATTTCCATTTTAGTCGGGGAAAATGAAGAAATAAATTAGTCGATTACATAAATCATTAATTTTTTAAAGTAGAAAAAGGTTTTTTGATGTAAGGTGTAACTCAAGAAAGCATTGTTAGCCTACTTCCGTCTTCATTATATTCCAAAGAGTATAATTTGTGTGAACGCTTTACTTTCTTCTCACACAAAATTATTATTATTTTGAATAATAATAGGATCGTTTTTACATTCTCTCTGTTATTTATTATTGTTATTAATGTGTATTGTGAACTTCACTTTCAGTCTACGAGAGGAAACATCACGAATCTATCTGAAACATAATAATTGCTTTTTCCGGTCAATAAATTATAAGAATCGATAAAAGCTTATGAACTTTAAGCAATGAAATGATCTAATCAAATACACTTTAGAGGAAGTAACTTCTTCAAAACAATACTTTCTTCTTAATAAACCTACCTTGTCGTCATTATCGATAAAAAACACTGTAACCCCTCGGGGGATCGAACCAGGAACCTCTAACACCACTATGTTTTTTTTTATATATATTTTGTTTTTGGTTAGTGCCATCCCTCTAAATTTGTTTTATATTTCATTACTTTCATATAGTGGGGAACTAAGTGCACTAACAATAGTGTGCTTTGGATTACCAGAAATGTGAGACAAGTTCCATACTAATGATCACCATAAATAAATGTGAAAAGTGACTGACTTCTCAAAGGTAAAGTCACTGAAGACGTAACTGAAAATCTAATACATAACAACCATGTAGCAATAAGATAAATCCCGGCAAACCATAAATTAAATTGAAATAGAAATCGGAACGACAAGCCCGAACAAAACTATCTCATATATAATATAGTAAGACTGGATTAAAATTCAATAATTTCTAATTTAATCAATTTATAATTTAATAATATGTGGGCCACATTTCATCGAAATCAGTCAAAACAGAAATTTTTAGGCTTTCCTAGGTCATCCTCGAAACCCTTATCCCGGCGTTTATGTGTCTGTCTGTCAGTTTCACTTTGGTTTATATCTTCCGAACCGTTTAAACTAAAGAGTTGAAATTTAAAACACTGGCGCAACTTGTTGACCCACAAATAATTAATAATTAAAAATAATTAATAAGCGCCTGCACAATTCGCAAAAATATGGTATGCTCGACATTTTTTTTTTTTTTTTTAAATTTTCGAGTGGGGTATCAAATAAGCTACTAAAGATTTTTAAAAATTGCATTTTATAAGTCGTTATTATCGATAAAAAAACACTGAGGGGTTTACAGTGCCCCCCTACTCACGAGATTTTTTTTTTGTTTTTGGGTCATTCATCTAAATTTGTTTCATATTTCTTTACTTTCATATACCTAGTGGAAAAATAAAAAAGTTAATTTATAAATGATAAATTATATATACATACTTCATAACAACCTATAGAAAGCCCTAAAAAGTTCTTCCCGGTAATTAAAAAAAAAAAAAAAAAAAAAAAAAAAAGCACAAGAAAGGATTTAGGGGAACTCAAAACGTGGAAATCCATTAAAATTTTAAAATCAAATTTTTGCGCCATTACAATACTTTCTCTATAAACACTAAGAATAAGAGAGTTTAAAAAGTAAAAGTTACTAAATAATTAACTGTAGTATAATATATACAATATTGTAGTAATAGGGAAAAGTTGGGAGACCGGTTTGCCTAATTATTTCTTTTCTAATAACCTATAAATGCGTACTTAACCTTAAAAAAAAGTCTGTTTAAGCATTCTAACCTATAAATAACCTCAAAAAGCATTTAACCACTCTTATAATGAGGAAATCAATTAAACATATATCAAAATTAAGTTTGATTTAAAACGTTTAAACACTTAATGACGTATACATATATATAATACTTTCACAAAAATTTAATTAGGTTATGAAATCATATGGAAGTATGCGGGTAATAATTAACTTATGAGGTGAATAGGTTAAAAGGCTTGAAAAAATATAGAAAGATATTTATTTTCCGAAATAAATTATGTAATCTGGAATCTGGGTAATAGTTCGTATGGAACTGAAGATAATGTCAGACAATAAATACGGGTTAAATAACGGAGCAGTGTTACCAAGGTGAAAACAATAATTAATTATTTTCTAAATTAAGATCTATCACTCTTACTTTATCTCTCTAACTAGTTCTTTTTTTTACTACTTCCGACAATTTTCACCCCTTTTAATTCCATTGTTTTAACCATTCTTACATGATTCTTTAAAGAAAGTATTTTTTTATCTTTATTTGAGAAAAGAAAACAATGAATGTATTTTCCAATCCAAGATTGTTTGAAATTTAAATCAGGATTGTTGTATTGTAGATAAGAGAGAACAAAAGTTAAATTAGAATGTAACAGTTTTTGTTTTTAGGTTGGTAACAGAACTGTGATAGGTCAGTACTGTAAACACTATAGTGGAAAATATACCAGATGTAAAATAACCTGATACTTGGATAGTTGGTGTATTTCTTTTCTCACATAGATTAGCAATGAAATGTACAAGACTAATATGAAATTAGAATGTACCACTGCTTTCTTTTAGACTTAGTTATCATTTATCATAGCTGCTATAATATAGAAACAGCTATAGATGGTTCTTATCTCTTAGTATTTTATCTCACCCTAACCAAATATAATTATTATTAATACTAGATAACTAAAAGTAAACTAGAATGCACAAATGTCAAATTAGTTCCGATTGCAGTCACTAGATGTCAACCTAGTTCGATTTTAGTGAAAACTCACTGCCTTCTAGAGTGGCGACACTATTTGTCCTTGATTATTGATTGGTCGCGCTATTTTTCTCTTTACATAACCTATGTGTAATCTACAGAAGAAAGGTTATAAACAAGTTGATTTATACTCTTAACTAAAGTTACTATAAACAAAATATGTAGATATATTTGTTATCATTCAATACAGAATAAATCTAATAACAGTACGCTGAAACATTTAAATAATCAATATAAGAGAGGTTCGGAGAAACAGAATAACTTTTTATTGTTTCAAATACGTCTATCTAAAAGATAATATTTGTATAATTTCTGTCTCTCTGCATTAATAGTCCAGTCAAAATAAAAATAGTCTACCGCAATTAATGTAGCAAATAGCTCCCTCGAGTCCTATTTTGGATGAAAAGTCACATGGGTATAAAAAAGGGGAATTAAAAGGGTTTGGAGGTTGGGACCTGTTTCGATTCCCAGAGGAGTTACATCTATTGTTATACAACATTAAATGTATGCAGACGGATGGACTCTATATGGAACTATCCGTGGGCTACTTTCAACAAACTGTTAAAATTTTATTAAAATCGGGTAAGTATTCTTTTAAATGTAGGAGTTAATAAAAAAAAAAATGTTTCGATTCTCAGTTGTACCACAAATTCATTATCAAATGAGTGCAGAACGTTGAAATTATCATAGGACCAACAATGGGCTAATTATGATGCAATATCCAAACATCATCAACGTAATCCAAATATCATCAAAATCGGATAAGTGGTTTTAAAATATAATTATCCACGACAGACACCGCAACAAATACTCCCTGATGTCTAAAACGAATGTATTTTAAATGTCTGACATTTAAAATACGGATATATAAAAAGATGTCTACCTTCAGAACGATCACAATACTTGGGTTACCTTCGGTAAGCATGGAAGCAAAACTATTTATTTAATGCCCTTAGACGACTTTGTCAATTGTTCTCTCCCAATTTTCCATTAATGGAATCAGTTGTCAATTATTTGAGCACTTCATTTTAAGTATAATACGAATTTTATTCATAGATTGATATACTCGTATGTTCCTAAGTTCTACGTAAATTATTAAGTAAAACACGTCAATTTAGATAGCCCTATAAAGACCCTTCGATTCTATATTCTGCAAAGGAAATTTGAAGATAATAATAAAAAATAGGTCCGAGACAACTCAGACAAACTTTCTCATATACGAGTTTATAATTACTTAACCCAGTATTTTCCATTTATTAGTTTTCAAATGTACATTTAAATATTATTGAACATTTCATCAAAATTTATCATAAAAATAACTTCTCCTGGGCGGGGAATCGAACCCGGGCTCTCTCCGTCCGCGTTTTAAGCTAATTTCTCAGGAACTAGATTTTTCCCGGGAAAACGGCTTATATCGTTGGATTCGTATTCAAATGGACTACATTTTAGAATTTTTTAATCAAAATCGTCGGAACCGTTTTCCAGAAATAATTTTTTTTCATGTTTTTTCAGAGTTTTTGGGGGGCAGCGCCCCCAAATTTAGAGCTAAAATTCATTTCTCGATTTCGCCTCGGGGTATGATTTTTCTGAACATTTATGCCAAATTTCTTCAAAATCGGCCCAGTAGTTTAGGCTCCAGGCGTCTGCACAGACGACAGACGACAGATGACAGACGACAGACAGACAGACATTTTTTAAAAACCACTTTTTTGGACTCAGGGGACCTCAAAACGTGTAAATCCATCAAAATCTCAAAATCGAATTTTTGCGCCATCACAATACTTTCTCTTTATATGAGAAAGTAAAAACCCAAAAATAATTTAAAAGAGACAAGAAAGAATATATACAGGGTTAAGTTATAAGTGTTTATCGGGTGGTCCTGAAAAGGACTGATTAAAGTCAACAAATGGAAATTAGCCAATATACAACTGCAGACGTAACTTCGTAACACATATGGGAGAGAGATCAGGATGCACTTTCCTCTTCAAAAAAATTATGAAATCATAATGAGGGTAATATTAAAACATTTAACCGGTGATTCTAAAAAGAATAACTATTTATAGTCAATAAAAGGGAATTCGTGATTATAAACTCGCAGACTGCAGACATAAAATTCGAAACACACATAGAAGAGATCAGGCTGTAATTATGTCTTGGAAAAGATATGAAAAAAAAAATAGAGGGTGATTTTAAAAGAATCTACCGGTGGTCCTGAAAAGGACCGTTTAATAGTCGATAAAAGGAAATTCGCGAATATGAAGCCGCAGACATGACTTCGTAACACATATGGGAGAGAGATCAGGATGCAATTTCCTCTTTATAAAGATATGAAAGAATATACAGGGTAATGGGGCGATTGAGCGAGCGAGAAAGAGACTTGGCCTCATGTATAATAACAGATCTCTGCCCCAATATACTGTGTGGAGAGCCTGGCTATTTCCTGGTGGTTCCGTCTAGAAGCTGACGTTTCGTTCCTAACTCACACCACTTCCTCAATCCCACAGTTATGTTATTATAATCATTTCTCCTTTCACGGCTCCTTAATAACATCCTTCAAGAGCACGTAGCCACCTTGCTACCTCTCAAATCAAAATAAGCCAACCTTTCTCAAAAAGAAAATTACGTAACTATGACACACATTTTTTTATTTTTTATTTCAACACTTTTGTTTTCGCAGAAATAAGATAATTGTTTGTATTATTATCTAAATTTATTATATATATATATATATATATATATATATATATATATATATATATATATATATAAATATATATATATATATATATATATATATATATATATATATATATATATATATATATATATATATATATATATATATATATATATATATAAATCAATCGGCTATAACTTTTAAAGAAGGAAAAAATTGCAAGATAAAAAGTTTATATACTACGTTTTTAAATTTTCTGTTGAATCATAAGTAATGTTGATATTATAATTGTAATATTATAATATAATGTTAGTGAAAAAAATACATAGTTCCGAATTTATTTACTTCACATAATAATGACAACCATCTAGAGAGCTGATCTTAAACCTATAAAAGGACTAATCTTAGTACAACGGATCTCACCAAGACCGAATCTAAACCGTGCCATTGATATGCCCCTGTGCAGTGCAGGGACAGTAAGAGAAGAAAAGTATGTACAAGTAAATAAGTACAGATGCAGAAATATTAAAGCTATACCTATAGGACACAAGTGTAAACAAACCTGGGTGTCACATGTCAACTAATTTATTTCTTTGTTTGCTTTTCGCTGTCATTCAATGTTTACCTCTTAATAAAAAATCACAAATTTGTAACCCGTCAAAATGAAGATTGTAAATACTATGGGATATGTCGGATTTTTTCCGAACTAACTTCCCATACAGCAAAATTTTCTAAAAACTAATTAAATTCTGCTGAAAGATGGCTAAAAGTATTAAAATAATGCATTGTCATCGTGTTCTGAGCTATTCTAAAAGTTTCAAATGTTTAGCTATTTAGCTACTCGGGAAGTTAGTTAAAAATCGATTGCAAGATTTCAACTGGACAAAAAAACAAACAAAACAAGAAAGCAAGCTAATAAAAACGTAGTAAAAATTAAGAAAAATGTTTCAAGTAAAAGTTGTAGTACTTAAGACGTAGTTTAATGAAACAAAAATAAACAAGTTGATTCCACCCATCGAAGCGTCAATATGGCTCTTTGAAGAAAGTGGTTTACTCTTGACCCTCCATTTTTTGTTATTTGTCTGAAAAGTTCAATAAAAAGCATGAAAAAAAATGTTTTTTTTATATCTTTTATAGTTTAATCAGAAATAGCCTTCAAAGTTGATTACTTTCGTATACGGTTTTTACAATAAAAAATAATCTAACATTAAGTTATTTTATTTTACATTTATTAAACGTTATAACTTGTTAATGAAGGTATTTTAGAATTTTTAATGAATAAGTTGGATAGTCTAAACCCCTTTGACTCAAAGTTTTTAGAGAAAAAATAATAATTTTCGATTTCTTATTTCCACTAACTTTATAAATTGAACAATAATTTTTGCTGTGTAAAAAAAAAATTAAAGTTAAATTTATTTTATGTAAGTGAGATGTCCTAGGTTCAATCCCCAGAAGAACCTCATTCACATAACACAAGCTTAAATAGAGAGATTAACGTGTATATATGTATATATTAATCAACTTATATCCAAAATTTAAAATACAAACTTTCCGATATTTAAAAGTCCGGTATTTAAAATACCGAATTTAGTATTCCGATTCTTCAACAATATCGGAGTATATAGAAACAATTAACATAGTTTATTCTAGCTTTTACAATTAAAACACTTTCATTAAAAAATTAACTAAAATAACGTAAGAATAAGAATTCCACTTATGTTTTTATGGTACTAATATTTTTTTTACGAAAGAACATTTCAAAAAAAAAAAAAAAATTAAAAACAAATCGGCCAAAAGCCGTGACATACGTGACACACAAAGGCTTTTTGAGATTACATATAACTAATTGATGAAATAATTAAATTAACAAATAATTAATGTAATTTAAATAAATTAAAATGACGTAATTTTCAAGAAAAGTTCCCTGTCTACAAATTTCTAGATGTATATTCGTTTCATATTTATATTGCAATAATTTACATTATTTCCTCTTGAACATTCCATTCTTTTTTCAAATAAATCAATAAAAATTAAAAAAAATTAAATAAATTTAGCAGTTTCAATTAAAAGTTGCACCATTTAGATACTAAAACTGACACGCTCAATTAGATAAATGTGTACAAAATAATAAAATTAATTTTATAACCAAATCTAATTGAGCGTTGCGTGTTAGTCTTTAAATTATTTCCTTTATTAAAAAAATTACCTAATTTTTACCTCTGGGCTATTATCCGATCGATTACCAATAGCAACATCGTCGTAACAAAAAAAATATCGTGTATTCAATACTAAGAGTTAAACAGCAGAACTGTTCACGTTTATTAAATATAATCACTTCTAGAATCAGGAGGGATTATACGAATTTCTTTGTCTATAGAACCGTTTGACAAAGAGACATCAAATTTGTCTAAACCGTGTATTAGACTGACGTTATATTATCACGTCTAGAAACAGGAGAGATTATATTACTTTGTCAGTTGAAATGTTTGACAAAGGGTCATCATCCCTACTGTATATAAAAGTGTTTACAAGATTAGTTTACACAAGATGGGGTGGTTCGATAAAAATGATAAAATGAAAGACACGATACCAAAAATGTTCCTTGATGTCTGAAACGGAAACTGTCAAGGAATTTTTCAATTCAGAGACATAAAAAAATGTGTTGTTTCTTTTATTTGTCCCTTTTATTGCATCTACTGTTCTGGTAAAGATTGGGACATCGTAGTCGATGTATCGAAAACTTATCGAAAAATATCGATGCCTCAGCTAACATTGATGATGGGTCAGTTCGATGTCGGACACCGAAAACATCGATGAGTAGCTATTCGATACATCGGATCGAAATACATCGATGTCTTAGCTGACATCGATGATGGGTCAGTTTGATGTCGGACACCGAAAACATCGATGATAAGCCATTCGATACATCGGATCGAAAAACATCGATGTCTTAGGCCTCTTTCACACGAGGCAACTTAGTTGATTCAACTTCTCTTCCCAATGGGAGAGAACAGCTGATAGTTTTGAGTCCGCTATATCTTTCCTGTGTGTGCGTCAAAACGATCTTTAATACTGGCACATGTGCCTGGTCTCCTAGTCGCCTGGGCAGACGAGTTGACTCGTGTGAAAGGGTTCGGCCGATTCTTTAACACTTGCTACCCGGCTACACTCCTTTTCAACCGCCAGTCAACTAGTTGAATCAACTAAGTTGCCTCGTGTGAAAGAGGCCTTAGCTAACATCAATGATGGGGTCAGTTCGATGTCGGACACCGAAAACATCGATGTTTAGCCATTCGACATTCGATACATCGGATCGATGTCTTAGCTAACATCGATGATGGGGTCAGTTCGATGTCCGAACACTGACAACATCGATGTTTAGCCATCGATGTGCCAAACCCAGTCAATAAATTATGTTTCAAGCACGTCTATGCCTTGACGAGAGGTGAAATATAGCCAAATCTATAATCAATGATGAATTTTGACTAGAGAGGTTAAAAAAAGTAACACAACAATATTGTCACCACAATTTTTCATAATTAAACAGACGCGTTTCGACTTACAATGTCATCTTCAGTATACGTGTTAACTTAGTAAGAGTGAATGCTGTACTTAGCTAACAATTTTACAAGTTTTGATGGCAAACTAACAGTACAAGGTGGGGGTAAACTAGGGTTGTGTGGGTAGAAGGATTACGGAAGGAAAAGGTAAGGGGTGTGGAGTTGAAATCCAAGTCTGAATCCAGTAAAGGTATGAAGTAAACCATCAATGATGAAGTAAACCATCAATGATGAAGTAAACCATCAATGATGAAGTAAACCATCAATGATGAAGTAAACGATCAATGATGAAGTAAACCATCAATGATGAAGTAAACCGTCAATGATGAAGTAAACCATCAATGATGAAGTAAACGATCAATGATGAAGTAAACCATCAATGATGAAGTAAACCGTCAATGATGAAGTAAACCATCAATGATGAAGTAAACCATCAATGATGAAGTAAACCATCAATGATGAAGTAAACCATCAATGATGAAGTAAACCATCAATGATGAAGTAAACGATCAATGATGAAGTAAACGATCAATGATGAAGTAAACGTTCTTCAGTTTTGACTACTCTCCCTTAATGACACCTCTACCAGAGTAGTAAAAAAAATCCTTTAATTGAGGATAATGCTTTATTACCTTCGGTAATCTCGGAAGAAATGCGCGTCAACCGCATTTCTAACGAGGAATTTTTGAATTTGGAATGTCAAAAGGTCATTCTTTAGGATAAACAAAACGTTTAACCTAAGCTCGGAAGCAATAAAATTCACTAGATGTTATGGAGGCGACAAAGCGGAAAGCCGGAAATGCAATCTTGTTTATTGCAAGAATTAAATACCTATTAGATGTCTTTATCACTCTTGTGGGTAATTAAACTTTTTTTATTCCTTATCTGATATGATAAGGATGTCCAGAAGACGATACTTAATTTGGAATTAAAAAAAGAATTAATAAGGTTTTTATTTAAAAATTTCTAATTATCAAATCGCACAATTTATTTCTCTAAAAGATGACAACTAAGGAACCTGACTTTGATCGGATGACGAAGCCGTATGAAAATGATACCTGATAATGCCAAGTTTGTTTGCTACTATAGAGATGGAAGAGAAAGCAGGTTTAATACGTGTTACCTGTACCTAACAACATGCGGGGTACCTGATACCTTATAGTTTTGATTACAGCGTACTTACTTTCTGCATTCACTACCTGTATGTTACATTCTCTACGTGAAACTAGTCAACGACATTATGAGTACCTGACAATAAACAGAATATTCATCACTTTATAAGCTACTTGTAGTATGGAATTCATATCACTTTGTCATAATAGAAACTACCTGACATCGCAGGGAAAATAAAATTAGAGTGAATCATAATTTTAATACCGAGCACAACGGATGCATTGTGACTGTTCTCAAAAACGATACTTTTTTCATGTCTCCTTGATACAACAACTTTGTTTTATATCCACCAATTCCCTTGAAACTTCACATCCTATTGGAGAAAAATTTGGATGGTTAGGCGAAAGTAGCCCATAGATAGTCCCATATTAATTTAAACCATCTGCGCTCATTAGATATTAAAACCTTAAAATGTCGCCACTGCGGGAATCGAAACAGATCAAAATCTCATGAAAGAGAGAGAGCAAGATATATATATATATATATATATATAGAGAGAGAGAGAGAGAGAGAGAGAGAAAGAGAGAAAGAGATAGAGAGAGATAGAGAGAGAGAGATAGATAGATAGAGAGGGATAGAGAGACAGAGAGGAGAGATAGATTGAGATAGATAGAGAGAGAGAGGGGGAGAGAGAGAGAGAGAGAGAGAGAGAAGGAGAGAGTGAGACGAGTAGAGAGAGAGAGAGAGGGAGAGAGAGATAGTGAGACAGATAGAGAGAGAGAGTGAGATAGATAGAGAGAGAGAGAGATAGAGGGAGAGAGAGAGAAGGAGTGAGTGAGACGGGTAGAGAGAGAGTGAGATAGAGAAAGATAGATAGAGAGAGAGAGAGAGAGAGGGAGAGAGAGAGAGTGAGATAGATAGAGAGAGAGAGTGAGATTGATAGGGAGAAAGAGAGAGAGAGAGAGAGAGAAAGAGAGGAGAGAGAGAAAGTACTGTTATAGCATAAAAATTAGATTTTGACGGAAAACATTTTTTTAAATCTTAAAACGTGTATTAAGGTCCCAAAAATGTGTTTTACTTTAGGTCTGTCGTCTTGTTGTGATAATATAGACTCTTAATATTATATCTTACTCATACCAAATACCTATAATTATATTATTCCTGTACTCTTAAAAGAAAACAATACATATGAGACAACAATAATTAAAATTACTTAACTCACAGATTGTTGAATTTTAAGAAGAGAACCAAGAAATTACCTGAAACAAGAAAGAAAAAATAAAATATTACAAATAAATCAACTAAAAGCTCATTAGTGGAAAGATAAAAGTGATAAGATATATATCACTGGAATATTAGTGGAAACATAGATACTGCACCAGAAAAAAAGATTAAATAAAATATGGTCATATTAAGGAAATAGGGGTTAAATATTCATTTTTTTATTTCTCATCGTCAGTAGACTTCTATACTCGTAAAATGCCATATTACCCAGAAAGAATTATTTCTTATTATAACTTATTTCTAATCATGCCACTTGACATATATCTCATTCCAGATTCCATTTTCTATTTCTCTGTCATCAGTAGACTTATTTACAATAAAATATTACTCAGAATCTCAGAAAGAATTATCCCTTATTATAACTTAAGCAACCCCTACACGATCAAGCCGCTTGATCAAAACATCGCGTCAAGCAATGGTGTCAAGCATGATTGATAGTCTAGGAACCTGAGTTTAATGCTTGAGTCAAGCCTTGACGGAGATTGATGGAAAGTTTGAATGAGTCAAGCGGCTTGACGGAGCGCTTGATAGTCTAGAGAATTTTGATCAAGCATTCCGTCAATCACCTGCTCGACACCCCAAATCCTGATTCAAAACCATGGTATCTACACAATACTGATTTATTACAGTCCAGGAGGAGCAGTTCACTAGTCCAAAACTCCGCTACAAATGAGTGTTGATGAAAAGATTGATGGGATGCTTGATGCACCCCAAGGCGGCTTGAAGGTCGTGTCAATCAGCTTGACGCGATGTTTTGATCAAGCGGCTTGACCGTGTAGGGCTGCATTACTTCTTTCATGCCACTTGACATATTTCTCGTTCCTTATTCCATGCTCTACTCCTCTGTCATCATCATACATCTACAAATACATAATTACCCTTAAGCAAACATTCCTCATTTTGGTAAAACTGCAGTTATCAAGCCACCTAAGAGAAAAAGTTAGAAGATTGTGGGGGGCCTCACTCGAATGTACTGTTTAGATATAGAGGTATCATCTCTAAAATATAATAATTCTATAGATAAAATTTTTCACAAGCATAAATCTTAAAAATTACCTGTTTTGACAAAGGGATACGATCTCTTAAGTGTATAAATCAAGTGACATTGTGCCGCCAAGCGATTCTCAACTATATGGATAACTGCTCATATTTTAACTTCCTCCTGATCATGTCACTTATTCCATTCTCAGGTTCTTTGTCATCATTTCTCACATCTACAAATGCATTATTACCCTGGAAGTGTCATTCTATATCTTCTGATCATGTCACTTGCGATATATCTTGTCAAAGAATTCCATTCTCTATCTCTACTATCTATCACTCTATCTTTATCAAGTTATGTCACATCTCATCACACATCTATAAAAACATAATTAACCTAAAATAATCATTTGTCATTCTAACTTCCTCCTGATCATGTCACTGTATATCTTGTCAACGTATTCCATTCTATCACTCTATATCACCTCTATCATCATGACACATCTATAAAAACATTATTAATCAAAATGAATCCTCTCAACTTCCTCCTGATAATGTCACTGTATATATCTTCTCGACGTATTCCGTTCAATCACTCTATATCACCTCTGTGATCATCACACATCTATAAAAAACATTATTAAACTTAATTAATCCTCTCAACTTCCTTCTGATCATGTCACTGTATATCTTGTCAACGTAATCCATTCTATCACTCTATATCACCTCTGTCGTCATCACACATCTATAAAAACATTATTAATTTAATAAATCCACGTCACTTCCCCCTGATCATGTCACTGTATACATCACGTAATATCTTCTTCAATTTTCCATTCCTCTGTCACCATCGCATCAGATTTAATTAACATAATAAGTCGGGGGTAATATAATACATTATTACCCCCCATACACATGTATGCTTTCATCACCACACACACATAAAATGTATTTCTTAATACTTCTGGCTCCCAATTATAAAATTCACAGACAATAAAAAAACCCGTACTTGGCACAAAGCACTGAAATATATTACATACAATTCTTCACCTACGAAAACACTATAATGATAATATTAATTATTATTACATACTATTTAACGATACTTTCTTTTATTAAATTATAATTTAAATTAGTTCTAGTTCATTTATAATTATTAATTATATTGTGTTGAAAAATAAGAATACTAAATTAATATTCATATTATAAACCATGTTGACATTTAGATAAAAACTTGAGTCGACCCAATTCTTATATTTTTATATTTTTGTAACTTTTACGGTCTATGATGCAAGAAAAAGAGACTTCAGGCCACCTTGATACCAACCACAAAAAATGTATACATAATAAAATAGTGTATACATATATATATATTATTTATTATATATATTCATTGTAAGTGATCTTTTTTACATACTTCATACAAAAGAAAGTAAAAATGCATTATTTTTAACATCGGTAGTCCTTCATCGGACCGCTTGCTGATTAAATCTTAAAGGTCAATAAATATAAATTCAAAAACTATATATTATTGAACAATAACTTATGATTTATCAAATGTGATTTAAATAAGTAATGACGATATTATTTGTATCAGCTGAGAGGGGATGGAATGTGTACACACGATATAGTTTAATATTGAGTATAAGAATAATAATATTTTGTAAATCTATAAACATAGTTTTATCTATATATTATAATAGTATTTATACTCTTGTTACAATTAGTATTAACTTTTGACAGCGCGGGAAAATCGTAATAATGTGGAGGGGAGCCAATCAGAGCACTGGATTTTGAATTCGAGAAGATCGGACCAATGAGACAAATTAAAATGTCACTGGCCCCACACCTCCCACAGGCCTAGTAGTTTTATTTTTTTTCTCATTTAGGTTGGCCAATCTGAGTGTCAAAAGTTAATACTAATTGCAAAAAGAGTATAGTGATTGTAGTATAAGAAATTTGAGCTTCTAAGCTTAAGCCCTGCTTTGGTCTTAAAATAAGAAGTTGAAAAAATTAATCCAATTAATTAATGTACTGAGTGTTGTTACGATGAATTTTCAAAAATTGTCAAGAAACCCTAAAAACAAAGGTACTTTACCCTTTGTTTTTAGTGTTTCGAGGTCGACCTCGAAACCCTTATGCTTTTGGTAGTTCGTCCTTCGCATCTAGGAGTATATCTCCCGACCTACTGAAACTATAGACTTGAAATTTGGTATACAAGTTAAACTTTTTTGCCCAAAAACCGAAAAACTATTGCGGACTTAAACACTCCAAATTTCTGCGATCTGCGATCAATTGCGAATAGATCGCAATATTTTATATTTTTTTCTAATTTTCAAGTTGGGTATCATTTCAAATGTATTTAAATGTAGTTTACAAATATATATCGCGTTTCCAAAATGGCAGCCATTTTACCTCCCAAAAAATTAAAACAAGACGAAAAAAAAAGTCCCCCCCCACGCTACCCCATTAGGACAGAACCTAAAAATAAGGCAAAAATACAGAAATATGCATCTCTGTGGTCCAATGATATTTCCGGGAGTTGATATAAAAAAAGTAAAATATTAAAAATTTTAGGGGGCCGTAACCCCGGGGCGAAATGTTCGCTTTCTGTGTGACCGGGGTGGTCAAACAGATCGAAAGCGGACTGTTCGCGGCGAACTGTCCGCTTCCCGTTCGACCGGAATTTTTAAAATGTTAAAAATGCTTTTTCAATAATCGGAATAAGTTATAATAACTAATTAGGGAGTTTTTCAAATGTTATATTTTATCGATAGAGGCATCAAGATATTCTTCTTTGTAAGTAAACGAATTTTAATTTTCTCTTCTGGTCTTTTTAAAGGTTAACAAACAAAAAATTTTGCTTCCTTCTTTCTTTTTTAAAAAGCAGCAATATCTCGCCCTAACTTAGAGCTTCTTCAGGCTGGCAACATTCCTTTATACTTTATAGCATTGTCTATTTAGAAAAACATGTTTATCTACGATTGATACGAAATATTAACATTTTATCTCTGTTTAGATGCATAGAAAGTGATTCTTTTCGTATAGTTGTATTCATTGCGCATGCGCGTTTCATAATTCTTCTTTATTTCCGCACTAGTGCGAAAATAAAGAAGAATCCTTCACCTTATCGCACGATTAGCGTGTTTGTTTACATTTAACAAAACTAATTTGCTGTTTGTTAAATTAAAATAACTGTTTTTATCAAGTTTTTAGTGATATGATAAATAATGAGTTATTTAAGTGATTAAGACGAAAATAAATAATTTCTGTATTTATTATTAAAATCCAAAAATCGTAGATAAAGTACGGTACGCAACTCGTGCGAAAACTGCACTTTGCATTGCTCGTGTGGTTTTACTACCCTCGCTGTCTCTCGGGTGCAAACTCCACACTCGCATGCAAAATCCTACTTTCCGCATTAAATTAAAAAGTTTTAATAAAAAAAAAACGACAAAAACTTCGTCATTTATGTCACAGAAACAGAATTTCCATACTTAAATTTTCAAAAAGAACAAAATAAAAAAGTTAATAACTCAATAACTCACTTAAATAAATCTACAAGGATAGACTATTTTTTTATAATCCAGAAAAAGACTAAAGAAGGATATAGTTTTTATCAATAAAGTTTTCTATACAATAAATAATCAAATAAGGGTTCATCAGTTTATAATCTTATTAAATTAAAAAATCACAGGGAAGTACTTGCGTCCAAGTACTTTTTAGGGTTTTGTAGAAGATTAAGCATGCCCGTTATGTAATTATGATTTTATTCTTTGATCTCAAGGGTCTGGGTTCGATCCCCCGGGGGGTCACAATGTTTTTCATCGGTAATAACGACTAGAAAAATTCATTTTTTCAGACCATTTCCATCGCATCACCATAAGGTATAACCATAAAATATTTCGAAATTTTAGGACCACCCGTTATATAGTGGTTGGGGAGGGGGGAAATTTTTGGGGTATATTTTGACTTATAAAATTAATAAAGAATGAAAAATTTAAAAAAGCAAATATATATTTGAATCCTACTCTTCACCAGCTTTTATATGATACCCAACTCAAAATTTTAAAAAAATAAAATTTTTGGCACACTTCAAATTTTCGCGCCTAAAATTGGCAATTTTTTAAAATTTGGAATGAACTCCCGGAATTTTCATCGCCCCACAATAAGGCATTAGCATGAATAATTTCGAAATTTTAGGACCAGCCGAAGTATAGGGGGGGGGGGGGGGGGGGGGATTTTTTTGGGTATATTTTGATTTTTTTACCCAATAAGGAATGCAAAATTTAAAAATGTATAAATATCTTTGCGTCCTACTCTTCAGCAGCTTTCATTTGATACCCAACTCAAAATTTTAAAAAAATAAAATTTTTGGCGCACTTCAAATTTTCGCGCCCAAAATTGGCAATTTTTTAAAATTTGGGATGAACTCCCGGAATTTTCATCGCCCCACAATAAGGCATTAGCATGAATTATTTCGAAATTTTAGGACCAGCCGAAGTATAGTGGTTGGGGGGGGGGGAAATTTTTTTTGGGTATATTTTGATTTTTTTACCCAATAAGGAATGCAAAATTTGCTAAAGCTTATATATATTTGCGTCCTACTCTTCAGCAGCTTTCATTTGATACCCCACTCGAAAATTAAAAAAAATATAAATTTTTGAGTTTACAACATTTTTGCGAATTGCGCATGCGCATATTTAATTTTGAACTTCTGTATATTTTTCCTGTGGTTGGGTCAAAAAGTTGCACCAGTATTTCAAATTTCAGCTCTTTAGCTTAAGCGGTTCGGGCCCTATGAACCAAAGAGCGACGGACAGACGGACACATCACCCTCGGCATAAGGGTTTTGAGAAGAATCTACAAAACCCTAAAAAGTATATTAAATAAATTAATAGTAAAAATAAATTTTTAAAAACAATCTTTTATTCGTATTCTTCTCCCCAAAACCCTTTTATTTGATACCCATATCATGGGTGTCAATGGTGTGCTTAAAAAATAACTAGTTCACCGTCCGCCATCTTGAGCTGTCATATAGGATTTAGAAGGATGTCACTTAGCTAACCATGCATTATCATTTTATCATCCAAACTAAACATGTATGCAAAATTTCAATTATATCGGTTGAGGATAACTACTTTAAAATTAAGTTGCAAGATTTGACCCCAACATACAAACATTGCAAGTTAAATAAAAGTTTGTAAATTAACACTCTCCGTAGCCAAGCACGGGAATCCAGCTAGTATATAATATACATATATGCTTATGTCGAAACAGTTGGTTCATCATCGGATCCTTCCTAGATTTTAAAACCGGATCAATTTAGAAACAAATGGAAAGTTTGAATTTTTTTTCTTTAGAACGGCATTTTCAAAATCAGTTTTTAATTTTTTAATCCATACAGCGATACAAATTACATAATGGAGTACATAAATAGGGTGGCTTCCATAATACTGAGTATAATATATTATAAATACATGTATCTGGTTTATTGAACTTTAAACTTTGCGTTTTTTTTTAAAATTTGAAACGCCACGCCCTAAGTTATAAGAGTATAAAAATTACACCAGAATTATGTCTCGGTGCGGACAGACAGACAGACGGCTTAGTGTTCTCAACCTGATGCACAATTCATTCTGGTCTTTCAGATTATATATATATATATATATATATATATATATATATATATATATATATATATATATATATATATATATATATATATATATATATATATATATATAAATATATATATTGCTCATTTGAACTTTTCAAAACAAAACGAAATGAGAAAGAAAGAGAGATAAGAAGGTAAAAAAAACACAAAAGATCTGGAACAGATTCAAGGAGATTTTGTAAATCTTAAGGGGGAAAAACGCGATATTGGATTTAGTAACAAAAGTTGTTTGACTTTAAGTACAAAAAAAATCAATTAAAATGTTTGTAACGTACATTATTCTTTAACGAGCCTTAGGGCCGGCCGTGGAAAAAGGCTGATTTTATATATATAAAAAAAACAAAGTAATACAAAGTAAATGAATGTTAATCTATGTTATTATAGATAGTTAAGTTATTATTATAGTTCTAAGTTATTATATCTATTTAAAGACTAACAAATCAAAACAAACATTCATTCTTATTGGAATATATGAGGTTGCCTTAGCTTAGCAATAAGAAATCATTTCGATGTTGTTACAATTCTAGCAGTAGAAGCTTTCGTATTAGATGATTTTATACAGTGTGCCTCATGGTGGAGCACTTAAAAGAAAAAAATTGTTAATTGGTTTGCAATTCTGAATGAGATTTCTTAACATCATTTTGCGTTTTCGATACATCAAAAATTACGGTAGTTTGCTCTTATTATTTTTTTTTAAATAAATGTATTTAACAAAAAAAGTTTGCTATAATTAGTGTGGCACACAGCGTTTTATTTTAATGATTTTATGAATTCACAACCTATTATTGTTAAATTTCTTTATATTTACCCCCGTTTTCTAAATCTGTCAAAATTGTTTTGATATTGCTTCCGAGCTTATCAAAGTTGACGGTTGTTTGTTTTGAAGAACTAACATTTTTATGTCTCCAATTCATAAATTTCAAGACAGAAATCCGTTTCAGATATCAGAAAACATTTTGGGTTCCGTGTCTATCCATCGGTCTGTCTCTAATTTTTTTGTCCTGATTTTAACAAAATTAGGGTGATAAGACGGTTGAAATTAATTTGGAGTTCAAATTAGTTTGGAGTATTAATTGATTCGAGTACTTTTAATGATATAGGTGTAAATAAATGTATGTTTGTGTGCACGTGGAAGAGAAACAAATGGGCACATAAGGTTGAAATTTATATGGGAGCAACAATGGAATAATTATTATGACCTGCCATCAAAATTTTATTAAAATCGGAGGAATAGTTTTTAAAATATGTTGGTTCGCAAAAATTGAGCTACAGGCCGACAGACAGACAAGAACCCAAAAATGTTCCCTGATGTTTGAATCGGATTTGTGTCTTGGAGACACAAAAAAATTTCGTTATTAAAAACAATGAACGCATATAGCTTCCGTTAACTTCGATAAGCTCGGAAGCAAAATCAAGAAAATAATATAATTTTTAATGGTTTAAACAGAAGGTTTTTTTATAGAAAGACTTTCTCCCGAAAGCCTTCAAATAAACAAATGTTTTCTCTTAAGTGGGTACTCTGTCCCGGGACAAACTGTTAATAAACATAAAGTTGTGTACTCGAATCATAAAACTTGACTATATTGTCATTTACTACGAAACCTTCCACGGCAGTTTAGAAATCTCTTTTCTTCATCTAAGTGTTAAGTATAGAAGGCACCAATAAATGCTGATGATTATTTTCTAAGGCATATCATCAGGCTTGGTGTATATATACTTAAATTGTTTGCCACAGAGGAATAAATCGGTCCGAGACAAACTTTCTCATAAGCGAGTTCATAATAACTATTATCCCAGAGTTTTTTATTTATTAGTTTTCGAGGTTTCGTGGTTACATTTGATTATTATTGAACACATAATCTTAAAAATAACTTCTCCTCGGCAAGGAATCGAACCCGATTTCTCTCAGTCCGCGTTTGGAAGAAAATGTAAACACTAGAGGTCGACCAAGAAGTCATGAACACGGGAGAAACAGAAAGCTTAACTTCGTTTAAAATCGGAACTTCCGAGTAGTGCCGAAGTCAGTACAGTCGGGTGCTAAGACAATACCCATTTCTAGTTTGTATGACATGCGCAGTTATGTCAAATCTCAAGAATAACAACAGCAAGGTTCCCAATCTGTTAAGGGGCCCACACACTTACAGTTTAACTGCAGGCCGTTATCGTATACGATTATCGTAAGGCCAAAATCTCAGACCACCACACATTACCCGTCCACCGCCTGCAGGCAATCGTAAAGAACTACAGATCTGTGCCTGTATGCACCATACACTGTGCGATGAATGCCTGCAGGCCGATATCTGTCGATTTTTAACTGCAGTTCGACGAAGGGAAATAAACAAAATAAATACGAATCACTCTACACGCCTGTAGGCCGACTGATAGTGTAGGGCGACATTGATCTTGAGGCACAGGCCGGACAGTCCACGGACTGTCATCTCTCCTTCCATCCGATCCTTGCCTCTACCCTCCACACACCTACAGTCCACCTCCGACTGCAGTCCGTCATCTTAAGGAAAACTGACAAGTGTGTGGCCAAGCTCCGTGGACGGACAGATCGTTATCTTCAGTTAAACTGTTAGTGTGTGGGCCGCTTTAGGTTTCCTGTTTTGTTTGTTTTTATACAGTACGAATTATAGTCACAACTATCCTAAACGATTTGTGTACGATCCACAAATCCACGGGATGATGCAAATGCAAAGGACGCTACAAATAACGGGATTG
Organism: Gerris lacustris; assembly: GCA_951217055.1. NCBI lineage: Eukaryota > Metazoa > Arthropoda > Insecta > Hemiptera > Gerridae > Gerris > Gerris lacustris. Next base: position 12,975,304 of record OX578277.1, read on the forward strand.
GAACAAACTTAATACGTATTTGTTATTATAAAAATGATTGCTCTCCATGACAATTAATATCTGTATGGATAGGTACTTATGTTGTTGAACTGCCACTCCCGCCAATGTTGTTGTGTTTAAAATACAAATATGCATTGTAAACTATTTCACGTCCTTGACTGTGAAGAGTCTTTCTTACTAATTTTGAATTCGTGTTATTATCCATGTATTTATTAATACCAGGAAATTTAATTTACTAAAGAGATGATTGCCAAAAACAAGCCGAGAGAGGTAATAGTAAAAAAATAATTCACAAAAAAGTAACAACTAAAATCCAGAAATAAGAAAGTAACAAATCAAACTCAGAAATAAAGAGGAAGAAAAAAATTGGTTAAGAAAGAAGAAAATCGATTTAGATTTAAAGAATATTATTATGAATAATCAATAAATAATAATATAAAGTTATTATCGTATATTATTATTGATTTCTTATAAGGTACAGTGTTGCCTGTTGCAAAAAATATAGAAGTTATCACAAATAAAATTATTAATAACAAAAGAACAACACTGTGTTTTTTGACAATGGTCTATTTTAATAAAAACTGACTATACGTGACGACACTAGCGCACTCCTCTCATTTCCATGACTTCTTGGTTGACCTCTAATAATAATCCAGAGGTTTAATTTCCAGACAGATTAGAGAAGAGATAGTTGTGTAAAGTGACTGATTCCTCTATCCTGTAATGATCTAATACTGTTCTTTCTAGAAGCAAAGTCCAAACGCTAACAATAATCTAGCTTCTAATTCGTATTCAGGTGAGAAGTATTCTACGTTATAATCACGCAGATAGATCACATATGATAGATGTGTAAACTTAATTATTCGTTCTATATAGATCGAATAAGTTTGTCTGTTATCTAATCATATGAGTTGTTTTCCTGGAAACAAATCAAGTTTCTGAGATATTGGACAAAATTAATTTGTCTTCGCTGAAATCGAGATCTTAACAATCTCCTATTGAACACACTATGTCAGTGTGTTCAAAACATGTTGTCGTCTATTTAAATACTAATTCAAACCATAAATCATATTGTAACATGTAAATTCTAGTCCATACGTAACGTTTTCCTGTCAGTCTTGCATGATCATTAAAGACTGACACAAATCGTGAGGCTACACTATTCAAACTTACACTCAGTCGTGGAGTAATCGTCATGTTATTGTTGAACATTTGCACTATGAGCCCAAATTGAAAAAGTAATGACACAGTTTGCACAAGTAAATCAAGCAGGAACTCCGTGATGAAGTTGCAAGTGCAGTGTCCTAAGGCAAATGCAATATTTCGCCACAACACGCAATAAAATAACAGTTGTAACATCCAGCGTTGTACCCTCAGAGCAAGGAAGGGGTAGAGGGAGCAATGCGATTTGAAAAGAAGTTCATTATGCTGCCCCTCTATACTAAACCTCCCAAGCGAGCTCAATCCGAACTAAAGTTATTACATGGTCACTGGTCCTTGTCTTATTGGTCTATTCCTTGTCCTTCCATCCCCACCAAGGATCTTATATAAAGGGGATGGAATGTTAAGATGGGGTTTAAGGCAAAAAAGTGACCCCATAGAGGTAGGAGAAATTGGAGAAAAAATCATACTGCGCATGCTCCACGACCTTTGATCTGGGACAAATTACCTTCTTTGTTAATTTCAAGGTTTATTTCTGGTTAATTTTGTATCAGGTTATAAACGATTATTAAGTTTTAATTATAAATAATGCAAAACTATAAACTAAGAACTGCTGAACAAACTGCTGAAAAAAAGTCACTATAAACTGCTAAATATAGTCCAAATATCAATCACAGACAGCACAAAATAAGAAATACAACGCATGGGAGAATATAACGCAAGGGAGAGTACAACGCAATCTGTTGATTGTTGATAACTTGCCGCACGTTTCTTGGTAACCTATAACCAAGAGGAAGGTAATTTGTCCCATTGGAGATCATATTTTACATATCTTCATGGGGTCACTTTTTTGCCGCAAACCTCCATCCCCTTTATATAAGATCCTTGGTCCCCACATACGCTTGTCAACAAATCCTTATCAGTAGCATTTATTTGATACCCCACTCAAAGAAGATTGCTATTGGTTATCTAGGAACTGTTACTCGTTTATTAACGACGTCACTGCCTTTAGATAATTAATAAGGTTAACAACAAACATTTAAGTACATATTTATACAGAAAACTGTATTAAAAATAAAAATATTAAATGTCTTAAGAAAATATCACTTATTCTTATCAGCTAATATCAGATAAATTTCGAGTTTTTATCGAGATATTGATAATGTTTCACCAAACTGCCGCTTGGGAGGTTTAGTATAGGGGGTAGCATAATGAACCACTTTTTGAGACCCCGATTCTATAGTATTGTTCCCTCTACCCCTTCCTTGCTCTGAGGTTGTACCGAGAGTAGACTGGCTGCGGAGCAAAGTTTGACAGATAAGACTGACGTACGTCTGCATGCACAGACTTGTCGGCAAGTGTTGCATGTATACTAAAGCTCCAGTACATCAAGTCTCTTGCGAGTTTGTCAAATTTCATTAAGTTCATGGAAAACGTCAAACTTGCCGGCCACACGTAACTTTTTTTTTTGAGAAATCTGATATGATGCAAGACAGACGACAAAACGTTACGTGTTGACCAGGTTTAGGTCGAAATGTAAACAATAACCTGTTGAATACATTTTATACTACGGTAATTAAATCATTATGTATATGAGAAAGTTATATTTGAATTTGTCTGACCGATTTAAAAAAAAAAAAAAAAAATCAATTAAGCATTACGTCAGATACTATCCTAACATATATCGATATATTTATTTTATAAAATGGCGTGTGGTTTAAATGACGTAATACGCCATCCATCTAACATTTCTGACAGTTAACGTTCTAGGAATTTGAGAAGAATCTTTACAACTTAAAAAGCAGGTCAAACATTACAAATTGACACTAACGAAATACTATAATTAAAAAAACTATAATTCATCTGGAAATGGAAGGAGCTATTTCATAGTGATGTTTGCTTGAAAAGTCTGTAATTGTCAAAATATCTGTGGTAACAAATTAAAAACTGGTTCTCTGATCAAAATTAAAGGGGTGCGAAAGATTCATCAGAAGTGACCGATGCTGTAATCTGTTGAGATGTTTTTATTTTGTGCGAAGTAAAAAACAAATTATACAAAATAATGAGTTTTGAAATTTTGGAACCAACTGATTAAGATTAGAAAATTTAAAACATTTTGCAAGGAGGACATTATAATTATAAACAAATAATAAAGTTAAAAACGAAAAAGTATTCAAAAAAGAAAAAAATAATTAAATATCACTAATAATCAATAGTGGCCCTGAAAAGGACCGTTTAGATACAGTTCTTAACAGTAATAATGAAGAAAGCAAATAGTTGCAATCTAATTGCACGCAAATTATACCAATAACAAAAAGGTATTTTAGATTGTTAATCTAAAGTTCGTTATGTCAATTTTTATCTAAAAACTAGCTAGTCCGCCCAGCTTCTCCCCTAAACTATAGCAGGACCAAATCTTTGCTTTAAGTTCAGTTGGGGCTTCTGGAGAACTTGCTTAACACACGCATAGATCAGTGTTTCTATTATTATTCGGAAAACCCCTGAAAATATTTTAATAATTCTTCTGTTTTCATTGTATGATGTGATGATCGAAACATAAAAGAAACAGCAAAAACAAAATAATTCTGGGGGCCCCCACAAAATTATTTATATTTTACAGTAGGCCAAATTACAACTTCCTATATCTTAATATAATTTTAAAAGAATATTAATTTAACAATTCTATCCATACATGTTTTTCTATTAGGTTGTAACTTTGACAGTTAGTTTCTTTGTTTGTATGTTACTCTGTTAACTTCTTTCATCGTTACTTTGCTTTTTATGTTTTATTGTTTACTTGTTTCTTTATTAGATTGTTTGTATGTTATATAGTTTGCTTCTTTCTTTGTTAGTTGGTATAGTTTTACGTTTACTTGTTACTTTGTTTCTATGTTTCTATGTTTTTATGTTTGTTTGCTAGTTTGTTATATTTTTTTCTGTTTACTGGTTTCTTTGTTTGCATGTATTTCCGTGGCCTTGTTTCTTTGTTTGAATGTTTTTCTGTTTACTTTCTTAATTGTTAGTTTATTTATCCATCTCGTCAGATTTTCAAACCCTAGTCAATAGTGGCCCTGAAAAGGACCGTTTAGATACTGTTCTTAGCAGTAATAATGAAGAATGTTTTGGAATCACTGACATACATTATTTGGATCTCTAGACTCTAGACATGGTTTGCTATTAATATCAAGCATTAAATAAATCTTACAAACTACCTTGACACGAGATGATTGCCAGATTTCATGAAACATTTAATCCAACTATGATTGAAATTATACTTTCGGTGGCCGTGAAAAGTCCCATTTCACACACATTACGGCTGTATGTACTTGAGTAATGCGTTGACGTTATTATGAATAGCAAGTCGTAAACGTATATAGAAGGAAATCCTGTTAAAAAGGAACAAACTTTTAGGCTCAAATCCTGATATATTATAACTCCCACACCTTTTAAGATTGTATTATACATCATAAAACAAGGTGCGGTCTTGAAAATTACTATTTCCGGATACTTCGGACCACCGTAACTAAAGCTGATAATAAACATCAATCAACTCGAATGTTTCGCCTCACTTTTCAAATACAGATACATTTCGGTTGTCCTGAAAAGGACCGATACTCCACACCTTTTAAAAACTAGGACAAAAGTCGTTTAAGATAATTTCTTTTTTTTTATAGATACTTTCTATTCTAGATACATAGGTAATATAAGAATTCCATGCATATCTGATACGGAAGAGAGGCTCTATACCACCATGTCCCTTATAGATAGTACAAACAACACCCATATCCTAGTTTAAACGCTTACACACCACACCGTTACTTTCAATTTAAATATCAACTTGTGGTGGCCCTGAAAAGGACCGTTTACGAATAGATAAGTTATATAAGTCCTGTTGTTAAACACTATCACGGTATTATGTAAAACCCTCATACATCCAACTGTTAATGTTAAAATTTGTCGCGTGACAACTAGAACTCTGGAAACTAAAGTAGTTTATGAAATAATGTCTTTCTATTCTACATTAATAGAACTATTTAGAGTTCAAGGGATATATAAATATATAAATCTAATTACCACTGACTGACTCATCACGATAATTCTGGAACCAAAGGTCCAATGATGTGTGTACCCGCTAAGAAATCTTTTTACGATTACTTCAAGATGGCGGCCATTTATATGTAAAATTCGACATAACCACATCTCCGGACACAAAAGCAAAAGAATACAAGAACTTTAAAATTTTGAAGTTAGCTTACTCCTATGACATAAAACCTTTTGGAAAACAGTTTTACAATCGGCCATTTTGATTCATGATGGTGTTCATATAAGTATCCGAAACCCCGTCCCCTAACTAATATAATTATTATCACCGCTTCTTTGAAAAGCTAAAATAAAATCATTGTAGTTAGTATTATAATTTCAATTATGATCTATATGTCTGCCTAGACGGGATTTTATATGTATTTGGTAAGGTAATTTTGTAAAATAATATTTAAATCTGACAAAGGATTTTCTGGAATTGCATCCCTAAGAGCTAGTCAGGCACAAAATTAAGTTAACACAAGAATAGAAAAAGCCTATGATATGGGAGAGCATCATTGTGTACACATATGAATGGTTTGACCAAGAATGAGATTCTATTGCAGCTCTGCCCTGTGCAGTATTATGAGTATATTATATTTTACAACCCATGCTTCACTTCAATCCCCTTTAGGTCTTCACTCTCTCCTTCGTCTATTTCAACCCATTTCCAATGGGCTCCTTCATCCATTTCTGCGAATCCTACACCTTCGCAAGTGTTTAACAAGATCTACTATCTACCCCTAGACTTAAAGACACCCTAGCCATCTCAGTCTCTCTTGGTCTTTCTCTCGGACAGGTCTATTAAAAAATGCACTTGCGCTTAATATACATTTTTTTTTTGCCGACAACTTAACCTACCATTAGTAGCTTCCTATACTGTTTAAGATCCTTAATTTTACATCTATTTCAATTAAAGTTTCTTTATCACGACTGGACTCAATACCTCCTAAAGTTAACGTGAATCAGCTCTCAAATAAGGCGTCACTTTTAATCTAAATGCAAACTTGTGGTGGTCCTGAAAAGTACCGTTTTCGATTAGTTTTGATAAACTTAACGTGAATGAGTGCTAAAAAAAAGACGTCACTTTTAATCTAAATGCAAACTTGTGGTGATCCTGAAAATTACCGTTTCCGATTAGTTTTGATAAAGTTAACTCGAATCAGTGCTCAAATAAGAAATCACTTTTAATCTATATGCAAACTTGCGGTGGTCCTGAAAAGTACCGTTTCCGATTGGCTTTGATTACCTACATTCATTGACCACAATCACGCCCTTTACGAAAAACAGTCATAGAGTAAAATAGGGGAATATCCTGTTAAAAATGAATGCACGATGCATGATTCTCTTGCCGCAACTTCTTAAACCATATTTGATTATGAAACTGGTAGCAGATTAAAAAAAAGAGGAGTGTTCAGATGATTCCTTTTAAGTATAATTTCCGTTTTTTGATTCAAACATAACTCGATAAACCGGGCATTGGTAAAATGTCATTAAAACTATATTTTATCAAAGATCAGGTGACTCAGAGTTATGATCAATTTAAACTATATATACAAGTTACATCCTTGTTAAACATATTATATTTATAAATCCTCATTTTAAGGTCAAATAGCTAACTCTTGACCTTTAAAAGAATAATATGTTTTCTGAAAAATACGAGTTAAAAGTTATTTTCATTTTATTATTTATTGTTCTAAATATTAATCTTTTCGATCTATTTTCAACCAAATTAGGGCAGAGCGTGAGAACGCACTGATAAATACACACACACACGCACACTTATAATATATATATATATTCTAACATTTTAAAATTTATTTTTATTAAATTCTAACAATATATATACAACGTAGAAGTCATTTGCCATGGCAAGTAAATGTTATTATGTTAAAATATGTGTGTTTTTGTTTTTTTTACAGAGAGAAAAATGTCAAAAAATTAAATTATTATTAATATAACCTAAAAATCTCAAATTTTAAAAAAATACAGTAAGAAATAAGACAGGTTTTTAATTTAAAACTTTGAGTTTTATAAAAATATCACAGATTTTTTTAAAAAAATAAAATGAGACCCAGGTAGAAGTTTTTCAATTCCCACTGGGGCTGAATTGAAGGAGATGATACGGTCGAGAATCGCTTGGCGCCACAACTTTATTATTAGTATACACTTAGGAGATAACAAACAGTACAGTACCTTTGGCAAACAGTATATTTGTATGATTTAAAAATATGAGAACCTATATGTGTATGATTTGTTCATAGGAGAGTTTATACCCCTTTGTCAAAAAAATACGTTGGAGTAAGGCCCTGCCTTATCTTTTCTATAAACCGACTCATATTCTTCAGTTTTACCCCCACTGAAGTCACATTATTTGATACATTTTGTTAATGCTAACATCCTCTGATTTTACCAACACTCATATTTTAAACATTTGTTTTTACTTTACTATAATTTATACTACTATACTAATGGGAAAATATGTCTAAGGGTAGGACTCTACTTGTGGCACAAGTAGGTTTTCAGATAGTTTAATGAAATGTTTAGGCCATTTGTGTTTCCGATTCTGATTGCTATCAGCGCATACGACGAAGGTTTCAGAGTCAGATAGTTTATTGCAATGTTTATAGTCTCGTCCAGACTGCCGAGCCGAACAGAGGAAACGAGCCGAACATTGGTCTCTGCGCATGCCCAGAGAGAGATGCGCAGGCGCACTTTATAGACTGGGCATGCGCAGAGACCACAATGCTCGGCTCGTTTCCTCTGTTCGGTTCGGCAGTCTGGACGAGACTTTTAAGTCGACCAAGAAGATGGAAATCTAAGGAGAGCGCTAGAGTGTTGTTTTGGTGTCATGTATAGTCAGTTAATTAATAAAATAGATCACTGTGCTGTAAATATGAATACGATGTAAAGAAGGTTTGCCGGGTGCAGGTTATAAAATCTTCCTCTCTTACTCTCTCTCTCTCTCTCTCTCTATCTCTCTCCCTCCCTCCTGATTTACTGAAAAGTTTCCATTTTATTATATTTCCTTTTTTTTAATGTACAAAGTACAAGAAAATCTATCTTTACTTAGACATAAACACAACATACAACATTCTTTGCTTCTTTTCTTATCCATTCTACATCAATAATTATTTTGAAATTACAACATCCCAACATACTCTTAACTATTTATTAATTTTTAATCACTTTCTCATGCAATCATGTTTTCTTTGAGATTCGAATATATATGTATCTATATGTATATCATATTATTTTTAAAAGGATTAAAGATAGTTTTTATATAGTTAGTCAAGGTTGACTATGCATGCATTATAAGTAAAGCTAAAAGATTTTATAAATTACCCTTGGTCTAAGTATTAAGTGTTTTTTATTTACATAGGAGATAGGATTATATCAAGGACATTTTTTGTTTAAATCTAACATTTCTTCTGGTCTAGGATTTGAAACGCTTTTTTTTAGTTATTATTTAAAAAAAAAAATAGACTGCCAATTAGTGTGGCACATAGCTTCCTCGCATCCTATCATGTACTTTATTGTTATATTAACATTAAAATTATAGTTATATTACATTATTCTTATATTGTTTATAGTGTAAAAACTATTAATAGTTTTAGCGATCTTTAACACTTCATAGCGGTGTCGCTGTTGGTTTTACTAAAAAATTGAATTTGAAAAAAATGTTTGTCTCATTGAATAGATGAAGTTAGATTTTATTCCCGACCTAAAATTCCAATTTTAAATTTGAAGTTCACGTTTACGCGAGCGTTGCTCCTGAACGCTTGGACGGATAACGTTGTCCAACGAACTTGTCCTGAGCATTGGTAAAATGAACATGTCTACCAAATTTCATCAAAATCAGTCGACATTTACTCAAGTTATCGTCACACGTTTCATAATTCGTGGACACACAGACCGACAGACAGACAGACAGACACGAGACCAAAAACGTTCCCTGATGTCTGAAACGGATTTCTGTCTAGGAATTTTTAAAATCGGAGGCATAAAAGTTTTTCGTTCTCAAAAGTGAACACAATGCTTCCATTACCTTCGGTAAGCTCGGAAGCAAAATTATTTAATATAGGTTATTATTATTGCTTCCGAGCTTACTGAAGGTAAAGGAAGCTATGTGATAGTTCCGAAGACCAAACCATTTTTAGGTCACCGATTTCAAAAATTCCAAGATAGAAATCCGTTGTAGACACCAGGGAACATTTTTTGGTTCCGTGTCTGTCCGGAGGTCTGTCGAACATTGTTTGCGAACCAACATATCTTAAAAACTACTCATCTGATTTTATTGAAATTTGAATAGTAAGTCATAATTAGCTCATTGTTGGTCCCATATTAAGTTTCAACCTTCTGCGCCTATTTGTTTCTCTTCCACACGCGAACAAACATACATTTATTTACACCTATAGCTTCAAAAGTACTTATCTGATGAACTTTGTATGAAATGTTTATAGTTTATCGAAAGTATAACTCGCAGATAGCCCCAGATTAATTTAAACCGTAAGCGCTCTTTAACTTTTGCTAAATTGATACTTTAATTCATGTAAAAAATCAAAACAATTTTGACGATTAAAAAAAAGGGGGAAATATTTTATTTAAAAAAAAGAGAATAATGGGTTGTAAAAGCATAAAATCAATAAAGTACGTGATAGGATGCGAGGAAGCTATGTGCCATACCAATTGGCAGTCTAATTATTTATGTTTACACAATATTATTCACTAATTTTATTGTATTTTTTGTTTGTTCTAGGTGAGTACCTTCTCAATACATAAACTTCATGTGTATGTAAGTTGTATATAAATATAATAAAGATAGCTGGATAAGTTATTAATTTATAGAAAAGATTTTGTTTTAAACCGTATACTCATAATAAATCAAACTTTAAGACCAAATTCTACTAAGAGATTACCACTTTACAAATCCAAATAGGATCGCATTATTTTATACTCGTGTGACCGTGCCATACTAATTGACAGATTATTTATAATGGTCGCCAATTACAAACACCAATTAAAAATACTTATACGTATAGTTATAATGAGACATCAATAAGTATATATATTTTATACCTCTTTAATAATATGCAGTGAACTCATATTGTGAGAGAAAAGTAATCATTCCTTAGACAATAATCCAGGGGTGCCCAACCTACGGCCCGCGAGCCGATTTCATGTGGCCCGCCGTGTTGCCATAAAAACGAAGAATTTACAAACATTCAGAGAATCTAAAATATATTAATTTCCTAATGCCGAACAGCCCAGCTGATTTTGCCCAGCAACATTGGAGAATGGGGAAAACGGAGATCTGTTGCCATTCTACAACGCCTTGCCCAATGCGAAGATTTCAAAAACTTAAAAATGTTTGCTCGTACCATGTTTTCTGTTTGGTTCGACCTATGTTTGCAAACAAACATTTTCAAAATGAATTTTAATTACATTAAATCAAAATTCCGGTCTTCCCTCACAGATGAACACTTAAAATCGTTATTAATGATTGGTACAACTAAGTTTGAGTCTAAGTGGAAAGACATTTTAAGTACAAGTGCAAAGCAGTTTCAACCATCTCACTGAAGCTAAGTTACATACAAACTTGATATTTTGATTAATAACTTTGTAAGATGAACAACTAAATTTTTTGTAATTCATACTGTTATTGTTGTATTTTTATACTTGTGTGGTTAATTACAATCATTTTAATATATATTTGAGTGTTATATTTTCTGCAAAGTAAAACTAGGCTAGTAACAGAAAAAAACTTTATTAACATGGTGTTTCAGCTAAAACCAAAACGGAAAATTAACAACGTGTTTTATGAGGGTAAAAATTCTAAAACTTTCTGGTGGGAGGACACCCCCCCCCCCCCCGGTAAACCACCGGCCCCCGGCCCGCCTTCCCTTTGAATGTTGACAATGTGGCCCTTGATTAAAAAAGGTTGGCCACCCCTGCAATAAACTATTATATTCTATAACGAGAGAAAGTATTGTGATGACGTAAAAATTCTATACTGAAATTTTGGTGGATTTACACGTTTTGAAGTCCCCTGAGTCCAAAAATGAGGTTTTCAAAACAGTCTGTGCAAGCGCGGGGGCATAAACTACTGCTGTCCGATTTTGATATAATTTAGCATACCATATTTTGAAACATCGTAGTCCGAGGCGAAACCGAGATACGAAATTTACAATTTATGAATTTTAATGAACAGTTCCGATGATTTTGATTAGGAAAAAAATTATAAATTGTTAGTCTATTCTATTCAATTACAAATCGAAGCATATAAGTCGTTTTTGCCGGGAAAAAATTTAGTTTCTGAGAAAATTACAAATAATAAACAGGTTAAGTGTGTGCTAGTCAGCACACAGCGAGGGTCCGTAGGCAACCCTGTGTAGTTTAAGCAGTACCCTATTGATGGTGTTTTTAAAAATGCTAAAAAGCTTACTTTGAACTATCCTATGGGTCTGCTATTCTCAAAACACATAAACAAACTTCTGATAAAGTATCTTTTTGCCACTGAACCGGACTACAACCACATAAATACATCGAAAAGACCATAGTTATAAAAAACGTATTTTGTCAATAAAAAATAAAATAATATTTTTTTTCGAAATTTCCAAAAAGTGGTATCTTTACTTTTGGTCGAAGAATGTTCAGGAATTTTTTCAGATTTGTTGCACTTCACATAAGCGAGATAGAGGTGGGGACACGTTTCACACCCACTTCAAACTTGCTTACTCTCGCCCTATCCCTATCAAAGTTATAACCAAAGAATTATATATTTTTGTGGTGTCGAAAAAAAATAAAAAATTTTACCCTTAAGTTTTTTTATCCTAATTTTTTTGAAAAATATTTCTTTTAAGTCGCTATATTTTTAAAATATGTGGGTAGGTACAAGACACGTACACGCCAAATTTCAAAGTGATCAGACGAAAGGTGTAGCCGTGAGAGCAGGCGACCGGAAGGACGGACAGACACACGCAGGAAAATATAAGGGTCCTTGGTTATGCCTACGGACCCTAAAAACTAAAAATCACAGGGAAGTACTTGCGTCCAAGTACTTTTTAGGGTTTTGTAGAAGATTAAGCATGCCCGTTATGTAATTATGATTTTATTCTTAGATCTCAAGGGTCCGGGTTCGATCCCCCGGGGGGTCACAATGTTTTTCATCGGTAATAACGACTAGAAAAATTCATTTTTTCAGACCATTTCCATCGCTTCACCATAAGGTATAACCATGAAATATTTCGAAATTTTAGAACCACCCGTTATATAGTGGTTGGGGAGGGGGACATTTTTGGGGTATATTTTGACTTATAAAATTAATAAAGAATGAAAAATTTAAAAAAGCAAATATATAATTGAATCCTACTTTCCACCAGCTTTCATATGATACCCAACTCAAAATTTTAAAAAAATAAAATATTTGGCGCACTTCAAATTTTCGCGCCCAAAATTGGCAATTTTTTAAAATTTGGAATGAACTCCCGGAATTTTCATCGCCCCACAATAAGGTATTAGCATGAATTATTTCGAAATTTTAGGACCAGCCGAAGTATAGTGGTTGGGGGGGGGGGGAATTTTTTTTGGGTATATTTTGATTTTTTTACCCAATAAGGAATGCAAAATTTACAAAAGCATATATATATTTGCGTCCTACTCTTCAGCAGCTTTCATTTGATATCCCACTCGACAATTAAAAAAAATATAAATTTTTGAGTTTACAACATTTTTGCGAATTGCGCATGCGCATATTTAATTTTGAACTTCTGTATATTTTTCCTGTGGTTGGGTCAAAAAGTTACACCAGTATTTCAAATTTCAGCTCTATAGCTTAAACGGTTCGGGCCCTATGAACCAAAGAGCGACGGACAGACGGACACATCACCCTCGGCATAAGGGTTTTGAGAAGAATCTACAAAACCCTAAAAAAGAGAAATATAGGGCAAGATGTTGGGTTCGATTCCCGGCGAGGGAGGAATTATTTTTAATACAACTTTTTAAAAAAATGTTCAATAATAATTAAATTTAACCACGAATACCCGAAACAATAACAAATGAAAAACACTGAAGAAGTAAATATGTACTTCCATATGAGAATTTAGTTTAAGTTGTATAGGGCAGAAATTTATTTTTGTTTCTGTTTAGTTATTTCTCAATTTTTCTTTTTAAATAAGCATGTACGAACGTGATATTGACCATGTATTTAACTTGTACAAGGTTATACTTACATTTGCTTTAAAGGAAAAACATTTTTCCTAATTCTCAAAATCAAAGGATATTAAGCCATCATGCGGCCTTGGTATTGGCTAACATTTTTTTGTTAGTTTCAACTACACGTGGAAATTCCAACAGAAGTAGGAAACGAAAAAATTTCGTTAAGAAATATAAAAAAATGGATTTGTTTAGTTTAATGCTCTTTCTAGCGTGTCAACAATGAATATATTTCATGGTCTCGTAACTAGACGGATTGAACAATAAGTTCTGTTTTCTGGTACGTGTTCCATTTTTTTATTATTATTATTATATAGTATTGCGATGTGTCCTGAGAATGCGCTTACGGACATAAAGTCAGCTATTATACTCTTAGTGGTCATATATTTTTTTTTTTTTCTTTTCTCTCTCTAAATAAAGTTGTTAAACAACTAAAAAACGTTTATATATAATTAAAAGAAAAATAAATAAATAATTCACATCGCGTGTCTTTAACATCAATCACAATAATACAAAAATTATGATTTTTTTCGAATTCGAAATGAGTTTCATGTCTTTACTTAGCTATATAATTATATGCTATATTTGTTACTTTACACATCTATCTATGTGATCATTAGAGTGGAAAATGTCTCACATTTTGGGAAATTGAACACACATTATAGTTAGTGTTTAGACTTTGGTTCTAAGGCAGAACAGTATTAGATTATTACAGGATGGATGTATCAGGCACTTTACACACCTATCTATGTGATCATTAGTGTGGAACATGTCTCACCTCTCTAGGAATTGAACCCAAATTACAGTTAGTGCTGGTTCTAAGGAAGAACAGTATAAAGGCGGAAATACACATGCTGGTTACTCGCACAAAAACATACGAGTAGCTCGCAGAGGTGAGCTACTGGCATGTGTATACATCAAATAGCATGCGAGTAAATCGCACAAGGTTTGGTTTTTGTCTTGCCAGTGGCACGAGTCGAGGGGAGGGGGAACTGATAAGGCACGTGTAAACAGGCCTGCCAGTGCAAGGTTGCTAGTAGCTAGCACGAGTCTCCCTCAGCCCTTCAGTCTTCAGTTGCGTTCCTTCCTTTCGCGAGTATCTGACAACAACTCATCTACTTTCTCCGGAAGCATTCGCAATAATTGCAATGCTGATCAATTATTGATTCCTAAAACCATTGACGTCCTCCAACCGTATTTCATTTAGTAGCCACTGACTCGCTCCATGTACCTAATTCCTAATTCCCTTCTAGCTATCCAATTTACGTGTGGAACATGTCTCACCTCTGTAGAAATCTAACACAGATTATACTCGTAGTTAGTGTTTAGACTTTGGTTCCAAGGCAGAACAGTATTAGATTGTTAGAGGATGGATGTATCAGGCGCTTCATACACCTATCTACGTGTGGAACATGTCTCACCTCTGTAGGAATCTAACACAGATTATACTCGTAGTTAGTGTTTAGACTTTGGTTCCAAGGCAGAACAGTATTAGATTGTTAGAGGATGGATGTATCAGGCGCTTCATACACCTATCTACGTGTGGAACATGTCTCACCTCTGTAGGAATCTAACACAGATTATACTCGTAGTTAGTGTTTAGACTTTGGTTCCAAGGCAGAACAGTATTAGATTGTTAGAGGATGGATGTATCAGGCGCTTCATACACCTATCTACGTGTGGAACATGTCTCACCTCTGTAGGAATCTAACACAGATTATACTCGTAGTTAGTGTTTAGACTTTGGTTCCAAGGCAGAACAGTATTAGATTGTTAGAGGATGGATGTATCAGGCGCTTCATACACCTATCTACGTGTGGAACATGTCTCACCTCTGTAGGAATCTAACACAGATTATACTCGTAGTTAGTGTTTAGACTTTGGTTCCTAGGCAGAACAGTATTAGATTGTTAGAGGATGGATGTATCAGGCGCTTCATACACCTATCTACGTGTGGAACATGTCTCACCTCTGTAGGAATCTAACACAGATTATACTCGTAGTTAGTGTTTAGACTTTGGTTCCTAGGCAGAACAGTATTAGATTGTTAGAGGATGGATGTATCAGGCGCTTCATACACCTATCTACGTGTGGAACATGTCTCACCTCTGTAGGAATCTAACACAGATTATACTCGTAGTTAGTGTTTAGACTTTGGTTCCTAGGCAGAACAGTATTAGATTGTTACAGGATGGATGTATCAGGCGCTTCATACACCTATCTACGTGTGGAACATGTCTCACCTCTGTAGGAATCTAACACAGATTATACTCGTAGTTAGTGTTTAGACTTTGGTTCCAAGGCAGAACAGTATTAGATTGTTAGAGGATGGATGTATCAGGCGCTTCATACACCTATCTACGTGTGGAACATGTCTCACCTCTGTAGGAATCTAACACAGATTATACTCGTAGTTAGTGTTTAGACTTTGGTTCCAAGGCAGAACAGTATTAGATTGTTAGAGGATGGATGTATCAGGCGCTTCATACACCTATCTACGTGTGGAACATGTCTCACCTCTGTAGAAATCTAACACAGATTATACTCGTAGTTAGTGTTTAGACTTTGGTTCCAAGGCAGAACAGTATTAGATTGTTACAGGATGGATGTATCAGGCGCTTCATACACCTATCTACGTGTGGAACATGTCTCACCTCTGTAGGAATCTAACACAGATTATACTCGTAGTTAGTGTTTAGACTTTGGTTCCTAGGCAGAACAGTATTAGATTGTTAGAGGATGGATGTATCAGGCGCTTCATACACCTATCTACGTGTGGAACATGTCTCACCTCTGTAGGAATCTAACACAGATTATACTCGTAGTTAGTGTTTAGACTTTGGTTCCAAGGCAGAACAGTATTAGATTGTTAGAGGATGGATGTATCAGGCGCTTCATACACCTATCTACGTGTGGAACATGTCTCACCTCTGTAGAAATCTAACACAGATTATACTCGTAGTTAGTGTTTAGACTTTGGTTCCAAGGCAGAACAGTATTAGATTGTTAGAGGATGGATGTATCAGGCGCTTCATACACCTATCTACGTGTGGAACATGTCTCACCTCTGTAGAAATCTAACACAGATTATACTCGTAGTTAGTGTTTAGACTTTGGTTCCAAGGCAGAACAGTATTAGATTGTTAGAGGATGGATGTATCAGGCGCTTCATACACCTATCTACGTGTGGAACATGTCTCACCTCTGTAGGAATCTAACACAGATTATACTCGTAGTTAGTGTTTAGACTTTGGTTCCAAGGCAGAACAGTATTAGATTGTTACAGGATGGATGTATCAGGCGCTTCATACACCTATCTACGTGTGGAACATGTCTCACCTCTGTAGGAATCTAACACAGATTATACTCGTAGTTAGTGTTTAGACTTTGGTTCCTAGGCAGAACAGTATTAGATTGTTACAGGATGGATGTATCAGGCGCTTCATACACCTATCTACGTGTGGAACATGTCTCACCTCTGTAGGAATCTAACACAGATTATACTCGTAGTTAGTGTTTAGACTTTGGTTCCTAGGCAGAACAGTATTAGATTGTTACAGGATGGATGTATCAGGCGCTTCATACACCTATCTACGTGTGGAACATGTCTCACCTCTGTAGGAATCTAACACAGATTATACTCGTAGTTAGTGTTTAGACTTTGGTTCCTAGGCAGAACAGTATTAGATTGTTAGAGGATGGATGTATCAGGCGCTTCATACACCTATCTACGTGTGGAACATGTCTCACCTCTGTAGGAATCTAACACAGATTATACTCGTAGTTAGTGTTTAGACTTTGGTTCCAAGGCAGAACAGTATTAGATTGTTAGAGGATGGATGTATCAGGCGCTTCATACACCTATCTACGTGTGGAACATGTCTCACCTCTGTAGGAATCTAACACAGATTATACTCGTAGTTAGTGTTTAGACTTTGGTTCCTAGGCAGAACAGTATTAGATTGTTAGAGGATGGATGTATCAGGCGCTTCATACACCTATCTACGTGTGGAACATGTCTCACCTCTGTAGGAATCTAACACAGATTATACTCGTAGTTAGTGTTTAGACTTTGGTTCCTAGGCAGAACAGTATTAGATTGTTAGAGGATGGATGTATCAGGCGCTTCATACACCTATCTACGTGTGGAACATGTCTCACCTCTGTAGGAATCTAACACAGATTATACTCGTAGTTAGTGTTTAGACTTTGGTTCCTAGGCAGAACAGTATTAGATTGTTAGAGGATGGATGTATCAGGCGCTTCATACACCTATCTACGTGTGGAACATGTCTCACCTCTGTAGAAATCTAACACAGATTATACTCGTAGTTAGTGTTTAGACTTTGGTTCCAAGGCAGAACAGTATTAGATTGTTAGAGGATGGATGTATCAGGCGCTTCATACACCTATCTACGTGTGGAACATGTCTCACCTCTGTAGAAATCTAACACAGATTATATACTCGTAGTTAGTGTTTAGACTTTGGTTCCAAGGCAGAACAGTATTAGATTGTTAGAGGATGGATGTATCAGGCGCTTCATACACCTATCTACGTGTGGAACATGTCTCACCTCTGTAGGAATCTAACACAGATTATACTCGTAGTTAGTGTTTAGACTTTGGTTCCAAGGCAGAACAGTATTAGATTGTTAGAGGATGGATGTATCAGGCGCTTCATACACCTATCTACGTGTGGAACATGTCTCACCTCTGTAGGAATCTAACACAGATTATACTCGTAGTTAGTGTTTAGACTTTGGTTCCAAGGCAGAACAGTATTAGATTGTTAGAGGATGGATGTATCAGGCGCTTCATACACCTATCTACGTGTGGAACATGTCTCACCTCTGTAGGAATCTAACACAGATTATACTCGTAGTTAGTGTTTAGACTTTGGTTCCTAGGCAGAACAGTATTAGATTGTTACAGGATGGATGTATCAGGCGCTTCATACACCTATCTACGTGTGGAACATGTCTCACCTCTGTAGGAATCTAACACAGATTATACTCGTAGTTAGTGTTTAGACTTTGGTTCCTAGGCAGAACAGTATTAGATTGTTACAGGATGGATGTATCAGGCGCTTCATACACCTATCTACGTGTGGAACATGTCTCACCTCTGTAGGAATCTAACACAGATTATACTCGTAGTTAGTGTTTAGACTTTGGTTCCTAGGCAGAACAGTATTAGATTGTTACAGGATGGATGTATCAGGCGCTTCATACACCTATCTACGTGTGGAACATGTCTCACCTCTGTAGGAATCTAACACAGATTATACTCGTAGTTAGTGTTTAGACTTTGGTTCCAAGGCAGAACAGTATTAGATTGTTACAGGATGGATGTATCAGGCGCTTCATACACCTATCTACGTGTGGAACATGTCTCACCTCTGTAGGAATCTAACACAGATTATACTCATAGTTAGTGTTTAGACTTTGGTTCCAAGGCAGAACAGTATTAGATTGTTAGAGGATGGATGTATCAGGCGCTTCATACACCTATCTACGTGTGGAACATGTCTCACCTCTGTAGGAATCTAACACAGATTATACTCGTAGTTAGTGTTTAGACTTTGGTTCCTAGGCAGAACAGTATTAGATTGTTAGAGGATGGATGTATCAGGCGCTTCATACACCTATCTACGTGTGGAACATGTCTCACCTCTGTAGGAATCTAACACAGATTATACTCGTAGTTAGTGTTTAGACTTTGGTTCCAAGGCAGAACAGTATTAGATTGTTAGAGGATGGATGTATCAGGCGCTTCATACACCTATCTACGTGTGGAACATGTCTCACCTCTGTAGGAATCTAACACAGATTATACTCGTAGTTAGTGTTTAGACTTTGGTTCCTAGGCAGAACAGTATTAGATTGTTACAGGATGGATGTATCAGGCGCTTCATACACCTATCTACGTGTGGAACATGTCTCACCTCTGTAGG
The DNA here is from genome assembly GCA_951217055.1 of Gerris lacustris. NCBI lineage: Eukaryota > Metazoa > Arthropoda > Insecta > Hemiptera > Gerridae > Gerris > Gerris lacustris. The sequence goes on from OX578277.1 coordinate 12,994,712, forward strand.
AATCTAACACAGATTATACTCGTAGTTAGTGTTTAGACTTTGGTTCCTAGGCAGAACAGTATTAGATTGTTAGAGGATGGATGTATCAGGCGCTTCATACACCTATCTACGTGTGGAACATGTCTCACCTCTGTAGGAATCTAACACAGATTATACTCGTAGTTAGTGTTTAGACTTTGGTTCCAAGGCAGAACAGTATTAGATTGTTAGAGGATGGATGTATCAGGCGCTTCATACACCTATCTACGTGTGGAACATGTCTCACCTCTGTAGGAATCTAACACAGATTATACTCGTAGTTAGTGTTTAGACTTTGGTTCCAAGGCAGAACAGTATTAGATTGTTAGAGGATGGATGTATCAGGCGCTTCATACACCTATCTACGTGTGGAACATGTCTCACCTCTGTAGGAATCTAACACAGATTATACTCGTAGTTAGTGTTTAGACTTTGGTTCCTAGGCAGAACAGTATTAGATTGTTAGAGGATGGATGTATCAGGCGCTTCATACACCTATCTACGTGTGGAACATGTCTCACCTCTGTAGGAATCTAACACAGATTATACTCGTAGTTAGTGTTTAGACTTTGGTTCCTAGGCAGAACAGTATTAGATTGTTAGAGGATGGATGTATCAGGCGCTTCATACACCTATCTACGTGTGGAACATGTCTCACCTCTGTAGGAATCTAACACAGATTATACTCGTAGTTAGTGTTTAGACTTTGGTTCCTAGGCAGAACAGTATTAGATTGTTAGAGGATGGATGTATCAGGCGCTTCATACACCTATCTACGTGTGGAACATGTCTCACCTCTGTAGGAATCTAACACAGATTATACTCGTAGTTAGTGTTTAGACTTTGGTTCCAAGGCAGAACAGTATTAGATTGTTAGAGGATGGATGTATCAGGCGCTTCATACACCTATCTACGTGTGGAACATGTCTCACCTCTGTAGGAATCTAACACAGATTATACTCGTAGTTAGTGTTTAGACTTTGGTTCCTAGGCAGAACAGTATTAGATTGTTAGAGGATGGATGTATCAGGCGCTTCATACACCTATCTACGTGTGGAACATGTCTCACCTCTGTAGGAATCTAACACAGATTATACTCGTAGTTAGTGTTTAGACTTTGGTTCCTAGGCAGAACAGTATTAGATTGTTACAGGATGGATGTATCAGGCGCTTCATACACCTATCTACGTGTGGAACATGTCTCACCTCTGTAGGAATCTAACACAGATTATACTCGTAGTTAGTGTTTAGACTTTGGTTCCTAGGCAGAACAGTATTAGATTGTTACAGGATGGATGTATCAGGCGCTTCATACACCTATCTACGTGTGGAACATGTCTCACCTCTGTAGGAATCTAACACAGATTATACTCGTAGTTAGTGTTTAGACTTTGGTTCCTAGGCAGAACAGTATTAGATTGTTACAGGATGGATGTATCAGGCGCTTCATACACCTATCTACGTGTGGAACATGTCTCACCTCTGTAGGAATCTAACACAGATTATACTCGTAGTTAGTGTTTAGACTTTGGTTCCTAGGCAGAACAGTATTAGATTGTTACAGGATGGATGTATCAGGCGCTTCATACACCTATCTACGTGTGGAACATGTCTCACCTCTGTAGGAATCTAACACAGATTATACTCGTAGTTAGTGTTTAGACTTTGGTTCCTAGGCAGAACAGTATTAGATTGTTAGAGGATGGATGTATCAGGCGCTTCATACACCTATCTACGTGTGGAACATGTCTCACCTCTGTAGGAATCTAACACAGATTATACTCGTAGTTAGTGTTTAGACTTTGGTTCCTAGGCAGAACAGTATTAGATTGTTAGAGGATGGATGTATCAGGCGCTTCATACACCTATCTACGTGTGGAACATGTCTCACCTCTGTAGGAATCTAACACAGATTATACTCGTAGTTAGTGTTTAGACTTTGGTTCCAAGGCAGAACAGTATTAGATTGTTAGAGGATGGATGTATCAGGCGCTTCATACACCTATCTACGTGTGGAACATGTCTCACCTCTGTAGGAATCTAACACAGATTATACTCGTAGTTAGTGTTTAGACTTTGGTTCCAAGGCAGAACAGTATTAGATTGTTACAGGATGGATGTATCAGGCGCTTCATACACCTATCTACGTGTGGAACATGTCTCACCTCTGTAGGAATCTAACACAGATTATACTCGTAGTTAGTGTTTAGACTTTGGTTCCTAGGCAGAACAGTATTAGATTGTTAGAGGATGGATGTATCAGGCGCTTCATACACCTATCTACGTGTGGAACATGTCTCACCTCTGTAGGAATCTAACACAGATTATACTCGTAGTTAGTGTTTAGACTTTGGTTCCTAGGCAGAACAGTATTAGATTGTTACAGGATGGATGTATCAGGCGCTTCATACACCTATCTACGTGTGGAACATGTCTCACCTCTGTAGGAATCTAACACAGATTATACTCGTAGATAGTGTTTAGACTTTGGTTCCTAGGCAGAACAGTATTAGATTGTTACAGGATGGATGTATCAGGCGCTTCATACACCTATCTACGTGTGGAACATGTCTCACCTCTGTAGGAATCTAACACAGATTATACTCGTAGATAGTGTTTAGACTTTGGTTCCAAGGCAGAACAGTATTAGATTGTTACAGGATGGATGTATCAGGCGCTTCATACACCTATCTACGTGTGGAACATGTCTCACCTCTGTAGGAATCTAACACAGATTATACTCGTAGTTAGTGTTTAGACTTTGGTTCCTAGGCAGAACAGTATTAGATTGTTACAGGATGGATGTATCAGGCGCTTCATACACCTATCTACGTGTGGAACATGTCTCACCTCTGTAGGAATCTAACACAGATTATACTCGTAGATAGTGTTTAGACTTTGGTTCCAAGGCAGAACAGTATTAGATTGTTACAGGATGGATGTATCAGGCGCTTCATACACCTATCTACGTGTGGAACATGTCTCACCTCTGTAGGAATCTAACACAGATTATACTCGTAGATAGTGTTAAGACTTTGGTTCCAAGGCAGAACAGTATTAGATTGTTACAGGATGGATGTATCAGGCGCTTTATACAGCTATCTATGTGATCGTCAATGTGGAACAAATCTCAGTTCTACGGGAATCCTACCTAGATTATTGTTAGTGTTCAGAATTTGGTTCCAAAGAGAACAATACTAGTTTATAAAGCATGGAGGTATCAGTCACTTTACACATCTATATCTATGTGATCAATAGTGTGGCACATTTCACCTCTCTGGAAATCCAATCTTATTTATTATTTATGTTAGTCTTAGGATTTAAAAAGAATAGAAATCTTATCCTATAAGACTCCTAATTAATCTTAGATATAGTTGTTTGTTAGTTTAGGTTTATTTATTTGAAAAACAGCTAAGTTCTCTGGTTCATTATTAAATGTCGTATTGTCTGATCCAGGACATCGGTATATCTTCACAAGTATATTTACCTTGACGCCCTTGAGAATGTAAATAACAATATAAAACAAGCTAATGGAAGAATCCAGTACAAGAATGCAAATTAGAAACTAGGCTTTAGACAGCCTGCTAATCAAACGATTTATAACAGTGTAATACACACACACAAACACACACAAATATATATATTTATATATAATGTAAATAATTATAGGTTTAAGAAAATATATCGAGTTAACGAACTTGAAGCATAGAGTTTGAGAGAGATTACTTTGGACAGCGCTTAATTTCCGTAAGTGTTTTGTAAACAAAGTGCCCTGAATTGACCATCGAATGATTCCTTTTTAATTCAATTTATTCGTAACATATCCTAATTAATTAATTTCCCGGTAGCACAGTGGTATCGACTGCACTTCTCACCCAGGAGGTCCGTGTTCGATACCTAGCTACGTCAAAGTCCCTTGCTGCACTAGAAGCCCCACGCTTCTACGCACGATGTTCACCCATTGGCTGGCTGTGGTAAAATAAAAGGTAAAGTTGCCAAGTATGCGCTTCCAGTACACACAAAGGGTATGAAGGCAATTAAATAAATTGGACGTGATCGCGTTAACCAGCATCGACGCAGCCATTTAAATGTTTATTTTAGTTATAACTTTTGAACCGATTATTAAATAAAGCAAAGGCGAATAGGCGAAAGCAAAGGCGAATTGGCGAAAGCAAAGGCGAATAGGCGAAAGCAAAGGCGAATAGGCGAAAGCAAAGGCGAATAGGCGAAAGCAAAGGCGAATAGGCGAAAGCAAAGGCGAATAGGCGAAAGAAAAGGCGAATAGGTGAAAGCAAAGGCGAATAGGCGAAAACAAACGATTATTTTTTCGACCTAACACAAAGTAGCTCAACCGTTCCCAATTTTTTTTTTTTTAAAATGAGGGTGGAAACGAAAAAAGCAATTTTAAAGGAATCATAGAGCAAAGACAAAATGGTACAAGAATGATACAAAATATATTTTTATACGAAGGACGTCCTCCTGATAAAATTAGTACAAGTTCGTTAATACTTCGATTCTGATGGATTAAAACGTTTTCCTGAGTAGAAAAAAAACAATTTTTTTTAAATATGTCTAATTATCTTCTGAGTGGGCGCTAAATAACTTAGCCAAGTTTGATAAAATTTGACATACCAACATGTTTTGAAAAAAATCTTAAATACATTAAGGCGAAATTGATAAATGAATTTAAGCTTTAAATTTGGGAATGCTACTCCCTAAAAATCATGAAAAAAATTATATAATATAAACATAATCAATATAAACATAATTTCGAGGTGCGTCCTCGTCGCCTTTGGGACACTACTCAATTATATAAATGATGTTTAATGATAAATTACTTTAATAATTAAGTATTAAATGATTCGAATTGAGTATATCAGTATAAGCCGCATCACTATGATGAATATGAGAAAGTAGTAGTAGTAGTAGTAGTAGTAGTAGTAGTAGTAGTAGTAGTAGTAGTAGTCTAGTACTTCCTACTAGAACGGGTAGGTCGAACCACTTATTCGAACCTTGCAATTAGGCCATCACTTAGGTCCTTTTTACGCCCCGCGGTAGAGAGTTCCAGCCACTTCACTAATCATACATATGTACATTGTACCACCTAAGCGAGTATGATGTGATCAACAGTGAGCCATATAAATCAGAGCGTCACGGCGAGGAATCGAACCCCATCTCGTTCCACTCATGATTCAGTGATGGCCGAGCAGACGTGGTTTAACCCACACGGCCACGCTGGCTCTCATGAATATGAGAAAGTCTTGATCTAGTTTGGTGAAATGATTTTTAAAACAGGAATTAATAATGAATGATTGAATTAATATTTATGCTTAATGAATTTCATTCGGGGTCTAAACCCTTTAAGACACAGTCACCATCGGAAAATTTAAAACTTAAAAATGTGACCTATCGCAGAAGCGTACGTAATAGTATCAATATGCATGCATATAATTGTAATAGTTAAAAAAAGAAGCAGTAGACTATGACTCCATATGTATGTTTTTGACTGGTTTTTAGTGGTAGAAGCAACTCTACTAGAAGCAACTCCTAAAGTATTTACATTGGGATGAGGAACACCCTGTTTATATATGTTGGTATGTATATTATTTACACATGGAAGTAACGATAGGCTTAAATAGAGGAAAAGTAGAAGTTAGATTAGCGGTAAATGTTAATTAACTATGATTCTATAATGCAGTTAAGATGTGTAATTACGATAAACATATAAGAAGTATGTGTATAGTTGAAGTATTTAAACGTTTAAATATGTTACGTGTTTGTAGGATTAACTGTTCTTATTACTTATAGGTGAAGGTCTCGACTCAGCCTTCAGTTATTAGCTTTTCTGTTTGTAATTAAGTACGAAGAGCATAAAGATTCTTAAAGAGTGCTGTAATAGGGAATTAGCCGGATAGTATCGCCCACGTCTCAAACCAATTTCGTAATATGCACATTATTTGTTTCCGATTCAGAGAGAGTTCAAACATGTTTCACACTAAAAATTCGTTTTGCAAAGGGTTGTCGAAATGATCTGGTGATCCGAATGCATAATTTCCGGTTGATTTAATAAGGTGCGGCTAGGGTACACGCTTTATTATAAATCCTCCCCAAAATCGACTTTGATTGAGACCGTCACGTGAACTTGTACTAGCCGGCCTACAGCCTTCTAGGTACCAGGCAAATACATGCTAGGTAATCGTAGAAAAGCTGGTATAGTAGAACCTCGTTAATCCGAACGCCACCGACTTAAGCGGCCTATTCACTACACATGCATTACACAACATGCTATTTTTTATTTTGGCGCGCCGTGCGCCACACACCGTAAACTGTAAATGCAGTTTGCTCAGTGACGTGCTAGAAGTCGGTGTTCAAACTGTGATCCTCTAGTGTACACGACCAGTTATGCCTGTGGTAACGAAAAATAAAGCTTTCTTGATTGGCACGATACATGAAGAATAACAAGGAGAAACGGAAGAGGAGGAAAATAAAGACTAAACAGACTAAACATTGGTTGAAGAAGAAAGATTACCTTACTCTTAACTCGTCACAAACAATGGTGATTTCTATACAAGTGTCAATAAACAACACCAAGAAATGGGGAGACAGAAAAACGGTTGTATCACTCATTTTAAAAAAAATACTACCAAGAATCTCAGATGCCAGCTAACGAAATGTAGCCTCAATAGATGCATTTTTAGCACGTGGCGCGAGACTGACCCACACACTAGCATGTTGGCATGGTGCGCCGAAAATCAAACGTCTTGATTCTCATCGTGCCAAGCATTGCACGCTGTGCTATGCACGGAGACCTCCACACACTGGACACTGGCACGTTTCGTCCGTTTTTGGCACGTCGTGCTTGCACGCCGTGCAATGCACGTGTATTCTATGAGCCACTTTAGACACTACTATAGACATAGTCCAAACACCCCTGCCATAACTATTAAAGTGTTCTCTAAATAAAAGACTAGACATAGTGCAGAATTCCAATCACCCCTGCCACAACTATTAAAGTGTTCTCTAAATAAAAAACTAGACCTACTGCAGAATTCCAATCACCCCTGCCATAACTATTAAAGTGTTCTCTAAATAAAAAACAAGACCTACTGCAGAATTCCAATCACCCCTGCCATAACTATTAAAGTGTTCTCTAAATAAAAGACTAGACATAGTGCAGAATCCAATCACCTCCGCCATAACTATTAAAGTGTTCTCTAAATAAAAGATTAGACATAATGCAGAATTCCAATCACCCCTGCCATAACTATTAAAGTGTTCTCTAAATAAAAAATTAGACATAATGCAGAATTCCAATCACCCCTGCCATAACTATTAAAGTGTTCTCTAAATAAAAAATTAGACATAATGCAGAATTCCAATCACCCCTGCCATAACTATTAAAGTGTTCTCTAAATAAAAAACAAGACCTACTGCAGAATTCCAATCACCCCTGCCATAACTATTAAAGTGTTCTCTAAATAAAAGACTAGACATAGTGCAGAATCCAATCACCTCCGCCATAACTATTAAAGTGTTCTCTAAATAAAAGATTAGACATAATGCAGAATTCCAATCACCCCTGCCATAACTATTAAAGTGTTCTCTAAATAAAAAATTAGACATAATGCAGAATTCCAATCACCCCTGCCATAACTATTAAAGTGTTCTCTAAATAAAAAATTAGACATAATGCAGAATTCCAATCACCCCTGCCATAACTATTAAAGTGTTCTCTAAATAAAAAATTAGACATAATGCAGAATTCCAATCACCCCTGCCATAACTATATAAGTGTTCTCTAAATAAAAAATTAGACATAATGCAGAATTCCAATCACCCCTGCCATAACTATTAAAGTGTTCTCTAAATAAAAAATTAGACATAATGCAGAATTCCAATCACCCCTGCCATAACTATTAAAGTGTTCTCTAAATAAAAAATTAGACATAGTGCAGAATCCAATCACCCCTGCCATAACTATTAAAGTGTTCTCTAAATAAAAAATTAGACATAATGCAGAATTCCAATCACCCCTGCCATAACTATTAAAGTGTTCTCTAAATAAAAAACTAGACCTACTGTAGAATTCCAATCACCACTACCATAACTCTTAAAGTGTTCTGCAAATAAAAGACTAAGCATAGTGCAGAATTCCAATCACCCCTGCCATAACTATTAGTCTTCTGTAAATAAAAGACTAGACATAGGGCAGAATTCCAATCACCCCTGCCATAACTATTAGTCTTCTGTAAATAAAAGACTAAACATAGGGCAGAATTCCAATCACCCCTGCCATAACTATTAAAGTGTTCTCTAAATAAAAGATTAGACATAATGCAGAATTCCAAACACCCCTTCCATAACTATTAAAGTGTTCTCTAAATAAAAGACTAGACATAGTGCAGAATCCAATCACCCCTGCCATAACTATTAAAGTGTTCTCTAAATAAAAGATTAGACATAATGCAGAATTCCAAACACCCCTGCCATAACTATTAAAGTGTTCTCTAAATAAAAGACTAAACATAGTGCAGAATTCCAATCACCCCTGCCATAACTATTAAAGTGTTCTCTAAATAAAAGACTAGACATAGTGCAGAATCCAATCACCTCTGCCATAACTATTAAAGTGTTCTCTAAATAAAAGACGACATAGAACAGAATTCTAATCGTCCAAGCATAAATTAAAGTTATTCTTTGTGAATTTGTCAAAAAAATCTTAATATTTTAATGAAGAAAATTAAGTGAAATGATTTTCTTCTCATGGTCTGATGATCATGAAGTATAATCATTAACTAAATTCAAAGAAAATCATAAATAACTAATTGATAGTGATTAATTTATTACTTATATACGATGCTCTTGAACAATCTGGCGTATTTGTTTAATCAGTCGGATAATATGCCTAGAGGGTAATAAGAAGAATGTTTGTAAAGGAAATAATTTAATAAAAAAACACGCAACGCTCAGTTAGATTTCGTTATTAAACTAAACATTTTTATTTTGCACACATTTCTCTAACCATGCGTGTTAGTTTTAATGTCCTAGTGGTGTTACCTTACAATAAATTACTCCTAGTTTTATATATAATATTGTAAAGAATGGAATGGGTTAACTAATATTAATTTTTGTAATGAAGATATATGAACGGATATGAGTTTTATATAGACTATGCAATTTATAGATAAGGAAGTTAAACGATGCTGGAATGCAGTTTATTATATTTAGGTTTCTAAAACCTAATATTTATAACTTTCAGGTTCTTCCAGAATTTTAAAATTTTAAAAAGATAAAGAGAGATTTATAGCAGTGTAAGTTGTAAGATCGGTAAAAGAACATTTTTAATTTTCTTGAATACTTATTTATTCTCATAAATTCTGAGAGATTTAAACGTTTCAAAGTCCTATGACTTCAATAAAGTGGTTTTTAAAAATGTCTATCTGTTGTTAATAAAAGTCTTCCTGAAAAATTTAGTTTCCAAGATATTGATAAAAATAAAATTTATCTCCAGTAGGGAGAAAAAATTATGATATTGAATTAGTTTAGAGGGACTAAAACAGGTCTTTTCATCCCTGAGCTCAAAAAGTAGGGAGAAAAAGTAAAAGTAGGGCGAAAAAGTAAAGTAGGGCAAAAAAGTAAAGATTGCACTTAATTATTTTATAAATAGTAGAAAATGAATGGCTAATGTAATGAAGTTGTTGAAATCAGGTTTGCGACACTGCTTTTTCGACCATGTTTATCTTTGTTTATAACCTGCATCTAAATAACCTTCTATTTGAGATAATTCCAATTCTTATTTGATTTTAATATTGAACATATTAAAATCAAATAAAAATTGATCAAAATAAAATTGATTGAGGTAATTACAGTTATTCCCGAGGCGCAGCCGAGGAAATTAAAGAGTCTAATTCCCTCGGCTTCACCTCGGTATTTAGGGACCATGGTTCCTTCGGCTTCGCCTCAAGAACCAACTTTTTCGCTCAGGGAATAATGGCTTACTTCACTCCCTAGGTGCATAAATAACTATTATTTAGCTGGAAATCGATATGTTAACTGATAAATTAATTAAATTAAGACATTATTGCATCATTTAAATGCAGTTTTACTATACACATAAGAAAGTTATTTTTCAAGTTTTTCCTATCAATTGTTTAATTCAATAATATCACCATCTATTAATATTTTCTTTAGGGTTTCGAGTTCATCCTAGAAACCCTAATGCTTTTGGTAGTTTGTCCGTCCGTCGCATCTTGGAGTATATTTCCCGATCTACTGTAGCTAGAGATTTGAAATTTAGTATACAAGTTAAACTTTTTTGCCCAAAAATAGGGAAACTATTGCGGATTTAAACACTCAAAATTTCTGCGATCAGCGATCGATTGCGAATTGATCGCGATATTTTATACTTTTTGTAATTTTTAAGTTGGGTATCATTTTAAAGGTATTAAAATTGGGATTACAAATATACATCGCGTTTTCAAAATGGCAGCCATTTTACCTCAGAAAAAAATGAAACAAAATTGACCACACTACCCCATAAGGACAGGTCCTTAATAAGGCAAAAATACAAAAATATACATCTCTGTAGTCCAATGATATTTCCGGGAGTTGATATAAAAAAGTCAAATATTAGATATTTTAGGGTGCCTTAACTATGAAGACCCAAAATTATTATTTTTCGAAAATTTGAAGTTGGGTATCATTATAAAAGGTATTGAAATTTGGTTCACAAATGTATATCGCGTTTCAAAAATGGCGGCCATTACCCCTAAAAGAACCAAATAAGTGCATATCTAAGATACTAAAGGATAATATATCAACATCTTGCTTCTCAAAATTTTAATTTTTTATACAAATTTTAGTTTTAAAAAAAATAATAATAATGTTCTATTTATGAAGATTGATGACCGAAGAAACCCTTTTAGTAACTCTCTGGCAAGTACTTGAAGGGATTTTTTGCTAAAGATATAGGTAGCGAAGCACCTGCTTCAAACTTATTTTAAATTAAACTAATACAGACATTAACAATAAATTAAAAAATCCTGAAAAGCAAATTTCCAAACAAGGTTAGAGGACATTTAAAATAAAATAAAAAATGCTAAAGATTAATTAAAAAGAAAAAAAAAGATGTAACTCAAAACAACCTTCAATATTTTACCAAATTAGTAACGCGTCTTTTATTCTACTTCAAACAATTTGGTTTCTTTTTAGAAAAAAAGCTCAATGTCAAATGAAAAATTTAATATTCACTTATTTTCTTTATGAGGATAGATTCTCTTGTTATCTATTTCAAAAATCTATATATAAAAAAGAATTAACCTAAATAGCCATAATGATGTCATTATTATTAATTGGTCTAAAAAAGGGAATGATTCAAACCTTTAGAGTTATGTAATTAAAAAAAAAAATGAAAGTACACATCTATGTTTAGGCAAGTGAAAGGACAAAGTAAAACAAGATTCTATTTTTTTTAATATTTAGCCTTTACACAGCATGCTATCTTTAGACTTATTATATTTAAAACAAGTAAGGCTTTACACACCAAGCTATCATTAGAATTACTAAAATTTTAAACCATATGTAATACTTTATATCCTAAAAACGTGTACAAATGTTTCACGCAGAGCTTTCTTTAGGCTCACTGATATTTAAACACAAGTAAGACTCTACACAGCAAGCTATCTTTAGAGATACCAATACAAAAAGGTTTTTACACATATATCTAACCTAAGAATATAAAAGAATACACAACAAGCTGTTTTTAAATTAGAAGGAAGATACAGGATATTCTACAATAAGCTATCTTTAGAGTGTGTACATATCTCTAAAAAATAAAGGATAAATAAAAAGACTTAAAATGCTTAAGACTTGAGGATTCTACACAATAAGCAGTATTTAGAGTTACTAATAATTTAAAAGAATACACAACAAGCTATCTTTAGAATTACTACATATAAAAAGAATGCCGTTAAATTACCAGAAATGTAAGAGTCTACATATCCTGCTACCTTTAACAGTCACTAACAATTACCCTAATAGAAAGGAAAAGATAAGAGATCTGTAAACTACCCAAACAACTGAATACACAGATAGAAACGCGCGGAGAAGGAAATTCAGTTATCCACCTTACCAACCCACGTTAATCCAAACTCATTTATACCTGAACGAAGATATGTAATCTTTATTTTTTTAAAAAAATATCTCCTCAAGGACGATAAATATCGCAATAAGGTGTTCAACTCTTGTACATATTTATATAGCTAACTTATTATAATATATATATATATATATATATATATATATATATATATATATATATATATATATATATATATATATATATATATATATATATATATATATATATATATATATACATATATATATATATATATACATATATATTTATAAATAAAGCAATAGTATGAAATACTAAGAAGAAACACGAATGCTCAACCAACCAATCAGGTTTACAATGTTACCACATATATATATATATATAACCACAGTTCTAGAAACGTAAAAAATAACTAGATATTAACTAAATACAATATTTATTAGAGCTTTTAATTACACAAATGTACCTGTAAATCATCATTTCTTGTGTGTGTGTGTGTATTTATGAGGTATTTAACAATCCTATAATTAAGGGGGAAATTAATGTTCCTTTACCTTTTACAACCCGAAAATTAAATTTTGAAGGATAATTATTTTAAAATATATGATTTAAAAAAAAAAAAAAAAAAAAAAAAATCTTTTTTATTTATTATTTTTTTGTCACCTAAATTAAAACAACCTTTTTTGGTAGTAAAGTTTGATGCTAAATTAAAATTAATGAAAATAGATCCAAGGTTATACACTCTTACTCTTATTTGCGAGCAAGACAACGCGAGCAAGACAATAATAAAATATGTTGCTGTCTTTTTCTATAGTAACAGGTACAGATAGATAAGAAATTGGCAATGTTATGTCACGGTGATAATAATAAATGACGGGTGTACCATGTTCATCTCTGGCAAGACAGTTGAGAACGACGACTTATAATCGGGCCTTTTCAGGACCATCACTAAAATATTTATTATAAGGAAAGAATTCGAATACAGTTATTCTTATTTTAATATTTTGATAGAACACAACTTGTTTATAAAACAGGTTGAATATTAATAAAGTACTTGCAAGTTAAAACTTCCTAATCCTTATATTATTTATTGATCATTTTATGAGGGTGTCACACATCTAGGTCATATACACCCAAAACATTTTTTGAAACGCTGAAAACAAGAAAAAACAAAAAAAATACGTCGCGTGAGTAGTGATTTAGTGATATTTTTAAATACAGTCCTTGTAATCGGTCCTTTTCAGGACCACAGTTAAAATCAACCATTTTATAAGTAATTATAAGCAAAGTAATGATTATTAATCAACCATTTTATTTTTAAGCAATTAAGTAAAGTAATGATTATTTTATTTATTTTTATTGTTTAATTAATTAAAACCTTGTTTTTTTTTTAAATGACAAGTACAGTTATATGATAAATACTCCTATATATATTTTATTGACATTTAAATAAAATATAGAACTAAAATAATTGCAAGGTTAAACTTTCTATAAAATAGGAAGTAAATATAATTGCAATGAATGTAAGTAAATGTTATTCTGTATTTCGTTCATACCCTAATGAAATACTTCTCTTTTTTTATTCAGGAGCTATTTTTAAAAAGGTACGGTATCTATTTATACAAAAATCGAAATAACGTTGACTCACTGACTGACGGATCACGGTATTACTGGAACTACTAAATCAATGACGATAAAATTTATGTAGTTTGGATTTGTAATATAAATAATTTTCGGGTGACTAATACTCCTAGTTTCGAGTTTCTACTAAGCTCTTTCCTTGGGGAAATAATAGTAATTTAGAGCATTAGTTTATGTTTATGTGGCAACTGGTAAGAGTTAGGGAAAACAGTTCCAACAAAAACCCTAGGCACAAGGTTTCAAACCAGGGATTAAAACATATGACTAGATAAAAATAGACAGGAAAACAAAACAAAAGCAATATAAATAAGTAGCATACGTTCAATAACTATGGACAATAATAACATTAAATATTTGGTAACTAGGTACTGATTAAATAAAATTACTAGATAATTTTAACTTTGGACTAGATTATTATTTATTTTTACTGAGGTGTTTTATAGCAAAATATGTTTCAGTCTTTTATGTTTGTACTTTTTAGGGTCCGTAGGTAAAACCAAGGATATTTTTCTGCGTGTCTGTCCGTCCGTCCTGTCGCCTGCTCTCACGGCTACACCTTTCGTCCGATCACTTTGAAATTTGGCATGTATGTGTCTTGTACCTGCCCACATATTTTAAAAATATAGCGACGTAAAAAAAATATTTTTCAAAAAAATTAGGGTAAAAAAACTTAAGGGTTAAAATTTTTTATTTTTTTTCGACACCGTGAGGGGTATCATATGAAAGGGTACGTCGAGCTGATTACAAAAATATATAATTATTTGGTTATAACTTTGATAGGGCGAGCGTAGGCAAGTTTGAAGTGGGTGTGAAACGTGTCCCTCCCCTCTATCTCGCTTATGTGAAGTGCAAAAAATCTGAAAAAAATCCTGAACATTCTTCGACCAAAAGTAAAGATACCACTTTTTGGAAATTTCGAAAAAAATATTTTTTTATTTTTTATTGACAAAATACGTTTTTTATAACTTTGGTATTTTCGATGTATTTATATGGTTGTAGTCCGGTTCTGTGGCAAAAAAAATACTTTATCAGAAGTTTGTTTATGTGTTTTGAGAATATCAGACCCATAGGATAGTTCAAAGTAAGCTTTTTAGCATTTTAAAAAACACCATCAATAGGGTACTACTTAAACTATACAGTGTGGCCTACGGACCCTCGCTGTGTGCTGACTAGCACACACTTGACCTGTTTATTATATTTTAATTTCAAGGTGTTAAGGCCGGAATTGCCTATTTCATTTATTAAAGGATTGATGTCACTATTTCGACAACTTTCAAAAAATGTTTTGGTAAGATTTATAGTAATTTGTTTTATATATGGAATTTCGAGAGTTGTGTGTATTTCTTTTATTTTTTAATTTCCTATGATGCGACAAACATTTATTCT
The DNA here is from genome assembly GCA_951217055.1 of Gerris lacustris. Lineage (NCBI taxonomy): Eukaryota > Metazoa > Arthropoda > Insecta > Hemiptera > Gerridae > Gerris > Gerris lacustris. The sequence continues at coordinate 13,009,875 of OX578277.1, forward strand.
GAAAGACTTAAAGTGGTTTAAAATTTGAATCGGACATGGAACTCCAGACGGGCAAGCGTATAATAGAATCGGTCTCATAAACTGCTTATAAATCAGTACCTTGTTAATTATATATCACTTACTGATTCACTGACTCATCACGATATCTCTAGTATCATTTGACCCCCCTGGGGAATCGCTGAGAAATCTTTTTATGATTCACAATTTTGATTCATATTGACGGCCATTTTTACTATCCAAATTGGTCATGATGATGTCTACCAAACATAACAAATAAATTTAGTGAATCTAATCTGGTTTTCTAATCGGTCATTTTGATTTAAATTAAAGTCATTTTGAATCGGACATGGAACTCCAGACGGGCAAGCGTATAATAGAATCGGTCTCATAAACTGCTTATAAATCAGTACCTTGTTAATTATATATCACTTACTGATTCACTGACTCATCACGATATCTCTAGTATCATTTGACCCCCCTGGGGAATCGCTGAGAAATCTTTTTATGATTCACAATTTTGATTCATATTGACGGCCATTTTTACTATCCAAATTGGTCATGATGATGTCTACCAAACATAACAAATAAATTTAGTGAATCTAATCTGGTTTTCTAATCGGTCATTTTGATTTAAAATGGTGGCCATATATGTATTTGAAATTAAGTCCACTTAACAGATTTCTACCAAGAAGGGATTTCCTGAAAATCTATCCCAAAGGGGGAAACAAGTAAGGCGTGCTTCACGTAAGTACGTGAGGCGATAATAATCACCGGTTTTGTACGATTATTTAAATTATTAAGTGTAAAATTTTAATAGTTGCATATTCTTTTTCTACACAACAAGACCTTTAAATTGATATATAACATGTCATGGTGGCTAAAAACTTCTTTTAGTCGCCCACCATATTGGAAATGTGTGAAAACTCCAAAAAGTGTACAGTCGTCACAAATGCCGAAATGCAACTGTGTGCCGAATTTCATGATCCTAGCTATAGTAGTTTATGAATTGAAACATGGCAACGGACAGACAGACAGAGCCGTTATAAAAGAGATTAGATATTCTTGATTAGCAAGTCAATTTTAATGCTTTTTAAATGTATTTAATAAGCATATCGTATTAAAAAAGAATACAGGGTGATTCAATTCAAAGAATGAACCGATTCCCTGATTAAATATTTTATTAAGGAAAAATAGAAAAAAAAAAAAAATTATAATACAATTATTCTACACAGAGTCAAGTTTTAATTCACGTGTTCGATATGGCCACTCCTTGCTGCACGTACAACATCAAGACGATATGAGAATTCTTCTCCCAAACACGTTGAAGCATATCAGGATCAATTGAATTGATCCTTATTATTCCATGTTTTAAGTTATCCAGGTCAGTTGGTAACTGCACTGTTATCACTGATTTAGTTTCTGAGAACACAGAAACGCCTTCTGTGAGAAGTCGCCATTTTGACAGCCAACAAACAAACGAGCGTTTTTGGGAGACCGATACACCAGGCGCGGTCACGTGGCGACCATCTAAAACTTAGAAACCTAATCTTTCAAACAGCTAAAACCCTCATTCTGATTCATACATTCACTTACAAAATGATTTGATCGTGGAATCAGATCATTCTTTGTGTATCACCCTGCGTACATTAATAATAACACACTCCGCAGCAAAACAGGGGAATCCATAATAATAAAAAGTTCTGAAGTAATAACATGGATGCAGCACTTTTTTAGAAAAAATCTTCTCACATTGAACGATCCTTCATAATAATCTGCTTGGTTTTCCGGGGAAATCCGCGTCACGACGGGGTTGAAGTCCGACGTTTCGCTTCTACTACTGGAAGCTTCTTCAGGGGTGTGGTGCATCGTGATGTTTACTCAAAGCAAATACAAGACTTCTTGTTGATGAGAAGATGAGTCTTGTTGTTCCTTCGAGTAAACATCACGATGCATTACCCCCCTGAAGATGCTTCCAGTAGTGGAAGCGAAACGTCGGATTTCAACCCCTTCGTGACGCAGACTTCACCGGAAAACCAAGCTCTTTAGACAAATCTACCCGCGGAAGCCTACGCATCAAGTGGTCCTTCAATAAGTACAACTTATCTTATTTAAAACCTATATGTGTATCTGTGTATGTATATGTAGCTGTAAAGAAAGATAGAAAGACGGATAAGTAAACACTCTCTAGCTAAGAATTGAATTACATATCCGCTGCTTTCCGCTCGAAAGCTTTAACGACTTAAATGTATGTAATACAATGTTATGTCACGCTATATAATAACAACAACAAAAAATGACGCGTGAACAAAGCTTATCCAAAGGCAGACATTTTAAATTATAAGCTTATAAACGGTCCTTTTCAGGACCACAATCAATCAAATTAATAATGGTAATTTAACGAGTTTACATCGGAGATCGGAGTTCCAATCTAAATATTATATGTATACTTATATTGTATATATACATACATATTACGTATACATATATATAAATTAAGAGCTAAAGTAAAATCTCGACAAGCAATATAAAAAATAAAAATGCAGCCTTCTCCTTATCACGCATATTATAAAGTAAATCATATTATAACTTACAATAATGATGAAATAATATTGCTAGCAACTAGGATATTTACCTGTAACAAAGAAAAATACACATTAGAATTATTAAACATAAAAAAATAAATAAATATAGGTTACAAAATAGTTATAATTTGTTAAAGAGAAAGATAGTTGTTTCTACTGAGTTTTTGTAGAACTTACTCATAGTGAATAAACACTCAGAGTAAAATAAGTTAGTTGTTTCTACTGAGATTTTGTAGAACTTACTCATAGTGAATAAACACTCAAAGAGTAAACTAAGTTAGTTGTTTCTACTGAGATTTTGTAGAACTTACTCATAGTGAATAAACACTCAAAGAGTAAACTAAGTTAGTACTTTCCACTGATATCTTGTATAGAGAACTTACTCATAGTGAATAAAGACTCAAAGAGTAAACTAAGTTAGTTGTTTCTACTGAGAAATATGTAGAACTTACTCATAGTGAATAAACACTCAAAGAGTAAACTAAGTTAGTTCTTTTCACGATATCTTGTATAGAGAACTTACTCATAGTGAATAAAGACTCAAAGAGTAAACTAAGTTAGTTGTTTCTACTGAGAAATATGTAGAACTTACTCATAGTGAATAAACACTCAAAGAGTAAACTAAGTTAGTTGTTTCTACTGAGAAATATGTAGAACTTACTCATAGTGAATAAACACTCAAAGAGTAAACTAAGTTAGTTCTTTTCACGATATCTTGTATAGAGAACTTACTCATAGTGAATAAAGACTCAAAGAGTAAACTAAGTTAGTTGTTTCTACTGAGAAATATGTAGAACTTACTCATAGTGAATAAACACTCAAAGAGTAAACTAAGTTAGTTCTTTTCACGATATCTTGTATAGAGAACTTACTCATAGCGAATAAAGACTCAAAGAGTAAACTAAGTTAGTTGTTTCTACTGAGAAATATGTAGAACTTACTCATAGTGAATTAAGACTCAAAGTGTAAACTAATTTAGTTCTTTTCACGATATCTTGTATAGAGAACTTACTCATAGTGAATAAAGACTCAAAGAGTAAACTAAGTTAGTTATTTCTATAGAGATTTTGTAGAACTAACTTATAGTGAATAAATACTCAAAGAGTAAACAAAGTTAGCAATGTTGGTTTACTACTGATACTGTTTAGAACTTCTCATAGGGAATAGAAAATAAACATTCAAATAGTACCTAAAGGGTATAGGGTCTGGAAGGATTTCTTGTTAAGAGCTTTATAGCGGTTTAGGGTCGTTGAAAGGAGTTTCTAGGTGCAGGTGGGCGGATTAAGACTTCAAGTTGAAGGTTGTATGATTATAAATTATAATACAAAATTGAACAAGACCCACATTAATTGCTAAAATTACATTTAAATACACTTATAAATTTCTACCAGTAAACTTTAATCGACAAAATAAATTAAAAAATACATATAAAATCAAGGACATATCCGGGTTCATTCGCCGCAATAAAGGAGCGCTGTTTTTTTTCGGTTTTGTCGGATTAATTAAGGATAAAAAAAAAAACTGTTCAATATTAAATCATGAAAAAACAGGCCATTTTTCAAGTATCTTTCTTAAAAAATGCTCTTTCTCGTCGAAGAAACTAAGTACGTATTCTTGATTAAATTTTATAACAAAATAATAGGGTTTTATGAACGCTCATTTTATAGGTTTCTGTACGAAGTAAGAAATGAAACCTTATATAACGGCTCTGTCTGTCTGTCTGTCCGTTAGCATGTTTCAATTCCTAAACTACTATAGCTAGGAACATGAAATTAGGCCTACAGGTGCATCTCGGCGTTTGTGACAACTGTACACTTTTTGGATTGTTCACACTTAATATTTCTAAGATGGCGGCCAATATGGCGGGAGACTAAAAAAAGGTTTTAGTTACCATGGCATGTTATACATCAATTTAAAGGTTTTGAAGTGTAGAAAAACAATATGCAACTATTAAAATTTTACAGCTTATTATTTTAACTTAATCGTAAAGAAACCGGCGATTATCGCTTCACGTGCTTACGTGAAGCGCGTCTTACTTGTTTTTTCCTTAAAACGCTTTTCTTTTGTAGGGGGGGGGGGGGGGGGGGGGAGAGAAAATTATGTTCTCTTATAAGGAAATGTCTAATGTCATGATAGTTCTGCATATCAGCATCAGCATATAATCTACAGGGTGGAGCGCGGCAGACGTATGAATTTGAAGAGGGGATTGCTCCCTTCCTATTGGTCCTAGACGGTTGAGAGTAGGGTCGTTTGAAAGAGGGGGGCAGGAAGTTTATGTTTCACGTTTCAGCAGGACGGGGCCAAAGCCCACACAGCAAGGGTTTGCGTACTCTTTTTGCAAGACAGATTTCCCGGGCGTCTCATCTCTTTAAGAGGCGATTTAAACTGCCCAGCAAGATCGCCCGATTTGGCTCCTAGTGATTTTTTTCTGTAGGGATACCTTAAATCCTTGGTGTACAGCGATCGTCCCAGAACCCTGGAAGCCCTCAAGAACATCATTCGAGCCAAAATTGCCGAAATTCCTGGGCAAATGCTCGAAAGAGTGCACAAAAACTTCGAAAAAAGGCTTGATCAGTGTTTGGGGTGTGAGAGGAACCACTTATCCGATACTTTGTTTAAATCTAGGTAAATTTAAATTTCCCATGTTATTAAATCAGGAAAAAAATTTTTAAAAAATTATTTTGTAACATTCTGTGCTTTATTACATTTTCAAATTCATACGTCTGCCGTGCTCCACCCTGTATATTATTTTCAAGCAAACAAATTTGACCCTATTAATACCTAGACAAATGTAACTAATAAGCCAACCTTGCGGTCGATACAAAAAAACAACTAAAAGTACCTACATTACTATATTAAGTTTTTTTTATTTCTTTACCAATAAAGTGAATGGATTTTAAGTAAAATAATAGGTATGTTAAGGTAAACAAGTATATAAATAATAAGTGTTAAGAGTGCTACAGTGAGAATTAATAGATCCATAAACAAAGTCTAGTGCAAGAAAAACAAATAATATCAAATATCCGTAAAAAAACAATTCTTAAAATTATAGTTATATACCAGTTTTGAAATCTCTCTCCTCCTTCTTAATACACTCAAATACACACACATAAATATATATATATATATATATATATATATATATATATATATATATATATATATATATATATATATATATATATATATATATATATATATATATATATATATATATATATATATATATATATATATATATATATATATATATATATATATATATATATATATATATATATATATATATATATATATATATATATATATATATATATATATATATATATATATATATATATATATATATATATATATATATATATATATATATATATATATATATATATATATATATATATATATATATATATATATATATATATATATATATATATATATATATATATATATATATATATATATACACAATAGAAATAACATATTTCTTATACAGTTTTATTGTTTGGTAATATTTAATTTACAATTTTTGGATTTGTAGAACGCCTTAAAAGGAATGACGTTCTTAACTAAAATAGGTGAATTGTACTGTAATATAGAAATTATGAAATATATAAGAATTGGTTTTTTTAAGTTATTGTGTTAAAGAAATAATATTATTCATTTTACATCATGAACATTTTTAGATTGGTAATATAGGGTTTGAGTTTAAGACTTAAAAAAAAGATATATTGATTTTAATACAATATAATGCCCACCTAGTCGTAAATTATTATTTATAAATAATAATATATTATCAGGTGTTCTTTATTTGTCTTAATTCGTTATTACAATTAGGTAAAGTTATGTAATATCATGCCCTTATGCAGGGTGACCCGCGATAAAATGTCATAACGAAACTGGTGGATTCTATGGGTCAAATTCAACAAAAAATGTCGAGTAAGCATATGCCCATTTCTCAATAGTTTTCGAGATATCGATTTATTTCTTTTTTTTAAAGAGTTTCACGAAAATTTTCAAAAAATGCCTAATACATATCTCAAAAACTAAATGAGATAGAGAAATTGGGCTAAGGAACAATTTTAAAGAACATAAAAACATTTTAAATGAGAATCGCTAATTTATTTCCAAATTATTTATTAATTAGGTGCTTACATCCTTAGTAGAAGCCCTCTCCTATGTATTAACTTCCTAACATTAGAAGACTACTACTTTTACTTTGTCCCTGTTCAACCCTGAAGCATAGAATTTTATAAATTCTCTTCTCGACATATATTAATTTTCTTCTTTAGCTACTATAAGTGTACTTACCAAATCTCAGATCTCTAGGACCACTGGAAGCTGAGATAATAGTGTTATTAAATCCAAGATGGTAGTTATAATAAAAGATAGCGGCCATATATTGAAGTGATAGTACCTTTAATTTTCTTCTTTAGCTACCATAAGTCTATGTATCAAATTTAAAATCTCGAGGTCCACCGGAAGCTGAGATAATAGTGTGTGATTAAATCCAAGATGGTGGCTATAATCAAAGATGGCGGCCATATGTTGAAGTAAAAGTACCTTTAATTTTCTTCTTTAGCTACTATATAATGTATGTACTGAATTTCAGATCTCTAGTCCTCTTGAAGCTGAGATAATAGAATGTTAATAAATCCAAGATAGCGGCTATAATTCAATATGGTGGCCATACATCGAAATAAAAATGGCCGCACTTTTCTATTTACGGTACACTCTATCTGTGCACCAAATGTCAAATCTCTATGTCAATGGGAAGTAGGAGAATTAGTGATCAGTCAGTCAATCACTGTCACTCTTAGTTTTATATATATAGATTATAGCAAATATAATGTTTTTATATCAGCGTTTCAAAGATTTAATCAAGAATATGTTAGTGTGAGGACTCAATTTAAAATTACACATATTTCCGTCATCTTGAATTAAAATGGCCTATTGGAAAATACTTTTTCTAAAATTGTTTTTATGTCATAAAATAAAGTTATAACAAATTTTTTAAGGTCGTAGACAGTGGCGTAACTAAGAACTCCAGCGCCCCCCCGCAACTTTTGAAAATGCGCCCCCCTATAACTTACAAAATTTACCCTCCCCCCTCCCTTATTCTTTTTCCCTCTTTGTTAGTAAAATAAATGACATAAAAATATTATGTTTAATAAACTCGATGCTGCATTTTGTTTATTAAAACATTTAAATTAAATGCATAATATAATATAATATAATACTCTATCTTACATGAATTTAAGTATCAATTTATCAAAATTTAAAGAGCACAGACGGATGAAATTAATCTGGGATTATATGCAGGCTACTTTTAACAAACCATCCTAATTTCAGCACCTCGCACGAGAGCTATACTATAACTAAAACTAAGCAGAAGCTTCATACTTTTATTTGATTAATAGATAACAATTCCTAAGCTAGGTAAGAAAAGAGTTAGAAACTAAATAAAAAGAGGTTGTGATAGGGAAAAAGAAGTAAGGGGAATTAAGAAAGAAAGAGAAATACATATATAAATATAGTATAGCAAAGACAGTTGATAGAGATCGAGATCGAGATGGAGGTATGACTAGTTTAAGTTTGGAACAGACTTACTTATCTCTTACTGCTAAAGCCAGATTAGAAAAGATAACTTTTAGTTGTAACAAACACTTCATCTCCTACCAGTCCAAAATGATGAAGGGAGTCCGATATTTTTATGCATATACATAATTATATAATTATATTATAGGTATAGTGACACTTAACTTAAAAACCAAACTGAGCTCTGAGCTCTAAACCATATCATCTCATAATATTCTCACCCTGATTTAACCTCTTAATTTGTTTCATCTCCCAACAATAATTTTATTAAAATAATTCCGCCTACAGAGAGTTTCTTTTAATTTTTATTATAAAATATTATTGTTTACTAATTTTTTGGCGCCCTCCTAGAGCCGGCGCCCCCCCGCACGGCGGGGGTTGCGGGGGCGCTATTTACGCCACTGGTCGTAGAAGTTCTAGAGATATAGTCAGGACTAATTTTTGCTCATAAATAGCCACCATTTTAAATCAAGATGCCGGATCGTAAAAATATTTTTTAACAAGCACCTAGGGAAATCCCTAAGAGGAATCTTTGTAAAATATTGCATGGTCAGAGGTCCTGCGGTTCTAGAGATATCGCGGTAGGTCAGTAAGTGGTTTTTGGATTTAATACAAAAATATTACTACATACATACATACTATTATTAAAATGTTAAATATTATACCACACAAATTCAATCCTAGTCAGTCAGTCAGTCATTGGCATTTGGATTTATACGAATATGTAACATAAATATATAAATTCTTTTTATATTCAATAGTTTCCCACAAACCCAAGAATAGAATAAAAACAAAAAACAGAATTAAGTCACGACTGGCTATATGTCACTACATTGTTTTCCAAATCAACCAAAGGAATCAATATTACCAAATAGAAACACCTATCTATACCACATCTTACTTTTATCTATTACTACATTATTTTATAGAACACTTGGATAGTATTTGTAAAAAAAAAAAAGTTTGAAGAAAAAATATTCCTTTGTTTACGAGTGTACTTATATTTCTCAAAGGTATGTGTACAGTTTATTTTTTCTGGGTTGAGGTTTCATAAAACATAATTTATATATATATATATATATATATATATATATATATATATATATATATATATATATATATATATATATATATATATATATATATATATATATATATATATATATATAAGCAGGTAGTAAAACGATGTAGTAGTTGTAACTAGTTATTGAGAATTTGACACGGGGATAGTGCGAACCTGGGTTCATTGTTTTGTCATTTAGTTTGATTTCGCAGTGGAATTTTTTTTTTTTTTCTTATCGACATCTATTTTTCTATTTTATCTAAGTGAAAAATGCACTTGTACATTTTTTTCTGTTTTTCTCTCTTTCTTATATTTTATTGTTTATATTTTGTTTTTTATAATTGTAGTATATATTATTTTAAATAGCATAAATTTAACACTATAAGTAGTTTTCCCATAAAAAAAACATCCTAGTTTCTGGGATAATGTAACACCGAGATGGGAGTGTTACAATAAAAATATGTCCAACTATATTAGATCGATCGACAACTCCGTACAAAATTTTCTCATATATTAATATCATCTAAAAAAAATATGGGATAATTGAGAAAGAGTTTTTATAAATTAAAATTTCTTTTGTTTAATATAATTTTTCATGTGATAGGTGCTTATCAGTGATTCTGTGAATCATTATTTTATGTCACTGTCCTATAATTATTGACATTCGCAACTGGATAGGATAAAACACCACAAGCGCAATAAGCTACCTATGTGATAGGTGTATCAGTGGAGACTACTACTTACAATATATTTTACTAAGTAGTTTGAGCTCGAAATTTGTCAGCCAATTTCTATAAATTTGGATTTATACGTATTAGGATTACTTATGGCATGAAAATTCTTCCTTTAGCACAGCACTTACAGAAATAAACAAGATTCCAGGTAACAATGAAGGGATTAATATTAAGAACCCTCCTCGGCCCAAGCGACGAAACTCAACTTCTTTTTTAACTTTCTCACATAAAAAAGTATTATGATAGCACGATAATTCAATTTTGATGGATTTACACGTTTCAAGTTCCCCTGAGTCCAAAAAAGTAGTTTTTAAAAAATTTCTGTCTGTCGTCTGTGCAGACTCGTAGAGGCTAAACTACCGGGCCGATTTCGATGAAATTTGGCATACATGTTCAGACAAATCATATCCCTAGGCGAAATCGAAAAATTAATTTTTTCCCTGGTAGGCTGTGAAATAGTAACTTTAGAGCCTAAAAAACATAGCTAAAATCCATTTTTTCATTACGTGGACTTAAAAAATCTTTTCATTACTCCTAGCTGTAAAGAAAAAATCTTTTACGTCCTAGGAACTAAAAGATTTTTATTTTCCGGCGGGAAGTTGTCAAAACTACCGTCAGTAGCGCTGCAGTCTTTGTAGAAATGCATCTAGTACGATTAAAATCCGCTAGATGTCAGTGCGTTTTATTTATCTTTTCTTATAGTGTAACCTCTTTTTAAGGTTTCTTTTTTTTAAGTCTTAAGTATGTACTATAATTTGTTATTATTATATATTGGTTAGTGATTAATATTTAATGTTTTTTCATTGTCTGCTACCTCGGAAAAAATAGCATATGCTACGCGACTGAGAACTTGGCAATATTTACTGTCTCGCTTCGCTCGACAGTAAATGTAATTGCCGCGGTAAAGAAAAAACTCACTTCACAGCCTAGTAACATAATATACTATTAGCTCCAAATTTGGGGCGCTACCCGCAAAAACTCTAAAAAAGAGTGAAAAAAAAATCTCAAAAACGGGTTCGACGATTTTGATTATTTAAATACGAATCTAACGATAAAAGCCGTTTTCCCGGGAAAAATCTAGTTCCTGAGAGAAAAGCTTTAAACGTGGATGGAGAGAGGCCGGGTTCGATTCCCCACCGAAGAGAAGTTATTTTTATGACAAATTTTGATAAAATGTTCAACAATAATTAAATGTACCTAAACGAAACTAATAAATGAAAAACACTGGCCTAAGTATAAATGAGAAAGTTTGTCTGAGTTGTCTCGGACCGATTTTTTACTGACACACAATATAGTATTGTGATTAATAGTTATTTTTGTTTTGTTTGTTGGCAGGTTGTTAAGAACGAGCGGTAGTTTAAAGCTAGTAGTAGCGGTACTGTTGCTGATACAGTATGTAACAGTAGCAAGATGTACTCAGGTACAGGATACTGTTATCAGTGAAGACTTGATAGATGACAGTGAGACAGCAGGTGCTGAGTCTATGTTAAGGCTTGAACCAAGACATCTACTATCAGGTTCAGCTGATCATTGCGTCCTTCATAAAGCACTTCTTCATCAGGGACCCTTCCCACAGGTAAATATCATCATCTGTACTGTAAATTTTGGAGTTATCTGCATTTCATTGGCTTGGCATACTGACTCTGGCTTTAAGCCCAACGTTCGGTACTCATATAACACCGTGATATAAATATGTAACTATTTAAATAAATAGACATCCATCCAATTGCCAATGCCATTTTATACGTCTTTAAACGCCTGATGGAGTCAACGTACCGACCTAAGACTGGTCGTCCGATACAGCAACTCACACTTCAAGCGACTACACCTGAGTTTAGGTTAGACGACTAGGGGCGACTAGGGTCGTCCACAGAAGACGAGTCTATACTCTTTACGCTATTCAGTAGCGACTGTATTCCAAATCAATTTCCCGGTGATGACCTCCTAGCAAGTATTTTTAAAAAAATGGAATACATTCTAAAATTAATCTAGATCTAGAGGACGTATAGTTTTTGAAGAGTTTCCACCTGACTGCGAACTAGAGGAGAAGTTAATGTTAGGTAATTCAATGCTAGCTAAAAGGGAATCGTTAGATGAATCCCACCAACGTGCTGCATGGTGGTTTAAAAAAGGGTCCAAAGAAGTTAATGCCCACTTTAGAATCTGCAAATTTTTGCCCACAGTTTCCTTTTAAACATCACAAAATTGACACCAGCAATTTATAATAGCTTGTCCATAATGCCTAACCAAGGGTGTTTTACAGTGCTGCATCAGTATTATAAAACTAACTTTTTTGTCTCCATATTCATGGTTGTATGCATGGTTGGCATTGACAAGGAAAAAAAGGTCAAAGTTGAGTCTAGATTGGTGGCAAAGAGGCAACTTCATGCGCAAGTTGGCATTCCGGGAAGATCAGTAGCTTGTAGTCGCATACAATTGGTCACTCAAGATCGCTAGCATTCAGAAACATTCTGTGCATTGGCATCTATGCTCAAACTATTAGTTGCTTCAAATAAGCCGTTGGTCGTAACAGCCTAAACCCAAGGCGCCCATATGCTGATTATATTTTAAATCGACAACCAAGAAGATCAGTATAATCTAAAGCAAATTTCTAAATTTGTCAGAATCCTCCCACTGTATTTATTTAAAGACGTGTATTTTTACGTGTAAATGTTTCATTTACTAAATGTATTTGTATTTTTGTCGACAGTATGTCATGTACAAGAGTCATATTCCGGATTTGAAGGAGTTCACGCTATGCTCATGGCACAAATTCTACAATCACTCAACTGACCATCCCATCTTTAGTTACTCAGGTATTACGCATATTTTAAATATATCTATTTTGATCATTTGAAGCACTCCGATTTCAAGGGCATTAATTTAGTTTTGAAAAGCGTCTAATTACAAGTAGGGGAGGTTCCCTTACTTTAGACACTTGCCCCCAGCAATTCCATGGAAAGAGGAAATATTATCTGTGCTACTACTTGTCTTAGCGCAGCTTGGCAACACTGTTGCAGCAACCTAACAGCCTTCACCAGATATCATATCAAGTGTTATTAGGTTTGTTCCAACCAAGCATTGTACCGTCCGCGGGATCGTCACGGGCATGCGCAATGGATAAAAGCCATTCCAAGCCGACTTGTGACAGTGTTTCGTACAGTCCACGAAACTGTTCCAACCTGGGCAGGGATCGTTCACTGTACGGTCCCAACGATCCTCTGACAATACCATGTACTGGTTTGTATGACATGCGCAGTTATGTCAATAGTCACAAATATCCACAGGAAGGTTCCTTAATGTTAGGTTTCCTTGAATGTTTTTAATACAGTGCGAATTATAGTTCTAAACCCGTTCCAACCTGACATAATTTTATTACAGTACAATGTTAGCGCATGCGTATAAAACCAGACCTAAACGATTCCCAAAGGATCCGCGGGACGATACAAAGGACGGTACAAATACGAGGGGTTAGAACAAACCTATTAGCAATAGTTGCTAAGAGTCCAAGATTATCCCCTCTACATTTAATTTTAATAGAAATTTGTCAAAAAAAACAACGATATTTTATGGGAAACAAACTTTAAGCCTACGGTCAACACCAAAAGGATAAGTAGGATCGAAACAATTTTGAATATTCCAAAAAAAAGATAAGAAATCAGAAGAAAACATTTGATTGATATGAAACAAAGTACAAAGGTCAATTATAGTGTTAAAATAATTAATATAAAAATGCCATTTTTCAAAACTGGTCTTATTTTCAACTTTTTTTTTTTTTTTTTTTTTTTTTTTTTTTTTGGTTTCTGTATTCTTTACCTTAGTTGTATCTATGATGTGCAAAATTTGGGGAAGATTGAATGACGGTAAGTGGTTCAAAATTGGGGTAATAGGTGTGCGATGAAACTTAAAAAGCAAATAAATATGACGCCATTTTTTTTTTTTTTTTTTTTTTCTGTATTCTTCACCTTAGTTGTATCTATGTGCAAAATTTGGGGAAGATTGAATGACGGTAAGTGGTTCAAAATTGGGGTAATAGGTGTGCGATGAAACTTAAAAAGCAAATAAATTTGACGCCATTTTGTTTTTATTTTTTGGTTTCTGTATGCTTCACCTTAGTTGTATTTATGTACAAAATTTGGGGAAGATTGAATCACGGGAAATGGTTCAAAATTGGGGAAACGGAAATGTGCGATGAAACTTACAAAGCAAAGTGATATAAGACCAGTAATGAATTTTAGTTTGATGAAAATTCAACTAAACTATTTGGCGGCAATTTCCTATGGCTTACGAAAAATCATCGAAACGAGTGTTTTTCTGTTTAGATGGATGATTTCACGGAAAAGCCAGGTAGAACCAGTTCCAGTTACTTTCATAATACATATTATTTATTATGTACTATGGATTATAAAACAACCGCAACATAAATATTATAGCTTACCAAATATGATAAAGTTAATTAAAAAATAATACTAAGCATCATTATTATTAAAAAATATTTAATTAGATTATTTTCATACAGTATACATGCATACATACATAATATACTTATTTATAATATATATTAAGTAGCCTTGTGATAAAAACAAATGAACATTTATTACGTTTTTTTTTTTTTTTTTGTTTTTTTTAAATTAACCGGAACTTTCAAAAATATGTTTAATTAAACTTAAACCATTTACGACTAAAATGAATAAATGATAAACAATAGAAATAAATAATTATAATTATAACGATAAGCATATTATATAAAGAGATACTAAGTAAAGTATAAACAGTCAAGGATAGTGTGTGTATGTACTAAATATCTATCATTTTTATAAATTAAAAAATTGATTTTATTTTAACGATAAGCATATATTATATAAAAAGATGCTAAGTAAAGTATAATCAGTCAAAGATAGCGTTTGTATGTAATGTACTAAAAATAATTTTTATAAATAAAAAAAAAAATATATATATATATATTTTTTAAATTTAAAATTGTTGCTAGTTATATAAAATATTTGTAAAAATATAAAATTAAAAATTACAATGTGATTAGTAAAAAATTAAATTAAATTATTTAGAAATAATATAATTTCTTAGTACTATTTATTCTTAATATAAGTTTTGTATTTATATTATATGAATATTTCGTTAGATTTAAAAAGAAATATTAATATTCAATTTGTTATCTTTAAATTTTATTGAATACATTTTGCTCTTATATAATATAAATCTATTATTATCAAATGAATCATTATAAATAAATAATATAAAATGAATGAATCCGTAGTTTTGTTGTTGATTGTTAGTATTTTAACGTTTATGGTCAACGCTAAACCGTTTTGGGAAGAACAAAGCGATGAAGAATGCTTGGAAAAAGGATTTAGGGTAAGTACATTTACCAATATTTTAATTTGTTTTCTGTTTTTAATATATAATCATTACACCCGGATTATATCTTGAAATACGCATAATGTAAACTTTAAAATATCAATCAAAATTCTTCGCATTGAAGCAGGATCCTTTTTATTCTAAAAGACAAAGGTAGGGCAATAAAATTGTCTGGAAGGTTAAAGCAGGCCATAAAGCAATTATGATTTCTAGCACAAAATGATTTAACTATTTTTGTAATGTGGTTGAGCATTCACGACAACGATCGATAATGGATAAGAAAAACTAGCAAATCTAATCCAAGCATTGATAAAAGAAACTAAAATTTGATTTTTATACAAAATTCGTCGCATCTTTTGTTAAAAAAAAACTGATAGTTTATTTAGCACAAATAATAAGCAGAGAGTTGGTTCCTTCTTTTAATATTAATAATTTAGAGTTATTTTTGGTTTTTTGAATAAACGATTATTTTTTGGATTGCAGTGTATGGGAAACTACAAAGTGGACGAGGTATGCTGTGAAGATATGGTATGCTTGTGGAATAGATATACAGGGGTTGGGTATTGTCAAGACACCTCTTCGGAGGATGAAGATGGAAACCAAATAAGAGAAGATGAGGATGATGATGACAGCGACGATCGAGATAATGGCAGTGACGATCGAGATGATGACAGTGACGATCGAGATGATGACAGTGACGATCGAGATGACGACAGTGACGATCGAGATGAAGATAAACGAGAAGATGAAGATGATCGAAATGAGGACGAAGATGACCGAGATGACGATGACGATGAACGAGGGGATGAAGAAGATGAAAGAGGTGAGGAAGATGGTAACGAAGATGAAAGAGGTGACAATGATGATAACAACGATGAAGATGAACGAGATAACGACGAAGATGAACGAGGGGATGACGAAGACGAAAAAAACGATGAAGAAGATGAAAGAAATGAGGAAGATGAAAGAGGCGATAATGATGGTAACAACGATGAAGATGAACGAGATGACGACGAAGATGAACGAGATGACAATGAAGATGAACGAGATGACGTTGAAAGATGGACGAGATGACAACGAAGATGAAAGAAACGATGAAGAATATGAAAGAGGTGATAATAATGAAAACAACGATGAAGATGAACGAGATGACGACGAAGATGAAAGAGACGACGAAGAAGATGAAAGAATCGATTAAGAAAATGAAAGAGATAATAACGATGAAAGAGGTGGTAAAGATGATAACATAGATGAAAATGATGAAGTAGATAATGAAGAAGAAAGAGGTGATAAAGATAATAACAACAATGAAGAAGATAAAAGAGGTAAAAAAGATGATAACGACGATGAAGAAGTAAGGGATGACGGCGAAGATAAAAGAGATAAAGACGATGATGAGGATGAACAAGATGACAACAATGAAGAACTTAATGATGAAGACAAAAAAAGAGGAAAACAACCATTAAGAAAGAATAATCACTAATATGATAAGAGAAACAATGATAAACCATGAAGATTCTAAATAAATTAAACCAATATTAATAAACGTGACAACGATAATCATGAGCAGTTATAAAAACAGAATTTATCGTATTAAATCTAGATCTTCCGGAGGAGTCCTCGTCAGAGATTTTAATTTAATACGGACGTTTTGAACCTGCACTACAGACTACAGATATTATTCACAAGGGAGTTGCTCAAGATAAAAGTTTATTTGTAAATTATTCTCCTTTAATCACCCTAAAGAATGCCCTCTAATGGGTTCAACGACAGGACTCATAAAATCCCTGGTACTGTTCACTCCTCTAGAAAATCTAGATTTATTAAATTCTTCTCTCAGAAATTCTTCGATATACAATTGTCTCATAAAATTAGAGAGAAATATTTAAAATTATCTTAAAATTCAATATTTAATTTTAATTTTTATGCATAGTTATAATAATAATTAATTATTATTAATTAATTGATATAATTCAACTCTATTAGCTTTGTCTCGTTAAATTCTTAACAATAAAATTATATCTAGGATTATTCATAAATATAAAATTTTAAAAAAATGTTGCAATTTAATTACTGCCTTGGCATTGCATTCCTTTTTCTCACATTGTTTAAATAGCCTAAATGGATACTATTAAATCTAGTTATGTGGTAAATAGGCTTCCATGGTGGTTTTTTTTTTTTACTTTCTTGTATACGTAGTATATATATGAAGAAAAAAGAGGTTACTAAAAAATTTAGGTCTGTCGTCTACTGTCATGCAGCCGCGTGGCGCCTAAAATAATGGGCCGATTTTGATAAAATTAGACGCACAGCTTTTTTTTTAAAAAAATAATACCCCCCAGGCGAAATAAATATATAAAGGTTGGCTCTAAATTTTGGGGCGCTGAAAATTCGACTAAACTATTTAAAATGGCGGTTATTTCCTACAGCTTACGAAAAATCAAAAGTGCTTTTCTGTTGCCGAATTCGTAATTTGGATTATTTCGCACGGAAAAGTCAGGCACAGCCAGCTACTATATAATACAGTGCATGTGGCGCAGCGCGGATGACCAAATTTTAAATGGTCACCATGTGCTTAATACTAGAGGTAGGAGATAGAAATAAAGCAAATTTTCAAGCAAAAATGTGGAAGTTTACGGGATATAAGTCAAATGTTTAAGATAATGTCCGATAAATGACGCCTTGTCGATTTACACAATCTTAGAGGCGCTGGGCGAAGTTGCGCATCACATTCTCTAACATCTCGTCAGGGAATTCGATTTTTCATCCCCTGTTCAAAAGGATAACGAAATTCATACTGTCCATATATGGTTCCAAAAAGGTGGAGCCACTGCAAACACAAGTGTTCATGGATCCCATGCGTCAAATTTTTCTCGGTCATGCGAATAATGTGAATGTGGAAATCGACAAGGACGTCATTTATCGGATATTATCTTCCACAATTAAAAATTTTACTTATGTTCAGTAAACTTCCACATTTTTGCTTGAAAATTTGCTTTATTTCAATCTCCTGGCTCTAGTATTAAGCACATGGTAACAATTTAAAATGTGATCATCCACGCTACACCACCCTGTATATACATACTAAATAAATACAACCGTAAAATAAATATTATAGTAGATCGCATAGATGAAATATGTAAAGTAAAAACTCCCTCAATCATGTAATTCCCTAATGCTGTTCACCATAGAACCAAAGTCACACAAGTTAACACTTTGGTGTCATGTCTAACATTTAAATCATGGAAACATGTCTAACATTTAGATCATGGAAACATGTCTAACATTTAGATCATGGAAACATGTCTAACATTTAGATCATGGAAACATGTCTAACATTTAGATCATGGAAACATGTCTAACATTTAGATCATGGAAACATGTCTAACATTTAGATCATGGAAGACATGTTTCAAACTAATGATCATATTGATAGATATGTAAAGTGACTGATCCTTCTATTCTACAACGATCTAATACTGTTCTCCTTAGCACCAAATTCTAAACACTAACAATAATTTGGGTTGGATTCTGGATTCCAAGAAAGGTGAGACATGTCCCATGTGTAAACTGATAAACATCTCCATCCTGTAATGACGCAATACTATATTGATCAAAACATTAAGGGGGTGGGGGAGAAAGAACACTTAAAAAATTAAGAATATTGATAATCAAATGAAAATCAAAACTTTTAGTCTAAAACAATTGACCATTTCACTCTTGACCTTGTTCCTCATTCCGTCGAAGGACGAACACATAATCTTATCTACGGTCACGAATTTCTCTTTAACTATTAAAATAGTTCAAGCGTTTCAAACCAAAACTCGATTTAAGTCTATCAAACAAAACGTTATTGAAATATTAACATTAAAATAATTGTTGTTTTTTTTCAACCCCTATAGATAACCACTCCCAAAATTAAAATGCTTTGGGTGCGCCACATTTATTAAGAGAAAGTAAAGTGTTAAATGTATATTTTAATGAATTAAAACCTTGAGAATAAAACAGAAGGAATTATTATTAATTTGTTAACATAAATTATTGTTATACCAAAAAATTTTACTTCAACTTATTTTAAAAATTACAAGATAAAAAGAACTTTTTATATACTACGTTTTTAAATTTTCTGTTGAATCATATGTAATGTTGATAATATAATTGTCATTGTTATAATATAATGTTGGTGAAAAAGAATAGTTCCGAATTTATTTACTTCTCATAACTGACAACCATATAGACAGCTGATCTTAAACCTATAAAAGGACAAATCTTTGTACATATAACGGATCTCGCCAACACCGAATCTAAACCGTGCCATTGATATGCCCCCGTGTAGGGATAGTAAGAGAAGAAAAAGAAAAATGTGTACAAGTAAAGAAGTACAGATGCAGAAAAATTAAACCGATACCTAGGACACAAGTGTAAACAAACCTGGTTGTCACACGTCAATTAATTTATTTCTTTGTTTACTTTTCCATTTTCGCTGTCATTCAATGTTAATCTCTTAATAAAAAATCACAAATTTGAAACTCGTCAAATTTAAGATTGTAAATATGGGACATGTGAAAACATATAAAATAACTTGCGGATTTTTTTTCAAACTAACTTTCCATACAGCAAAATTTTCTGAAAACGAATTAAATTCTGCTGAAAGATGACTAAAAGTATTAAAATATTGCATTGTCATCGTGTTCTGAGCTATTCTAAAAGTTTCAAATGTCTAGCTACTCGGGAAGTTAGTTATAAATCGATTGCAAGATTTGTACTGGACAAACAAACAAACAAACAAGAAAGCAAGCAAATAAAAACGTAGTAAAATAAATGCCATACTTCAAAAGTAAATTGTTAGCTAGTTTATATATTTATACGATCTTTTGAACGCCATATAAGAACCTTAATTATTGAAAACTTAATCCTGAATCACCCTATACATTATACACTCGTATATATTTTTATCTACGATTGACACGAAATATAAACATTATATCTTTGTTTAGATGCGTAGAAAGTGATTCTTTACGTACTTGTAGTCATTGCGCATGCGCGTCTCATAGTTCTGAAGAATTCCTCTTCTTTACCACACTAGTGCGGTAAAGAAGAGGAATTCTTCAGCTTTACGCACGATTAGTGAGTTTGTTTACATTTAACAAAACTAATTTGGTGTTCTTTTATTAAAGTAACTGTTTATATCGAGTTTTTAGTGAAAAACAATCGAGTGAATCAAGTGACTTTGACGAAAATGTGGAGAATAATAATCCTCCAGAAATAATTAATTCGGCAAAAAATACAACTCAAGAATTAATGCCATCTTTATCAAGAGAGAGATACGAACTTACATACAGCAAGTTTATTTTTTTCTGTATTTATTATTTAAATCTAACAATCGTAGATAAAGTACGGTACGCAACTCGTGCGAAAACGGCATTTTGCATTGCTCGTGTGGTTTTACAACCCTCGCTGTCGCTCGGGTGCAAACTCCACACTCGCATGCAAAATGCTACTTTCCGCACTCGATGCGTAATGTACTATATACGATCTTTTGAACGCCATATGTGAACCTTAATTATTGAAAACTTAATCCTGAATCACCCTATACATTATACACTCGTATATATTTTTATAGGTGTTGTATTCGTCTGTTAACATCCCCTCTTACTTTAATAAATCCTGTAGACTGGCATACTTTAGTACCAGGAAAAACAGTTTAATGGTAAGGACGAAGTAAACGCTGATTACGATTCAGACTGAGATTACGAAACAGGCACTTCTTGTGTCAGCTTGTGGAAAGAAGGTGATGGCCCCTCGGCCATCCACCTTCTTTCCATCCTCCACCGCTGGAGGCAGACAAATAAGCGCGCAGGTATTTTTTTTAATCATAGATTTATCTTCAGAAAAGGTAGAGTGTTTGTTTATTGCCACAGAAAGTGTTGATTGTAAATTAAAAGCAAGAAAGTATTTGTGTACATTAATTCAATAAGTTGAGAAGTGTGTATGGAGTATGGAGAATATCACTTGTTACGGTCTCGTTTACCTTGACCACTCAACACATCCCATCTGCAAGACAGATTTATTAATAATTTACAAATGATGTTCCTGATTTCAATTGAAAATATTACTGGATTAATATGTTTTAAGACCACTTTAGTTGGTACCACTGGAAAGAAAAACTCATAAAGTTTTGTTTACATTGGCATGGGTTCGTATCAGCTGTTTGTTAAGTCAATTGTTGTCAGTGTTGGGTAATGGCTGAATTTGAAGACAGGAAAGCATTTTGTGTGTTGGATTATCACATTAACCAATCAGTGTGCAGTTATAAGTGTGCAACGTCACTTTAGAACCAGATGTGAAGTGAGGTCATCCTAGCAGTCGCTCTATTCGCAAATAGTACTTGAATTTTAAGAGAAACGGCTGCATTTAAAAACTAGAAATCAACTGGAAGGCTGTCAGTGAGCAATGGAGTTTTGGAGAAGATTGGGAGCAGGGGGGGTCCCATATCAAACATTTATAATTCGGAGTACCTGTGATGAAACTTTTTGAGTTACCTTAAAATGTATTTCATTTCTTTGAATGATAAAGAAAATTACATTTATGTACGCTAGAGCTAGAAATCATGAATATCATTTGGAATAACCCTGTATATTGCTAACACTTAATTAAAATATCCAGATTAAAGATTCTTTAATGAATTTATCCATATTACAGTTTGTGCGTTATGAGTTGTGACTTTTGATAGCGCGGGAAAATCCGAAAAATTAGGGTGGAGAGCCAATGAGAGGTGAGGATTTTGAATTCTTGAAGGTCGAACCAACTAGGCAAACAAAACTGTCACTGGCCTTACACCTCCCACAGGCCTAGTGACTTTATTTTTTTCCTCATTTAGGTTGGCCAATCTGAGTGTCAAAAGTAGTAATGCGCGGATTACGGTGTCAAAAGTCGTAAATTCGTAATGCGGAGCATTGGTCTCTGCGCATGCCCAGTCTGAGGTACGCAGGCGCACTTAACACTGGGCATGCGCAGAGAGCAATACTTGGCTCGTTTCCTCTGTTCAGTTCAGCAGTCTGGACGAGGCTTAAGCAATTAGCATTTCTTTATTCATGATCAAAAAACAACAGCAAGCAAGAACAAATAAATATTAGTTGTTTATAATCAAGAAAAAGGTTATAAACAACCTCAGTCTGTGTGCGGAATCGAAAAATTCTGGTGGGAATAGAAAACAAGAAAAATCTAAACATTCCGGTGAATTATCGGACTCCCAAACCGGCGTTTGCAACCAGTTGCCTGCTTCTTCAGTGGCCACTCCGCTGTAGCTACAATGATCAATTCTCGCGCATGTTTTCATAATCTGAATCGGAATCAGCATGCCCTAATGTCATTATAGATGGAAGTATCAGTTACTTAACACATATAATATATGATTATAAGTGCTGAAACCTAATGAGAACCTAACATAAATTATAATGGGGTTTTGGACTAGTACTGTAGAAAATCTACACCCAAATGTAAAACGTTTACGATTTTAAAAAACCAGACGCAATTTGTCACTTATTTATTGCTATTATATTTGAATTTTTGATTCTGATCTATTTATTATCTAAAAGGGTTGATAAATTAATTATACATTTTGTTTCAGCTCGTGGAGGTAAAGCCGGGGAAATTAGATCTTGGATTAGCAACAATTACCACAGCAGTTACTACCAGATGGCTGTTAACGGATACACAATATATAGGTAACGTTTTGTATTATATAAATACATATAATATGATAAATAATAATAATATCATTAATCATTCATAACAAGAGTACAAAACGGCCAAGACCGTAATTACCTTACGGTATTGTTGATTCCCTTTTATTAATATAATTTTCCTAATTACCATATACGATATATATGTTATACATTAAGTAATCGTATAACTAATAAAAGGAGAAAGCACTAGTTTGTTAGTTTAGACAACTGAGATAAGACATGACGCATGATCTGAGCTCAACTAGCGTGAGAGTTTAGTAAACAGTATGATTAGAATGGTCCTTTTCAGGGCAATTGATTGACAATTCTTTAAGGGTAACGGTAACGCTTAAATTTACTATAAAGCTTAAAAGGTGCAATATAAGTTATAATTAACTATGTAAATTATCGACTGAGAAGTGAGGTTAGCGAGGATTCAGTCAAAATTAAAAAGTAAAATTGTGATTTTACTTAAGTTATAAGTAAGAAATCACACTTAAGCCTGTTTAAGTTTGATTTTTTTTTAACATTTTGACTACAGTATAGTGATACCTTATTTTAAGATATGAGGTCTGACTAAGTCAGCTTAAATAGGAAATACAATACAAGCAAACGACCGTCCCCACGGCCGCAGAACACCTTCATCTACGAATGTTCCACAGATATACGACCGACGCAATATCGTTGGTTTTAGGGTCCGTAGGCAAAACCAAGGACCCTTATATTTTCCTGCGTGTGTCTGTCCGTCCGTCCTGTCGCCTGCTCTCACGGCTACACCTTTCGTCCGATCACTTTGAAATTTGGCATGTATGTGTCTTGTACCTACCCACATATTTTAAGAATATAGTGACTTAAAAAAAAATATTTTTCAAAAAAATTAGGGTAAAACAACTTAAGGGTTAAAATTTTTTAATTTTTTTTCTACACCGTGAGGGGTATCACATGAAAGGGTACGTCGAGCTGATTACAAAAATATATAATTCTTTGGTTATAACTTTGATAGGGCGAGTGTGAAGCGGCTGTGAAACGTGTCCCCCCCCCCCCTCTATCTTGATTATGAGAAGTGCAAAAAATCTGAAATAATTCCTGAACATTCTTCGACCAAAAGTAAAGATACCACTTTTTTGGAAATTTCGAAAAAAATATTATTTTATTTTTTATTGACAAAATACTTTTTTTTTTTTTTTATAATTATGGTCTTTTCGATGTATTTATATGGTTGTAGTCCGGTTCAGTGGCAAAAAAATACTTTATCGGAAGTTTGTTTATGTGTTTTGAGAATATCAGACCCATAGGATAGTCAAAAGTAAGCTTTTTAGCATTTTAAAAAACACCATCAATAGGGTACTACTTAAACTATACAGTGTGGCCTACGGACCCTCGCTGTGTGCTGACTAGCACACACTTGACCTGTTTATTTTTAACTGACATCGATTTCGGTTCGATGTCACACAAGCGATATCCCAAACCTAGATTAGACAATAAGCTGTAAGGTCTCGTCAAATACAGTCCACACCTAACGACTTACTTGAGAAGTTTTGTCTGATCAGACACGTCGCTACACGTAAAGGATTTAGATCTAAGCGATGCCTACTACTGTATATTATTTTTAACTATCCTTATCATTTTTGTATTAATCCTGTTACAGGCTCAACTATCCTACAAGATTACACAAGTGGTACCACGCGTGTCAGTCTTGGAACGGACGTACCGGCGAGTGGCAGATCTGGGTCAATTCTGAACGTGTAGGCAGAGGATTTTATAATCTGGTGAGCAAATCCGAGAAAAAAAAACCCATTCAGGAAAAAAAAACCGATTCAATTCAAACATTCAACTCTTATTATTTCGAAATTGCTCAGCAACACTAAACATAAAATATAAAGGAAATATAAAAACGAACGTCTCTATACAAACTGCAATCTAATTGGTTCGGTTTTTTGTTGTAAATGATGTGATGATATATATATATATATATATATATATATATATATATATATATATATATATATATATATATATATATATATATATATATATATATATATATATATATATATATATATATATATATATATATATATATATATATATATGTATATATATATATGTATATATATATGTATATATATATATATACATATATATATATATATATATATATATATATATATATATATATATATATATATATATATATATATATATATGTATATATATATATATACATATATATATACATATATATATATACATATATATATATATACATATATATATATATATATATATATATATATATATATATATATATATATATATATATATATATATATATATATATATATATATATATATATATATAACAAGAGAGAGAGAGAGAGAGAGAGAAATATAGATTATTATTATACTTTTTATTCTCTATTCGGCCTTTAGGGATGCATAATTAAAAAATAATAATATTTTTAATTCGTTTTTACAATGACTATGACAATATATCGCCAATACCTGGGCATTTTGAGGCCTTTAATATCTGAGTTATTTTTTTTTTTTCTTGTTGTTGAAATGAGTATTTTTTTCTAAACCAGTAACTTTTTGTACTAAACCAGGAGCAACTAAACACAACGTTCTACTTCTATTCTTAACGGTTACTCCAGATAAATGATTAATTAATTAACGAACATATTTGGTTACAGTTAACTGGTATGGTGGTTAAAGGAGGTGGATCAGCAGTCACCGGACAAGATACAAAAAGTTACGGCCAAGGATTTATGGGAGAGGTGAGTCACCATTATTAAATTCAAACAATATTTGAAAATTTAAATAATAAGTAAAACGCTGAATTGATACTTGTTTTTCTATTCCTTGAGTGGTTGAACCGTTTTTGAACCCGGTGACGGCTGGAGCGATGGCCAAGCAGAAGTGACCTATGACTTTAGGAATACGATTGCTCTGAAACCCTAGACATATAGCAAGTTGATGGGAGGTCCATTGAGAAAATACAGGTTTCGTCCTTTTTAATATATGACAGGAGAGGATCGACCATTTTAAACGTCTGATATGATTATCATTGTGATTTCCCATGTATTTCAGCTAACACACACAGTTCTAGAACGGGAAGAACAAACCACTTTTTTGAACCTAGCCATTCACACCTATTAGGTCCTTGTAACGGTTCCTGGAAGCTCATCAGTTTCATCTATGCTTCGTAATCAAGAGGATAAGGTTTTGATCCTCCATTCTGGTAAGAGGCCTCACGCTCGGATGAAGGGACACGCTAACCCCTTGTCATCCATTCAATACAAGAGCTAGTTCTAGAACGGGGAGAACAAACCACTTATCCGAACCTATAGCCATTAACCCACCTAATTTGAACCCTGTTACGGGGGCCAAATTTATTGCCAATGACTAACCTATGTATTTAGGAACACGAATACCTTAGGACCTATATATTTAGGAATCAGGAACACGACCATTATGAACCCCTAGGACATGGAGCAAGTGGCTGGGTGGTCCATTAAGAAATGGGTGGTCCATTTTAATACAGGACAGGAAAGGATCAATTGATATGATCATCATCAAGATGTGTAAAACATGTCCTTGCCACCCTAGAATTCTAACTCTCACCACAATGACAATAAATTACTAGGAATCCCAAAGAAGTCTAAAAGTAACTATGTTGTAAAATCCACTAGCATCTTGAGTCACGGTAATCTTCAGTGCCTTAAGCAATTAGATGACTCCACTGCTCATCTAACAACTACGTTAATTTATCTTGGTAATAAAGCGAGCGTTGTGAGTAAACAAACCACTCGACAACACCGATCCCATTTACTGATGCTGTAGAATCACGAATTTAAGCACAAAGGAAGATACAATTTTTTAAATTAACTGTTTGCTCTTTGAGAACAATGAGCAAGTTCAACAAAATAACCTTTGAAATAAGTTATTTCAAAATCTACTAATGTATTTTCAGATAACTCTATTGATGCTTTATAAGGCAGCACTGACTGCAGGTAAAGCGTACTACACACACAAGCATCATCACGTACATAAGTTCCACCACGAAGACAAACTTGGAGAGGATGATCCTGAAAACACTGACGGAGGTACCAGAGTCAATCTTAGCCCTGATGTACTCCAAGGATCTATCCCATCACTGCACTTAGGACCAGGTTAGTACCCAAATTATATGAATTTTACGAATGCAAAGATAAAAAAATACACTGTATTGATATATACAGAGAACTGAAAAGAGAGATACAACTAATCTAATATAACCTCCTTTTCATGAAAATAAAAACTAAAAGAAAAACACTGTGTATAACAAGAAATAAGACTACAGTATGTGCGTTACGAGTTGTGACTTTTGACACTCAGATTGGCCAACCTAAATGAGGAAAAAGTAAAGCCACTAGGCCTGTGTAAAGGGTGGGGCCAGTGTCATTTTTGTATGTCTAGTTGGCCCAACCTTCTAGAATCCAAAATCCTGACCTCTCATTAGCCACCACCCTAATTTTTCGGATGTTCCGGGGCTGTCAAAAGTCACAACTCATAACGCTTAAACTGTAGGAACAAAATTAACTGACTAGAGTGAGACAACAAACATAACCATCTCCTTATGAGGATATATTTTAATTAATTGATTTATAACAGGTGATAATGGTTTTGTTTTAGGTGGCGCTCCAGGAGAAGGACCTAGAAAGGAAGGATTACTGATCGGAATGCAGCTTGAACCTAGGTTACCTGTTGATAACCTGTCAATCAACAAACCAGGACTTAGTCTACTCAATGCCGCTGACATCCTCGGCTCCTTCAGTAACGTCAGGCTTGTCAAGAGGGATCACTCAAATGGAACAGTAGTTAGGACTACAGCAAGAAAGGTTAGCAAACGACTCAACTATGAACTAATTTTCTTAAAGAGAAAGTATCGTTGATTGGAAAATATATTGATTAAAAAATGTTCAATAATAATAATAATAGGGAAGACTGGGGCAAGTTGAAACAATTTAATGCGTCATATGGTTAAAATTTGATCACAATAATAAATATACATCGATATTCTAGTCGTTTAAGAAGATAAATTCATCATAATTCTCTATCACTGTATAAAATGTTTTAAAACAAATAAATTGGGGTATAAATAACTGCTTAGAGCAATGTCACACAAGCGGCAAGGTTTGTGTACAGACAGTGCCGGATTTCCCACTAGGCACTATAGGCACGTGCCTAAGGGCGGCAGCTGCCGCGGGGCTTATTGCTAAGACAGCTGTTGAAGACCTTACATATATAGATGAGTTTTCAGCAATAGAAGCAGAAAACCAATGTAAAGTAAATTTAAATATTTCGACAAGTGTGCAGTGTGTTAATTTGTTTATTTAGCTATAGATATTTTTATTAGTGTTATAAATATCTATTGCGTATTATTTTCTCTTTTCTGTACCAATCTTTTGTTCTGATATCAGGAAACAATTTAAAAAGCCAAGTAGCTATGTCACCAGAAATGTGGTGAAAAATATGTCACTAGAAATGTGGTGATCCACCAATTTTTCAAAAGATTTCAATGGGTTATGTAAAATTGTAAAATTAATAAAATTAAAAAATGTAACCGAACTGTTTGTATTATCGTTAACATAACCAACAATACAAGTTATATTATAGGCTAAATAAGAGTATTATTAAGATAACATTTTTCAAATTTTGGTCTGACGAGGGTGTCTGGTGTTTTGTGTGATCTAAACAAACAAACAACCTTTGACCAAATATGGTACGGTATGCAAAAATCAGTGTGACAACTTTTTCGCAGGAACTGTGCATAAGCGATTAGTATGTAGGTAATTTTTTTAAGGGTTTGGGGGGGGGGGGGGGGTCACTGTAAATATAGTCCCTAGGGGCGGAAAATAATTAAATCTGGCCCTGTGTACAGAGATATATAGATGTGTAAACTTCATATTACTATAACGACGAAGCCAAAGCTAGAATATTCTATAAAAACCCGTACTTGCTTACAAGTACTTGCTTACAAGCTACTAAATGGGTTTCTTTGGTCATAAAAATTCATATTTCCTACATTGGTTTTTTTCTGATTTTTCTTACTAAAAAATGTATTAAAAAAAAATGCACTTATTAGGATCAAGGTGTGCTTATTATATTATCCTTTAGTATTTTAGGTAGGGACATATTTGGTTCTTTTGGGGGAAAAATGGCCACCCATTGGGAACACAATAAGCAAAATTGGGAACACAATAAGCAAAATTGGGAACACAATAAATGATCTATTTGGTTCTTTTGGGGGAAAAATGGCCGCCCATTGGGAACACAATAAGCAAAATTGGGAACACAATAAATGATCTACTCTTCACTGCCTTTAAAATAACACTCCACTAAAAAATGATAAAATAAATAAAAATGTTGGGTCACCATGGTTACGCGCATCTAAAATTTGACTTTTTTTTATGGTTATTAGTTTTACTTGAATACCGACGTGTGTAATATAGAATATAGATGTGTAAACTTCATATTACTATAACGACGAAGCCAAAGCTAGAATATTCTATAAAAACCCGTACTTGCTTACAAGTACTTAGTACTTGCTTACAAGCTACTAAATGGATTTACGTTAGTTTCCGACATCATATGACTCGCCCACTACATTTTTTCTTTATATAATATGTTGTTAATGTATCCCTAGTTATACTTAAATCGGCACTGATGATGGCTTTATAAAAGGCCGAAAGCTGCTTTGATAAATAAACAAGTATTTTCTTCCGTGGAGAGACTGTTTCTTTTTATTTATGAATACCAAATTTCAAATCTCCAGCTACATTAGGTCGGTAGATATGATCCAAGATACGACGGATAAACTACTAAAAGCATAACGATATCTAGGATGACCTTATAAGGACCCTAAAAAGCAGGTTAGTATAAGATAGCAATGGGTAAAATTTCTATCTTGTGAACCAGTCATTAGTAATCTATCAGATTAAGCCCTAGCATAGAATCACAGATGAGGAGTCTAAGGTGTACACTTCTTAAAATCACCCCTTCTTAAATCCTATAAGTGTAATATATCTACATATTGTTAAGGCTTCGGAAGCTTGTTAAGGATCCAGACCAAAAAACGTGTTGGAACCTTCAACTTCAGTTACCATGGTTAAAGGGTGGTTCCTTGAATAGGGTAGCAAATCACAAGAAAAGAAACAGAAATACTTCTCGTACAAGGCACTGGTTTATATTTCCAAGTTAATATATAAGATATAGAACATGGTACATATTTAAAACATTTAAATAAAACCAAGCGGCCGTGATGGCTGGTCTCTCCAAACTGACTCTACAAAACTCCTTATATTGCCACTGGGAGACTGGTGACGAAGTCCGGCTGATATAGATGTAAATACATACATATATATTATTATATCAATGAATATCATACCACATATAAGACTTCACTATTATTATACTCAACCAAATTCCTATAATAGTCATAAAATTAATTATTGTTCATTTTTATTTTCAGGAAAGGTCAGATGAAAGCGGAACGTCTACTGATGTGGAAGGATTTGATTCGAAGAAGATTAGCTCAGATAATGATGACGGTCAAGCAAGAAAGAGAAGAGGAACTGATGATTTAGAGGCAGCTGATATGGTTCGAGTTGAAAGAATGGCAAAACATAAGGAACCTAAAAAGAGAACTACATCATCAAATTCTCTTGGTTTACTACCTGGATTCGATCTTGCTTCCTTCTATGGTATTATAATGCAGTTGAAATCCTAATGATGTTGTTAGAATTAGAGGTTATTCTTCAATGGAAAATACTATCTCACTAAATACTATTACAGCTTTATTAAGATGTAATCAGCTTTCAACCAAATGCCAAAAGGGAATAAGTTTTAATAACGACAGAATTATAAACTTGATTTAAGTTCACAGCTACATATACTGCTTTTAGTTCTACCTGACTGCTTTCTCTTTCCAATGTACATTACTATAAGTCAATGAACATATATAGTAGACAGAAATGTATACTTTAACATCTATTTACACTGAATCCTAGTTTTACCTATCTAATCAGCCATTTTGACATGGATATATTTAAGCTCTGGGAGACAGAAGACATTTTATTCACGCAAAAAAGACATGAAAAATGTGACATTTTAAAATATCGTGCCAGGAAGTTAGGATTTAATAGGAGGTCAATAGATTTTAATTTATAGTACAATATTTTGACGATAGGCAAGCTGAAGTTTTAATAAACGACATGCGAAATGTGACACTCTTAAATATCGTGCCAGGAAGTTAGAACATAATAGGAGGTAGATTGGTTTTCAATCAGTTCTAAATTTTATATAAAATAATATCAGAGCTCCTAGCAAACCAAATGGTAATCAAAATGGATTAAAGCTTCATAATTTCACATCTTAAGCTCCATCTACTATATCCATTAGACAAACGGACACTGATTTTCTCCACTTCATTGAAAAACATTGAAATGTCAGCACTTATTTAGATTGTTACTCCCTTTATAAAAAAAACAAAACAAAGGGGAGTTACAATCTAAAGAAGGTGTATAGAATGTTCTTCTTTAGACTGTTACTCCCCTTATAAAAAAAGAAGTGTGATATTCCTTTGTCTTAAAGTACATTGGACTAAACATCCCTTTGTCTTAACAGTTATTTAGTTAGTCATTTATATTCTAAAAAAACATAGGGGAGTAACAATTTAAAGAAGGTGTTATAGAATGTTCTTCTTTAGAGTGTTACTCCCCTTATAAAAAAAGAAGTGTGATATTCCTTTGTCTTAAAGTACATTGGACTAAACATCCCTTTGTCTTAATAGTTATTTAGTTAAAGTCATATATATATTTTTTAAAAAAAAACATAGGGTAGTGACAATCTAAAGAAGTACCGAAATGTTGATATGAGGATTCAATGCCCAAAAAAATATTTTTCCATGAAATGGGGAACATGAGTATTTTTAAAAAAAATTGTTTACTCAAGTTATCATCACACGAATTGACATAAGCGTCTTCAACGTACAAAAGCTTAAAATCAAAACTAACAATACAATTTCATTATTTCAGGTGGCAAAGGAGAAATACTCGGAAGTTTCCCTCAAACTAATTTCCTCAACAATCTGAAGACATCAGGTAGTCCTGCAACACACTCGGATGATAACTACGTCGAACCCGCCGAATGGGAAGTTAAATCGGTTATGAGTCTATGCTCTGCTTGCGGAGAAGATCCGTTCAGGAAAGCCAATGTACTTAGCTGGCTTGAATCGCCTAAGAAATTAGCAGCAGGTGCTCTATTTGTCGAAGCTAATCAACAGTGCCATCAATTCTAAATTAAAAATTCCCAATAAGTAAAATGAAAACAAAGGAGGGGGGGGGGATAAATAGAGTTCTTGCAAACATTGTCATTTAACTTTTAATTATTTTATTTCGGAACAACAAAGAAAAGAAGGAGAGGAAATACTTTTATCAATAAAATTAGGATATAAAAAACATTAACAATTTACTGTAACAATCTTCTTATAATTTATTATTTCTAGGATTTTAATAACTGTAATTGACATTTTTATGTCTTGGCTGTGGCACATTAACCTCGAAAAGCATTACGTTACACAAGTGGGGAAGATATAGGATTAAGGTGTTAGGAAGGTATAGGAGGTGTTCAATCGAGTCTGTCCGCTCTTGGTAGGGATAGTGTCTCCCACTACTGTGCTTGGTACCGCTGTCGCTAGGGCGTCCCCTCCCCAAGTGATCTTAAAACGCTGTACTCTGTACTAGGAGAATAGAAAAAGGTAGGAGCTAACTGCACTCGTTTACATTGCCGCTTAGAGGTCGGCTGACTTATGATTACGAATGATTGGTTCGTTCAAGGACACCCTCTCCTCCATCCCTATCACACTCCGTCCCAAGATCTGTAGAATATACTCTATATAGATATAGAATATAGACTCCGTCCATCATTTATTGGTAATGTTGAACAGGCAAATCAGTGACTGGTGTCATAGTTGATCATGCCACTAGATATTTATCACTTAGCTTATCACCTTCAATAGTTAAGATGTAAAAGCTCATAAGTAGTTTATTAGATATCTCATTATATTTAACAAATAGCTTATCACACTCAAAAGTCAAGATGCAAGAACTCTTAAGCAGTTTTTTTAGATGTCAAATGGTATCCATAAAAATTATCACCCTCATAATTTAAGATACAAGAAACTCTTATACAATTAGGTATATGTCACATGATATGTATCACTTAGCTTCAAGAGTTAACACGTTCACGTCAGACCACATTTTGAAAACGTGCTTTCATAGTTAAACTTTTCACATTTTCTAATACCCCGGCCCACAGTGCAGATTCTATTTAACCTTTAAGCCCTGGAGGGCATTTGTACAGTTCTATACAAACATTTCGCTCTCTCCTAACTTATTTTGATACTGTTTCACTGTGTTGCGCCATGAAATTGTTTGTCCGTTGTGAACGTGTTCAGATACACAAACCCTTATATAGACAGATGATCGTCATATAGATTATATTTAAACATAATCCATAATTATGTTATTTCTACTAAGATTTTAGGTGACATTTGTATTTAGTTAAAAAGCCGCAATAGCTAATGTATTTATTTACACTTATTGATAACTAACTGATAAATTCAGCTCTTTAAATTTTATTCATCATTAGTGAGTTTTCTTATAATTTCAGTAGAAACAATGGATTTTGGATTATGTTTATCATTTAGCTTATCAAGTCCTTAATCACTAATTTATAAGCGAGAAATAATTGGAAACGAATTAAAAGAAAAATTATAAATTTGAAAGATTGTTTTTCTACCAACATTCCTTTTGTATATTTATCATTGAACATTTAGTGTGCCAAAATAAAAATCCAATAAACCTCTCGTTGAACTCATGCATGCCCACCCCAGACATATAATTGCATAAGTTCTTTACCAGGCCTAAGTCTTCGACTGGGTTTTTAGCAGTGGATTATTATTTATAGCTAAAACATTGTATAACCCTTCCAATTCTACTGTACCAATTTAAATAAAATTTTAACCAAGTATTTGTTATTTGGTTAGGAATGTCATAGGCTATATATCATCACATAAATATATATTTACAGCAGTAACTTTGTAAAAAAAAAAAGAATAAATAAAATATTACAGAATATAAATTATTATAATTCTGGAGTGTAAGGTTCGTTTTGAGGAGGGTCTTAAAAAACAACAGACAAAGGAACATATTCTCTCAAATGTATAAATTATAAAGTATTTAAACATTAAAATACATTTGGCTAGATTAGGGGTCGGCAACCCTCAGTGTACTTATAATGGGCCTGCCGATATCTGATATGACCAAAATTGTCCATTGTAGTTTTATCGAAAACTACCTCCCTGAGGTAAACCTATAATAAAAGTTTTTTGAAGTGTCAAACTTTTTTTTTTCTCTTCAACCACCGGCATGTGCGCCCTCGGCGATTTCTGATCTGGTAATGCGTGATTGAAGGCAATCAGGTTGCCAACCCAAGGCTGGCTTCTCAAACCTATCTTAGCCAGATTACCTAAATTACCACTAATGTTCAAAGATATTTATTAATTATTATTAAAAATATAATATTATGTACTATAATTTTATATTTAATTTTTTGGTATTGTTTCTATTAATAAAACCATAAAGATAAATACTGTAAAGTTACCTAGAGAAGAATTAAAAAAAATTGTTATATATAAATTGAAAAAAAAATTAATAAAATAAAAAAATAGTTTATTTGTTATTATATATTTTTTATTTTGACAGGTATTAATTTTCATCCTTTACAGACTGGATATTCATTTGTAAAATTTTTAGTTTTTGGACCTGGATTAAAATAAATTATTATTATTAATTTAAATAAAGCATAATTTGAGGCCTCTAGTTCCAAAAACCAAAAATTTGATATTTATTTACTCCTTTTAAGTTTTCAGAAAAGGTATCTACTGTTTTCATCCGAAGCCTGTCATTTCATATTATAAAGTTATATAAGTCTTTTACAGGCTATTCCGTTACTTATTATTTAAGTAAACATAATGTATAATGTAGAAGAAAATGACAACTAAAAAAAAAACTACCAACATAAAAACTAAAGTTGCCATTTAAAATGACTTGATTTATGATATTAAAATGTAATTATTATTAATTTATGTTTAAATATAATTATTATTATTTTTGTACTAGCCTTATTTTTTTTTTTAATAAATTATTAAATTTCATTTTTTTAAAAAAATATATATACCATAATTTAATAGAATTAAATACAAATTATGTAATATTTACTTCTTTTTTTTAAAAATTAAAAATGTATAAATAAATAATGTATTTTCTATGCCATAAGATATTTAGCATATTATATTATAAAATTAAATAAATTAAAATATCTATATTGGTATGTTATTTTTCCAATTTTCCCTATTTAATTGATGCGCCTGATACATAAATATAAAAGAAGAGAGAAAAAAAAAAAATCTTAGGTTACTAAAAATTGTTGATAAGTCAGCGTAGGAAATAAGACAGAGGTTCAAATCTGACATATTTAAGAAAAGAGACAGTGTAGAATTTGAGACAGTTTCTTAAATTTGATTTACTCAGTAAGAAGTGATTAAGTGTGAAAGAATAAAAGAATCAGTGTAGGAGTTAAACTCTTAGTGTGTCTTTTTCTCTTTCCCACTTTATCTGAGGAGGTTAGTATCAAAGAAGGACGGAAGAGCACATTTCAAAATTTTACAGGAGAGCCGAAAAACTGTAGCTCAAATTCTACAGGTGCTAGAGCAATGATTTTTTTTTATTTTTTTTTTTATTCTTAATAGATTCAAAACTAGTTAGAAGTACTGAAAACGTGAATTTCTTTGATATTTTAGCTGCTAAATGGAGTTAAAAAGTGAAGTTGTCTGCTTTTGAAACAAAAAAAGGTTTTGTCCGTTTTTGAAGCAAAATGACGTTGAAAATAATGGTTAGAATAATAATATTGGAGAAATATTTTTTTTTTTTTTCACATTTTTAGAGTTCTTAGGGGGTAGTGCCCCCAAATTTAGAGCTAAAATTGATTTCTCGATTTCCCCTCGGGGTATAATTTTTCTAAACATGTATGACAAAATGGTAGGAGTAGGTATTCAGATGCTAAATCCCTCAGTGCATCATAGGAACGAGTTAGTAAAATGCAGCCTCCTGATTGGCTGTTTCGGTTATGTCCACTTTTTAAGCAAAACGTGTGTTGACTTGTCCGTATTTGAAACTAAACTACAAATATTATTGCATTTTTACCCCTCCCTTTTCTGGTCGATTTTGATGCAAATGGATAGCAGAATCTGATGCAGCAGCCAAAAATCTATAAGAAACAATCGATAACTGAAATTTGGAAAAAATGTCGAATGTCCATCTTTGATACTACGCTCCTCATCTCTTCTTACTGAGTAAGAAAAGATAATCATCTGTCTCAACTCATACACTGACTCTTTCTCTTTCACACTTCATATCTTCTTACTGAGTAAGAAAATATAAATCATCTGTCTCAACTCCTACACCGACTCTTTCTCTTTCACACTTCATATCTCCGAATAAGAAGAGATAATCATCTGTCTCAACTCCTACACTGACTCTTTCTCTTTCACACTTCATACTGAGTAAGAAGAGGTAATCATCCATCTCAACTCCTACACTGACTTTTTCGGTTTCACACTTCATACTGAGTAAGAAGAGGTAATCATCCATCTCAAATCCTACACTGACTCTTTCTCTTTCACACTTCATATCATCTAAAGATCATCTGTCTAAACATCTTTGTAGACCCTATAAATCCTTTAAAATTCGAAGAGTATAATAAGAGTAAAAAAAAAAATTAAATAAACATTGTAAGCAATTAAGTAAAAAGTACCTTTGTTTTGTGTATGTGCTGATGCTGGTAGTCAGAATCAAATTCAGGTTCAGAGAAGTACGACTGATCTTGATCCCAGGTTGCTCCTGGACCAGCTACATCACTAGATTCAAACAGTCTTAGCACCGATCTGTCTCGGATATCCCTCAAGTGAGACCTGAGACAAAAGTAAAAAATAAATTAATTCAAGAATAAGAATTCAGATAATTCTGTAGTAAAGGTTCTAATGAATCTAGATCTTCTGGAGGAGACTGAGTTACTGATTTCGTGAATCAGTCCATATCGAATCTACAACAAGGATCATTCTCAAAGTAGTTAATGATGAGAGTCATTTGCAACTTAAACTGACAATAACTCATATCAAGAGCAACTCTGAACCGATTCTCTTAAAAGAAAGAATTTTTGGAACGACTCCTCTAACCCTTAAATGCTAATGGTTATTGGATGGCTGGTATTACTAAACCTTCGTCAATTTGACTAACATATGCAGAAAATACATTTTTTGGGTTGAAACTACACTTTTATAAAGAGAAAACTATTAAATTCAATAATAAATCTTTTAGTGAGATATACAAACATTTGATGACAAATAACTTAGGAGGAACCATCAGAAGAATCTGAAATTGAGTGAACATTAATGCACCAGGTCTCATGCCACAGGCCAAAAGCCGTAGGCCTTTTGCTAAGTGCTCCAGGCCCCAGATTATCGGCCACTGGTCTCTGGCCCAAGGCCAATTACCCTAGGCCCATTGCCCCTTACCCCTGGGCCTATTGCCCCTTACCCTAGGCCCATTTTCCCAGGCTATAGGCTCATTGGAATACCAATTAATTCCCTACGTTTATTACTAAACGTTAGTCGAATCGACGAAGTAGCTTTGACAGGAATTTGCCAGAAAACGAGTATATGCTCAAAAGGACTACTACCGCTACACTAGCAGGTGTGTTACTAACCAGTGCAAGCACTGCAGAAGGATGGGGCACCCATCACTATCGCATACGAGCGTAAAAGGTTAAGGTTCAAACTGTGCTCGTCGATTCGACTACCATTAGCATTCCAGGGTTAAAAAGAATCTTAGTTCACTAGGATAAAGGGGTATAAGTCATGATTCTACTAATTTTCAATTTTCATTTTCGTACTAGCTCAAAGGACTAGTGGTATGTTTATGTTAGTTTGTAGTTGAGTGGGACAAATGTAGAAAGTAATACTAAGAGCATAGGGTATCTGGACATGTGCGTGTTTTTTGTTTGTGTTAAGTGTTAGAGAAATAGTCAAGGCATCAGCTCCAGGGCGCAGGTGTCTCAGGCAGGAGCATATAAAGGGGGGGGGGGGGGTGCTAGCTAAGGGGGCTTTTACTTGTAAAAAAAAAAAATAAATAAGAGTAAAAAAATGCAATTGTTTTGCAAATTGTTAGAATGAGAGCTTATAAAAATTAATAGAGATGTTTTGTTGCTTGAAAATGTGTTTTTAGCCAGATATGCTACTGATAATAATAATTTATACATTTCTGATCTGCGTCACACAAACAGCCTATTATTGGCCGGTCAGCTACCGCTGAACCTTCGTTCAGCTACTGCTAAACAAACTTTTTCGGGTTTAAGAAGAATCAAAAGTTATTTGAGAAATACTATGTCGGAGAACCGGTTGAATGGGCTCTTTTGTCAATTCACAGAGACATAAACATGGATGATAACGCAGTGTTAGAGAAGTTTGCAAGTATTCAAAGAAAACGACTTTATTCTCTAATAGTTTTGTTCATATTGCTAAATCCTAATTAAAGGCTGTTTTTTAATAATTATAAAACTCTATATTTTTAATACTTACTGGACAACAACATAGTAACTTACCATATTTTACAATTCTGTTCATATTGCCTATAGTATAGTCTAAATGAAACTATGTTTATTATTTCTTTTTTTTTAAATTAAACGTGAAATTTGTAAACACAATTTGGTGTTTTTTAAACGTCCTTTTACTTTGAGAAAATTAGTTCTTTTTGATATCCTACATAATTCTTGATGTTTAATTAAAATACCTAGAAACCAACCAAGTTCCCTTCAAATTTTGAAAACTTTTAGTTCAAACTTTGAACCAACAGTTTCTAAAAAACTGTTGTTGAAATAATAACAACATAAATATAAACTCACATTTTTATGTTATAGGTAGTATTCATACAACGGAAAGATTAAATTTTACTTTAAATCAAATTATAATAATCATTAACTACGGGAGACATACAGAGAAAAATAGACCCCAGCACCGGGACTTGAACCACGGGCCTCCTATATATCCGTTACAGGTGCTCTTACCAATTGATTGTACTACAGTCTTCGCACAACTAGAATCGACGCGTTGACAGCGCGGGAAATTGAGTGACACACAGATTGGCCAACCTCTCTGGGGGAAAAAATAAAGCCACTACGAAGCCTTCTTATACTGTTATCCAGAGGGCCTCTCCCCTCCACTAGAGACATTTATCTTTGCCTAGTTGGCCCGACCTTTTGTCCGGGAAAATCTCAAGCTCTCATTGGCTCGTCCCCCCTTTTGCTAGTTTTTCCCGCGCTGTCAACGCGTCGACTCTAGTTGTGCGAAGACTGTAGGTACAGGTACTAATTGAGTACTTTATAATTACAAGCGTTAATTCTCGGTCTAGTTCTATTGCCATGAATATTTGCTTGCTAGACTTGTAGAAAATATTGAAAACTTGGATTCGGGGCTATGTATCGGTAACGACAGAGAAAAATCCAGTATAGCTCAGTTGGTAAGAGCGCCTGTAACGGATTATATAGGAGGCCCATGGTTCAAAGTCCTGGGGTCTCTTTTTCTCTGTATGTCTCCCGTGGTTAATGATAATTATAATTTGAATTAACATAAATATAAAGCAAATGCATAAAAGCAAGGTGAAGGATTATTTTGGTGAACATTATATAGACACACCACAGATTATCAGCACTTTGATTTAGAATAATTAACTCTAATTGTTCCATTAAGTTACTAATCACTTAAGTACAGTTACAAATGTAGTAGTAATGTAGAAGGCATTTTGTCTAGCTCTTATTCCATACCCCCCAAACCCTCCGGTAGTTCCTCAGCCCCCTCCGAAACTGTTTTCTATGTACGCCCCTGGTCCCAAGATTTTATTCTTTACTTTAGGTAAGAAGTCTAAAGCTTAGTCCACACCCAGACTCAATGTTGTGGGGCTGCCTTGAAGGTTGTGCATTATTGTTTCAGAGAATCCCGTTTCACACCTGGCTCAGCCGAGATTCAGCCAAGAGCAACATTGAGGGTCGTGGACTAAGCTTTAAGTCTAAACAGACTCTTACACCTTTGTATCTCACATATAACAGATTTTTCATTATAATATATATAGCAAAGTAGTACTATACAAACTCTGTATTACTATATTGCTTATTGTCAGCAATATTTGTATGATATATGTTTTGTTTTGTGAATATTTACACTGCTCAATTTAATTAACACATACCCCTTTCAAATGAATAAACACTTGATGTTACTAAGGGACCAGTTAGTTCATGTTCTCTTTCAGGTTGAATCTAGATTTTGTCTCAGAAGTTCAGATGGTCGGACCTTGGGAGCGATAAGCTTAATGCAATTTGGTACTTTGGAGGCTCGGTAAAGGTTTGATGTTGACTTTCCTACAAAGATTGACCATTGTAACTGGAGGAGCCCTGACCAGACAAAAGTACTCTGTTATCCTAGCACAATATGTGATTGTCTAAATTGTCAGTGTCAATTTAGTCCCTATCCCTATGCACAATA
This sequence comes from Gerris lacustris, assembly GCA_951217055.1. Taxonomy (NCBI): domain Eukaryota; kingdom Metazoa; phylum Arthropoda; class Insecta; order Hemiptera; family Gerridae; genus Gerris; species Gerris lacustris. The sequence goes on from OX578277.1 coordinate 13,050,650, forward strand.
ATGCGAGACCTCACAGGCCCAAATTGTAAACGAATAAGAAATTATAACAAATATCTTCCTTGCTTAACCATTAGGCACATATGCCGAATGCACCCCCCTTTTTTCAACTCCAGCATTCCCCTGCTAGCCCCAACCCACCCACAGTGTGACCATGAAGGTACTATCTGTCAATTATTAAGCTCAAAAAGTTCAGCCAATGAATTTTTAACTCTTGGTTTGACAAAGTTTTTGTGCCCCTAGTAAAAAACAATCGGGTACAGGGTACCTTGGAACTTTTCCTCACTTCAGAGGCCACTAAAAGGCCTTTCCTGCTGCTTCGCAGCAGGAGGAAGCAGCATTGGACGTGGTCAGTACTTGGATGGGTGACCGTTCTGAACTAACTGATTTATTATCATTCTTAAAAAAAAAACCTCTTATTTTTAATACCTATATTTTATTTAACTATTTGAAGTTTGGCGGTATTTTGATAGATGTAAACAAACTTTTTCGTCATAAAAATTATCGCCTAATAAATAATTATATTTGCTTTTAACTTGTAAACTAATTAATGGAATTTCAACGGGTTTTTTTTATATTTGTTCTGGTTCCAACGATATGCTATATGGCAAAAACCTATTTATACGTTCGGTATTATTAACCATCAAAGTTTAAAAATTCAAAAATTGATAACTTCAAAATGGCAGCCAATATCAAAATGAAATTTGGTGGGCTTGTTTGTCATACAGAGAGGTACATTCGTGCCAAATGTTTTTTTAAAAATTTTGCTGACTCAGCAAACTGGGTTCAAGATGGCGGAAAAAGTTGATTTTCCGGGCGGTACCACTACAGGTAAGGACTGATTTTTCTGCCAAGTTTCAACTCTCTAGGTTAAATACCTTGGGCGCTACGATGATAACACACATACATACAGACGTCATGCTGGACGTCTGTATGTACGTCTTAAAAGCAGGAGGTCTTAAAAACACCCAAAACGGATAATTCTGTTGAAATCTCGAAAAAAAAATGTTTGGTGAAAACAATACTTTTCCTACTATAGGTAGTGAGGAAAAGTAAAAAGTCACTTTAAACCATAAAAATGTTCTATATCTCGCAAGTCGAGATCTCAATCCTATAAAATGTCATCTGAAAGAACTATGCATCTTGTACCATACAGGAAGAATGGGATAACGTGGACCAACACATGATAGTTGATTTAATTCTCAGTTCCCATGCCGAATGCAAGCTGTAATACAAGTTAGAGGAAGGAACACTAAGTTTTAAGCGTTTTTTAAAAATATTTTTATTTGGTATGATCTTCATTTTATTTCTTTTTACCAAATGTAATTTTTAATTAATAAGAGATAAAGAAAAATTCTCAGAATATGAAAATTATTCACTTTGAGAAACGTATACGTTAATTGTGTTGAGCAGTGTATGTGTGTGTAAATAGACAACTAAAAATAGCTTACCGAATATCCTCGAGTTCGTAGAACATATCCTTAGACGAGTCATGTATATATATTTTAACATGAGCCGAGTCCATATACTCCATAGTCAATTGCTTCGGGAACGATCGTACGAAAAGAGCTTTAACAGTGTCGATTGCAGTAATTTCGTTCGGAAGTAGAGCTCGCTTTGTCTCACCTCTATATTGAAGAAATACCAAGCCTGCAACCAGAATGAAACAAAACAAAACATATTTCATAAGTATTGATTAAACGTTTAAACAGAGAGTGGCAGGGATTCAAGCTATAATCAAATAATATCAATAATAAACTAAGCTAATGCCACCTTTATATTCCTCCACTCTCACAACATCTTTTTATTTAACATCTTTTTTAGAAATCTTATTTAAAAAAGATAAATTCTAAGGACGATTAAAATACTTCATCCCATTTTTAGAGAGTGTTAGCTAGCTACACCTCTGATTGTAATGCTTCAACTGGTTTTGGGCTCATATCCAACAAGTGAAGCTTCTAGTCCAGAAGAGAACAGTTCACTCTAACCTACATTACCGCTCTCAGAGCCAAGAGTTGTCATTTACTGCAAGAGGAATTTTTTAGTGAAGATAATGTGCCTGAGTAAGAATGGCTTTACATCAGAACATGATCTTTAGATGAACAGGCTAAAGCAATGAAGCAATGGTTGCAGGTCCCCTGTAACAAACTCCATCAATAGTCCCTTCTAAACTAGCCAACCAGGGAAGGTTCACCTGAAGCTATTGGGTCTTCCTAAAGCTTGTATCCCATTAAACATTTATGATTAAAGGGTTTTTGAGATCCCAGCCAAGTACTCAACTCACTTAGTTTTCTACTCCAACGGTTAGAACGTTGATATAGGCAAAGAATGCACCCTGCATAGTGTTCATACAAGCAAGGCATGAACCTTAAACTATAAACTCATCATGATTAACTATTAATTTCCTTAATATTTATTACATTAAGCTTGCTTCAATGATAAAACTATGTGATGCATAGCTAATTTTTGTTTTCGAATTTCAACAAAATCAGGATAAATATCTATAACGATTTTGTTTAAAATCGTCAAGACTGTTTTCGAGAAATACTTCTTTTTAACATTTCTTCTGAGCTTTTGGGGAGTAGCGCCCCAAAATTTGGAGCTAAAATTCATTTCTCAATTTCACCTCGGGGTATGATTTTTCTATAAACCAAATTTCGTCAAAATCGACCCAGCAGTTTAGTTAGACTCCATGCGTCTGTACATAGGACAGACAGCTATTTTTAAAAACCACATTTTGGACTTTTTTTATACCGGGGGCTTTTACACCAGAAGACGCAGGCCACTTAGGGGGGGCCCTTGAACAAACCTGGGTTAGGGACTGAAATCTTCACACTCGTGTGAAGATTTGGTCTTTAACCATGACTCCCCTCCTGGTTGTAATACAACTAGAAGTGTCATCATCAAGGTTTCCAGGCCGAAACCTGGTGGCGCCACTCTTTCGAGTAGCTTCCCATTTGTTTAAAGAATGCTGGGTGGACATTGAGCGGGGGGGCCTGGTCCGGGAATCAAACCCAGAGCTGCGGTCACCTTCTGACCCGGCTCGATGCTGCTTAACTTGCGTTATTACACAGCAAGCTCTCTAGCCTCCGAGCCACCCAGGCCCCCACTTTTTGGACTTAGTGGACCTCAAAACGTGTAAATCTATCAAAATTGAATAATCACGCCATCACAATGAGAAAATAAAAATTCAAAACAAGCCTCCTCAGGCAGTTCAATGTGTGCTCCAGGACTGTCCACTTATTCAACAACAGAGACAAGACACCAGGCCAGAGCCAAAACCCTTGAAGACTAAATAACGACCCTTGTGGCTCGTTAGAGGACCTGTACCATACCACCCACTACATCTCCAAGCTTTCCCTATGAATGTGGGGAAGCTATGTCTAGTAAAGAGGCATGTTGCCTATTCATACCTGATGCGCCTTTGAATAAAGAGTAAAAAAATGTAGAAGTATCTTATAATCTTTGACAACCTCTAGTTAATTATTTATAAGGGTGGCCAATTACATGTTTTTACAAAACAGGCAGATGTTCTTATTAAATAATTTAAAGTATATAACACAAGAATAAACAATAATAAATTGAAAAAACACATTAAATAAATGAATAAATAAACAAATAGAAATTAAAAAAAAAAAGTATATAAAAAAAACTAGAAACAAAAAAACAATAACTCAAATAATTAAATTTATAAATATTTTTATAAAAATGAATAAATATAAAATAATAATAACAAAAATACATATATTATAATTAATATCATAAATAATTAAATATTCAAGAATTATGTCAATTATCAACTGCAATAAGTATATTATGGATAGCGAAAATGCGTCAAAATATAAAAATTGGTGGTTTACAGACATTTTAGAAAAATATATAACTTCTTCACTTCAAATTGGTAGGAATAATAACCAAAGTCATTTAGTATATTATAAAATATAAAAGGCACCGAGCTATCAAAAAGGAAATCCAGTTGGCCTCATTTATCATATAAATATAGACAAAGGTTAACAAAAATAAAACATACACGTTCATTCCCCTCAGGTATATGTACTGTTTATATAAACAAAATGTTTCTAAATATGTAAACGGAAATGTTATCGTTCCCTTGAGTTTATGTGTTGTTTATACAACAAATATTCTTCTTAACAGCGGAATTTTTTTTAAAACGGACGTATCTTCATTTCTTTTAAGTTCATATAGAAAATATTCTAAAAAATAGAACACATTTCATTCCTCTTGAGTTTATTTACTGTTTATAAACCAAACATTCTTCCAAATAGAGGACTAAATAATATGTTGACATCTCAATTTAATTAACTCCCTTTACAAAATAGACTTCCATTTGGTTTGGCACATAGCTTCCTCGCGTCCTATCACAGTACTTTATTGATTTTATGCTTTCACAAGCTATTATTGTCTAATTTGATTAATTGTTTCCCCTGCTTTTTTTTAAATCTTTCAAAATTGTTTTGATATTTTATATAAATTAAAGTATAAATTTAGCAAAAGTTAAAGAGCGCAGACAGTTCAAATTAATAGGGGGCTATCTGCGGGTTACTTTCGATAAAATATAAAAGTTTCATACAAATCAGATATGTACTTTTGAAGCTGTAAGTAAATATAAATGTATGTTTGTGCACATGTAGAAGAGAAACAAATGAGCGCAGAGGGTTGAAACTTATATGGGACCAACAATGAGCTAATTTTATGAAACTACTATACAAATTTTATTAAAATCGGACGTAGATGTTAAGATATGTTAGGTTTGTTCCAACAGAGCCTCGGACAGTTCTAGAACTGTCGGGAGCATGCGCACTATCGAAAGACCGTTCCTACACGCTTCTCGGACGGTTCTGGAACTTTTAGTCCTGTGTTCCAACAGAAAGACGAACGGTTCTGAGACAGTCCTAGAACCGTGAAAACAGTTCCCGGTAGTTTTTAGCATATGTTAATTCGCCAAAATTGAGTGACAGACACAGAACCAAAAAATTTTCCCTGATGTCTGAAACGGATTTCTGTCTTGGAATTTTTTTAAATTGGAGACCTAAAGCAATTGTTGGTCTTTGGAACTATCACATAGCTTCCTTTACCTTCAGTAAGCTCGGAAGCAATAATAATAACTTATATTAATTTACTTAACTAAAAAAAATCCTTCTAAATCCTAGACCAGAAGAAATGTTAGATTTAACAAATATTTTCGTTCTTCAGAACAATCACATAGCTTCCATTACCTCTTCAGTAAGCTCTGAAGCAAAAATAAACTCGCTGACATGGGCACAATATTATTCCCTCCGAGATGACAAAGAAGTTTCACCAAATACAAAAGTTCTACTTTTCAGACCCAATGTTATAAATATATTTTCCAAATGTCGGTAAGTCACCAAATTTTGATTTACATTTTGATTGATCCTCACTTATATTTATTTATTTATTTATTTTACTAAAATATAAGAGAATAAATAAATATAGTATAAATATTTTTAGGTATTATGAGACTAGTGTCAAAGCGAGCGAATTTAGTTATACATATACTGTTTTTTAAAACTAAAACCTAATATTAACGATAGTTGTACAAAATGAAACAAAAACCATGTCTGTTTCTCCTTTTGAAATTTAATATGTTTTGGCAATTTCACCAAATAGTGAACGTCAAAACGAAATTTAACTAATTCAGATGAAATTATGAGAATTTATAAAATTGAAACTAGTTTTAAATAATATAATCTTAAAACAGAATGAAGAATCTATAATCAAAATTATATTACTAATTAACTTTTTAAAACAATTTAAATCTTCTAGTCACCTTGAGAAATAACCAACTGACGAGTCGAAATATTTTCTGAATAAAATACCTTTTATAATTTTTGCTTTTTAGACCCAACTAAATATTTAGTTAACTTCTTTCAGAACTTAACAACTTAAGTATTTAACTGATCAAATATGTTCGTTTTGATTTTAAAGTTTTGTTCATTCACTGATAAGCAAATTCTAAATTCCACATCTTCACACAAAATACTTGTATTACAACAATTTGACAGGTTTCGGCTATTTCGGCTATTCTGACACAGCCTTTCAAATAATCCTACGGTAAATGGACTCTTGATATTGATATTAATAATAAGGTAAGTTCATTTATTATTTAGGACAGCTCTGGATCATTATAATCATAGCATTATGGTTGTCAAACAAGAAAAAAAAAAGTTCCTAGTCTGATTTTGGGATCAAAAAGATTTACACATAACATTTTACAGACATCTAATTCATGCTCTAACCTACTAAAATACCCATTAAGTAATTCTGGGTCTAATTAAGAATTTATATTTTAATTTTTCTGTGATTCTACAACCAAGTAAGTCCAATATTTGGTGTTGATCTGTTCTAAAAATATTGAAAACAGGACAAGCATTGTTTTATTTTCCCTGTTCTATGAGTTTAAGAAATGTTGTCCAGCTGTAAAAGATGACAAGTGCACCTGAAATATTTCTTGATCCAAATTTTCAATTCAATTGAAAAGTGTCATGAAATAAAAATCATGCAAGTCCAGATACACGATTTATCTAGTTAAGAGCAATTTAAGTCTGTAAATTACAGAAGAATTAGTCCCACTCCCCACTCTGGCAAACTCGTGAAAAATGCGTTTTGTCCAATTTTTAAGGAGAGCTCAAATTTCCCTCTTAGAATGAAGATAAATAAGCGCAGAAATTAAAACTACCTTTACACAAATGCACATCCAAGTAAAGTAGTCTCAGAATGTAAACGAACTCTAGAGGTTATTTCTTAAATAAACAAGGTACAGTCGCTTTGGGTTCCAGGACATAAAGGAATTGAGACCTCAACCCATTGTGGTCACCTCATATTGCATCTTAACATGGGTGTTTTCAGCGTGTCATTATTGGGGAGAGGGGTCATCTCTACATTGTAAAAAAAATTCTGGTTGTAGCATCTCAATAAATTCAGTAGTTTATTTTTATTAAAAAATACATAAAGTGTCCACGTTTTATAGGGTAAATGATGGAAGGTTATGGATAGGTTAGGTCAAAAAGTACTAACCTTAACCTAAACTAACCATAACCTTCCATCATTTTCCCTAAAATTAAAAAAAAAAGAAGTAAAATTGAATTTATCGAGATGCTACAACCGAAATCGCTTTTGAAATGTAAAAAGGAACAGTTTAAAAAAGCCCTGATTTAAACCATAAGTATTAAAATAGGTGGGGGAATATAATGCAGATTTACCCCACTCAATAATTAACATATTCGTCATCATTTTGAAAAAGGGGGGACACGATGGCTTCACACAAAGTATTTGTATTTTCAGATTCTAAATTATTTATAAGGTTTTGAAGTGACACAGTGGATAATAAATGATTAATTATAAAATATATGTAGATAAAGTAAAAAGGGGTTGGATATTTAATCCTTTTTTTAGGTTCAATTCTTTATTATGGGGTGACAACGCCTTAAATCTATATCTTAAGGACAGCTTTAAAAGACTTCCTCCTAAAAGAATGTCAGAAAACCTGGGATGAGTCACCTAGGATGAGACAATTCAAATTATTTATAAATGGACCCTCTTCAAGACTAACGAGAAGCATACCTAGTCTAAATAAGAAAGCTTAGCAGGTCACTGCCAATTAAATAGGCACCTACAGCTCCTTGGGCTGCTTAACAAATCAATCTTTAGGCTGGGCGGGGAAGATGAAGAGACCCCTTTATTCTAATTAACCGTTACCCCGAGCTGCTAAATCATAGATGGCTAATCTTCAGTAAGGCATCCAATACTATAAGGGAGATAAGAAAAATCCCCATCAACAAATTGATAGAATTTTGTAAAGGTATCAGATAGTTGAAGAAATAGGTTTGCTGATTAATGGAGGGAACACTTTCTGCAATTTGTGTTTATTCTAAGAACCCATCTGGTGGTCTATCAGGTACTTATTTCCCTTCAAGATGCATGGTGGTAAACAAGTTTATTTACAGATATAACCAACCAATAAACTGCAAAAAAAACCCTATTTTTTTTTGGGCATCCAAGTTGTTTTTTGGCATTCCTGAAACATTTACAAAATACAGTTTTCGCAAGTTAACCAGAGCATTGGCACAAAATGTAAATGTCTGTAAGTCCATGTGTTAAGAAAAAAAATCAACTCGCTTGAAGATGCCCTCATAAGGTGAAATATTGCCTTAAAAAACTTGAGCTAACCCAATACAGCGAAAATAAGTTATCATAAAAATAAAGACATAATAGATATAAATATTAAACAAAAAAAAATAAAAATAAATAAATACTTATAGATTGTTTTTTTTTAAATTATATTATTTTTATTATAATTTTTTTTTTTTTTTTTTTTTTCAAAATAAAAATAACAATTTTCGCTCACTTAAAAAAAAATAAATAAAACACTAAACACAACTAAACTATAAGGAAAGCAGTAATAAATGGAAACAAAGAAACTAAAAAAGAAAAATAATAATTCTACAAAATAATAATAATAATAATAAATCAACATAAAAATGATAATAAAACAAACAAAAAATAAAAACAAAAAAAATAAAAAAAATTGGATAAAAACTACAATGGTAAAAAAGGCACACAGAGGGTATTATAAACTTTTAAAAATAATTTTTGGTGGTGGTGAAAAGTGGTTGTTTTTTTTTTTATTTATAAAATAAAAAAAATCAAAGTTTTTCAATATTTTTTAGTTTAAATATAATAAATAAATTTATTAAAAAAATATATATAAAAATTAATGAAAATATATAAATTAATGAAAAATTTAAAAATAAATTAAAAAAATACTAAATGATAATTATGATTAAAAAAATATAAATTTATATTTAATTTATTTAAATTTTATTTTATTGATAAAAAATAAAAATAACTTCTCATGATGAGAATTGAATCTGAGTGTTTCTCTTTTAGATTCTTTTTATTTATATCATATTATTTATGTTTTATATGTTTACGTACTCTTAGATTAAATTTGTTTTAACATTTCCTATTGTGGAATTTTGATAAAAAAAAAAAAGCAGATCAAGAAAATTGAAATTACATATTAGAAATCAAGCCTAGATAAGTTGTATTCATAGAAAAAAAATGAAAAAGTCAGAAATTAAATTAGAGATCCCACCTTAAGACCACAACAGATGAAAATATTTTCTCCGTCATGAAAAACAATTAATTAATTTATTATATAAAGGATAGTTTGAATTGGTCTTAAATAGAAGTTACTTTGAAAAAAAGATTTATTGATATGTGTGCCCTCTCTGGGAATTGAAACTCAGACTTCACCAACCAACTGAGCAAAGTCAAAATTACCTTTAGAGATGGATGTATGAAAAAAGTGCATCAGCTAATCTGCATTCTCTTTGGTGCAGTTTAAGGTGGCAACTAAATAAAAACTCTAAGAAGGAAAATTGGTTGGCTTTATAGAAGGAAAATTGGCTGGTTTTATAGAAGGAAAATCGGCTGGCATTATAGTATAAACACAATACCTAATACTTAATAATACACCAATTTTGACTGTTTAATTTTATGAAAATTAAGATACGGTGTGATTTACAAATAATTGTCTGTGTTTTACAGTAATTGACAGTCATATCTCTATTTTATAGTGATTAGCATGATTTTCCCTGTGGTTTATAGTAATCCACAGTAATTTCACTTTGGCTTATAATGATCCAAGAAATTTCAACTGTGTTTTATTCCGATTCAGTCATATCTTTGTGTTTTAAAGTAATTCTCAGTATATCCCAATTTCTAAAGCAATTAACAGACATTTTTATGTGTTCACAGAAAATTCCGTGATAACCGTGATTCACAGACATATCTCTCAGTTTTACAGTCACATCTGCATGTTTTAATATGATCATTAGCGATATTTCCTGCTTTATAGTAACATATCTTCGTGTTTTACAGTAATATCTCTATTTGATATTTATTCACAGACATATATCTGTGTTTTACAGTCATATTTAATTGATTTACAGTCAAATCTCTTTGTTTTCAATGCGATTTTATTTTAGTTAGTCAAAATTAATGAATTTATGATTAACTGAAGAACTGAAGTAGTTGAATGTAATCTTTTAACAATTAACTAAACAAAATCTCTAATTTATTTTTATTTATAATAAAATTTTTAATCTGTTTACTATAACCATACATCAATTCCAATCCCAGTTAGAGAAGTATTTTTTTATCTTTATTTTCTTATTAAAAAATATTTTATCTAAAAAAAAAGAATTTGTATGTTTCATATAATTAATTAAACATATTAAAATTAAAAAATCAAAATTGAATAGCATGTTAATTCTTTTAATTAAACAATTTATAGGGAGGGGTGTGTAATAACAAAGGAGGTGCAATTTTACACATAATATCTCTTGGTCTATTCTAAAACATTTAAGGTTCCTATATCATGGATTGTGACATTTTTTGATTAAATAATAAATTTAAAAAACATATGACAAATAGAATAAGACATTAAGATTCTATTTATTAATTTGGAAAATAAATAATCTATTTTTGTTCTGAGTGATGAACAGTTTTTAAAACATTTATCATAATGATTCATATAAGATGATAATTGATCAAATAAAAATATACAAATAAATAGATATAATAAATAAATAAATAAAATAACATATAAAATAAACATAACATAAAATAAAAATAAAAAAATAAGTACTAAGTTCAATACAGGGAGGTGAAAGGAATACATAAACTGAAAATACACTTAAATTACCCCAATGGATTAAACAATAAATAAAAGTAAAATTAATAAATAAAAATAAGTAAATAATTTAAATTCATAAACATAATGAATGAATTAATGAAAAATTATTTCTAGTAGTATAATATATATTGTTTGTATTTTTTACTATTAATGATGTCCTAATGAAGGACAATAAAAAATAAAGATCGCCACTGGGGATTGTGCCCTAGTTCGTATAATTGTTATGTGAACACACTAAAATATTAATTACACTAAATAATTTTAAATTTATATTTTACGAACGCTTATAATTATAAGCGTTATTTCTCAGTCTAGTTCTATGTCATTAATGTTGACTTCTAAGACTTGTGGAAAATTGAAAGCCAAAATTCGGCTATCATTAACGTCAGAAGAGACTCATTTTCCTGCGTAGCTTAGTTGGTAGAGATACTGGAAATATAGAGGCCCGTGGTTCAAATCCCGGCGCTGGAGTATATTTTTCTCTGTCTGTTTCCTGTAGTTAATAATAATTATAATTTGATTTAAAATAAATAATTTTAATTATTTTTTATTATCTTGACTAGCATCTAATACATATGAAATATAATTTTTTTATCGAGTAAGGTAGAAAGAGAAATAAAGTAATAGCATCAGGAATGACCACTTTTGGTGGTTCTGCACCACCATCTTAAAGGAAATTTGACGCTGAACAAAACATTTCCTGTAAAGATGGATCAGAAGCAGCTTTGTTTTAGAGATATTCACAAAAAAATCACACTTGTTTAAAGTCTGTCCTTAAAATGCTCAAAAACAATACTTTTCACCATGAAAACACCTTGAAGCAAACCTCTTAGGGCATCTAATTCAGCGTTGAGTGTGACCAAATTTCAGCTCTGTACAATAAAACCCTGATTTTTAGAATTTTTTTAAAGTTCTGCATAACTGTTACTTTATTCAGCTAATCCATCAAGGCTCAAAATCCTGAAGAATTTCAAATTTCAAGCCACAATTTTGTTGTTAGAGCTTGGATTGGTTTCATTTGACACAAAATTTGATTCTCTAAAAGGTTTGCTTGAAGCTGTTTTATAGTAAAAAGTAATAGTACTTTAAGAAATTATGATTTTAATTTTTTCAAATATCTCGAAAACGAAGCTGTTCCTGAGATTATTGGAAATTTTATGTTCAGTGACAAATTTCCTATAAGATCCTAAAGTAGAGTGGTTTCTTAGGGGAACACCCTATTATACAATACATAGATTAATTTATATTTTATTATAATTTTTTTTTAATGCATATACAGGGATAAAATTAGTTCTGTTCTTTTGTGAAAATGTAATAATAGTATATAAATTTAGAGTGAAAAATAATTTAAAATTTGTTTATTTCATATTAGTCCAGTCAAATTAGGGGAAAAAAAAACATTAAATCATATAGTTCTGGAAAAAAGCTTAAAATGATCGGAAGACCCTACAGTCTAACATACTAAAAGTCCCCGAGGGTGGGGGGTGAGCCCCCCTACAATTGAGGGTTTTAGGTGCCAATTTTGGGTTTTTCACAAATATCTTGTAAAGTATTACCTTTAGGCGAATTATAGTTATGTACAAATTTGTTTTACATTAAATTTATAACAAAAATAGTCCTTTTCATTTTTTTTCTAACTACAACCGTTTTCGAGATAAATGCGTTCAAAATTTAAACAATTTAGCACTCGAAGGAATTAGGGGGAAAACTGGATTTCTCATTCATAATTTATTAGCTTAAATTAAGCGGTATTCATTATTCTTTCACATGCTTTTGAATACTTCCCTCTCCCCAAGATTTATAGCTTGATACCCCCCCCCCAGGTGTGTAAAACCCCCAGCCCCCCCATTTTTTCTTTTTAAAAAAAAAAATCTATTTAGACTACAAATTTATCTATTTTTCAAATTAGATGAAAAAATGGGGAAACTTTGCAAAAAATCCCAAAGTTTTGGAAAGTGGCTTAAAATGTTCGTATGACTTTCCTGTCTATCATACTAAAAGTCCCCTTTGGGTGGGGGGGGGGGGGGGAGGATAAGCTCGCTCTAGCTTTAGCCCCCACGGGGCCTATTGCTGCTTTTTTTTGCTCTTTACCAAATATCTCGAAAAGTATTGACATTAGGCGAATTATGGTTATGTACAAATTTGTTAAATTTTCAATAAAAATAGTCCTTTAACAATTTTTTTTTAGTTCCAACCGTTTTTGAGTTACAAGCCCTCAAAGTAAGGTAATGAAACATAAAGTAGGATTAGGGGGGCAAAAGAACTCTTTTATTAGAGATTTCTGACCTTAAGACGCACTCTATTTTTGCATAGATTTTTGACTCCCCATTCCAAATTTTTCAGACCTCTATTTTTATTATAAATTTAATGAAGAACAAATTTGGAGATAACCAAAGTTGGCCTAATGTCAATACTATTCGAGATATTTGGTAAAGAGCAAAAAAAAATCACCTATTGTGGCCCCCCCCCCCTCCCTAAGCACTAGGGCACCTTCCTCTCATGAATTTTTAGTGTGTTATACAGGAAAGTCATACAAACATTTTAAGCCAATTTCCAAAACTTCCAAAACCAGACTAAAGTGGTTTACTTCATAAATTACAAAATACAAATTTCCATTTTTTTTTTTTTACAATTGCAACAGAACTATTTTGTCTTCAGGCTTCATTTTGTACTTGAATAAAAGCCAATTAAATTTACTACAACTTCATTTCTTATGACTTTTCTTGTAGGGGAGAGGTTTCATGCCGATATTCGCCCCAAAACTAGAGCATTACTTAAATTTTTCATTTTTTTTAAATTACTGCCGATTTTTGAAGTGTCACATCTCGGGAACTATTTGACGTACAGAGTTGCCGTTGGACGTAAAAAGAATCTAATTATCTTTACTACAACTTCATACCTTATGACTTTTCTTGTAGGTTAACAGTTTTACACCGATATTCACTTCGAAACGAGAGCAATACTTAAAATTTCCATTTTTTTTTTTAAAAAATCCATTTTTAAAGTGCCTTATCTCAGAAACTATTGGACGTACAGAGTTCCCGCTGGACTTAAATTGTTCTACATTTATTGTACTGAAAAAAATAGTAGAAACAATTAACATCGAACCATGCGTAGTTACAGTGTATAGAGCAACAACTGAAAAAAGTCCGGAAATTTCTCAGTTTTTCACATATTACGCAAAAACATGGGGGGGGGGGGGGTTCTAGGGGGAGGGGTAGATAGAGGGATGAAACATTTGAAAGGGGAATCAAAATCTAAGGAAAATTAATAGTGTGCGTCTTAAGGTGAGAAATCCCTAATAAAAGAGTTCTTTTGCCCCCCTAATCCATAATTCATGTTTTATTACCTTACTTTGAGGGCTTGTAACTCAAAAACGGTTGGAACTAAAAAGAAATGTTAAAGGACTATTTTTATTGAAAATTTAATGAAGAACAAATTTGTACATAACCATAATTCGCTTAATGTCAATACTATTCTAGATATTTGGTAAAGAGCAAAAAAAACCGCAATTGGCCCCGTGGGGGAAGGGGAAGCGTGCTTCTTCCTTCCCACCCAAAGGGGACTTTTAGTATGATAGACAGGAAAGTCATACGAACATTTTAAGCCAAATTTCAAAACTTTGGGATTTTAAAGTTATATTCTAATTTGTCTGGACTATTAGTCTAGATAGGTTTTTTAAAAAAGAAAAAATGGAGGGGGGGGGCTGGGGGTTTTACACACCTGGGGGGGATATCAAGCTATAAATCTTGGGGAGAGGGAAGTATTCAAAGCATGTGAAAGAATAATGAATACCGCTTAATTTAAGCTAATAAATTATGAATGAGAAATCCAGTTTTCCCCCTAATTCCTTCGAGTGCTAAATTGTTTAAATTTTGAACGCATTTATCTCGAAAACGGTTGTAGTTAGAAAAAAAATGAAAAGGACTATTTTTGTTATAAATTTAATGTAAAACAAATTTGTACATAACTACAATTCGCCTAAAGGTAATACTTTACAAGATATTTGTGAAAAACCCAAAATTGGCACCTAAAACCCTCAATTGTAGGGGGGGCTCACCCCCCACCCTCGGGGACTTTTAGTATGTAAGACTGTAGGGTCTTCCGGTCATTTTAAGCTTTTTTCCAGAACTATATGATTTAATGTTTTTAAATCCCGTTTTTTGGTCTAATTTGACTGGACTATATATTTGCTTTTTGTATTTAATAGATAATTTTTACTTCATTAAACTTTTGCCTCATCAGTCTGGCTAAATTATTTTATTTATTGGTTTATTTATAACATATTAAAATTTATCATCTGCATACCCAACATGATTAAGGGGGAAAATATTCAGTTTTAATTTTGACCTATAATTAAAGTAGTGTTATTACAGGATAGAGAATTCTATTTAACGTTGTGATTAGTGTGGAACATGTTTAGGTTTTGGATGCCAAGGAAAACCTCATAATGTTATTACAGGAGAGAAAATTCTATTTAACGTTATGATTAGTGTGGAACATGTTTAGGTTTTGATTCCAAGGAGAACCTCATAATGTTATTACAGGAGAGAGAATTCTATTTAACGTTATGATTAGTGTGGATCATTTTCAGGTTTTGATTCCAAGGAGAGCCTCATAATGTTATTACAGGAGAGAGAATTCTATTTAACGTTATGATTAGTGAGGAACATGTTTAGGTTTTTATTCCAAGGAGAACCTCATAATGTTATTACAGGATAGAGAATTCTATTTAACGTTGTGATTAGTGTGGAACATTTTCAGGTTTTGATTCCAAGGAGAGCCTCATAATGTTATTACAGGAGAGAGAATTCTATTTAACATTATGATTAGTGAGGAACATGTTAAGGTTTTGATTCCAAGGAGAACCTCATAATGTTATTACAGGATAGAGAATTCTATTTAACGTTGTGATTAGTGTGGAACATGTTTAGGTTTTGATTTCAAGGAGAACCTCATAATGTTATTACAGGATAGAGAATTCTATTTAACATATTTCTTTTTTCTTTATGCTTTATGTTTTATGGAGAACAATATTAGGTCCAACTTATGGAAAACCTGGTCTCTTATATTTTTATTAGGATAAGTCAATTTAAACATATGAGGAGCTTAGTATCAAAGATGGACAAGAGCACATTTCAAAATTTTAAAGGAGAGCCGAAAAACTGTAGATTAAATTCTACAGGTGCTAGAGCAATGATTTTTTTTTTTCTGTAGATTCTTAATAGACTCAAAACTAGTTAGAAGTACTGAAAACATGAATTTCTTTGATATTTTAGCTGCTAAATGGAGTTAAAAAGTGGAGCTGTTCGCTTTTGAAACAAAAACGTTTTGTCCTTTTTTGAAGCAAAATGACGTTGAAAATAATGGTTAGAATAATAATATTGGAGAAATAATTTTTTTTCACGTTTTTCAGAGTTCTTAGGGGGTAGTGCCCCCAAATTTAGAGCTAAAATTGATTTCTCGATTTCCCCTCGGGGTATCATTTTTCTAAACATGTATGACAAAATGGTAGGAGTAGGTATTCAGAAGCTAAAGCCTGCTGTGCATCATAGGAACGAGATAGTAAAATAAGTCTTCCTGATTGGCTGTTTCAGTTATGTCCACTTTTGAAGCAAAACGTGTGTTGACTTGTCCGTATTTGAAACGTAACTACAAATATTATTGAATTTTTACCCCTTTTCTGGTCGTTTTTGATGCAAATGGATAGCAGAATCTGATGCAGCAGCCAAAAATCTATAAGAAACAATCGATAACTGAAATTCAGAAAAAATTTCGAATGTCCGTCTTTGATACTAGGCTCCTAATATATGTTTATATCATCATTAGCCTAATATATGTTTATATCATAGAGGGGGGGGGGGGGCTGGAAGGGGGTATATGGCCAGGGCTCTAGGGACCCCTGGTGTCCCGAACTTTTTTTTTTTTTTTTTTGCATAATATTTATAATTTATACTTATTTTCAAAGCTAAAATTATATTTGAAAGTAATGAGATGCTTATAAGTCAAACTACATTTAAAGTTAATACGGATTTTTTTAAAGGTATTTCCTTTCACTCGTGAAAAGGAAGATTACGGGGCCCCCAAAATATTGTTTGGGCCGCATTGAAGCTCTCTCAGGGCCTGATCATTAGTGTAGAACAAGTCTCAACTCTATGGGATCCAACCCAGATTATAATTTGGGTTTTATGAAGAACAGTACCATGTCCATCTTTTGAAAAAGCTTGTCTTCTTTTATTTATTATCTTTAATATTATTTTATTTAAATCTCTAAGGACTTTCTTTAAAGGATTAATACTTCTAAGTCTTTACACATTAACTGTACACGCATGTTTATTACTAAATGATCATTATACACCTTGCTGTGAAATTGAACTTCATATAATACAAAATTAATATTTAAAATTTTTAGATTATCCAGAGAAGAATCTAAAAAAACCTCTTGGCCACAACAATACCCTATCGTCTAATAATAAAATATAAAAAAATAAAATACTTGTATGATAATAAATTGTCATTCTTATTTAAGAAAAATAAAAAAATAAATAAATAAAAGCGATGAAACCTAAAAAAAAAAATTAAAATAAAATAAATAATAATGAAATAAGCTTAATGTCAGAGAAATGTGCAGCAAAATTGTTTGCGGATGAATGAATTAAAAAAACAAATTAAAATAAAATGTGGGTATAAAAAAATACATAATTTGTATCAACAATTGTACATTTATCTCTGATATGAATAAGATTTTATTTATGTAATATTACAAAAAAAAAAAAAAATTAATAATAATATTAAATAAGCAGTTTACATTAAAATATATTTTCGATCAAATCTGATTTCCAAATTAAATCAAGCATGCAATGAAAATCAACTATTTACTTAATTTTTTTATTGATTTATTTTATTATTTTATTTATTATCATATTTATAATTTTATTTATTTATAAAATTATATATATATAATCAATTGATTTAATTTTTTTTTTAATTAATTTATTTTATACTGTTTGTATGTGTAATTAATAATAATATAATATAATAAAGATATAGAAATATATTGGTAAGTTAGAAAGTAAAAATATATGGTATTTTATGCCTTTATATTTAAATTTTCAAATTATTAATAATGATAAATAGACACTTCTTTAGCATGTTACTCTCCTTATAAAAAACAGAAGGTAGTAAAAATCTAAAGAAGGTGTACGGAATGTTCTTCTTTAGACTGTTACCCCCCTTGTGAAAACAAAATTGGGATATTCGTTAGTCCCAAAGTATACTGGACTAAACATCCCTTTGTCTTAATAGTTATTTAGAGAAAGAAATGTACTAATAATTATATTAATTTATCCAGGACTGTGTTTTTCTCTAATGAGTGATAGTGACTTATCAGGTGTAGCTCAATAACCAAACAACGTGTTCAAAAAGAAAAACAATTTTTTAGGCAAAGACATCGTTTGATATCCATTTATATTCTAAAAAAAAGCATAGGGGAGTAACAATCTAAAAAAGTACCAATAAACAAAGAAAGAATAGTCTTTAAAATAATCTGCCAATTAGTGTAGCACTAGCTTCCTTAGGTCCGTCTTATCACATACTTTAATGATGTTTTATTTTTACAACCTATTATTGTTGACCCCCATATTAGCCAAAATATCGGAGGAGTAGTTTTTAAGATGTGTGGTTTACAAACATTTTGACGGACTGACAGACAAGAGACCTAAAATGTTCTATATTGTCCGAAACAAATATCTCTTCAGGATTTTTTTTTTTTTTTTTTGAAATTTGAGACATTAAAAGAAATCTGTTCTAGAGAATAACTATGCATCATTTTCTGTAAGGTTAAAATCAAAATTCTACTCCTCGAAAAAACTTAGGAGTTAAAAGTGGTATATTAGGGTTCAATTCCCTGTTTACTATATATTTTAATATAATGATAAACAATCATTTAATTCAGCAGTGATAACCTCATAAAAACTAACAATTGGAAGTCACAGATAAAATTTATAAAACAAATTTAAGTACTAAAGGTATTGGAAATATTTTGCTTTATTTTTTCATACTAGTATATACATAGATAAAGTATTATAATGGTTTAAAAATTAGATTTTGATAGATACACAGGTTTTGGGTTCCCTTAATCCTTAAAAAAAAAAAAAAAAAAAAATATTTTAGTCGTAGTCTGTCAATTGTGTAGATAAGGTGTGGAGGGACTGATTTTGGTTAATTTTGACATACTCATTCTAGTCCAGGAGATAGCGTGCAAAAAAATGTCTGACTAACATCAAGCTAGAATTTTGTATACAAGTCAATCTTTTAGCGCCTTTTAAGAATATGTTGTCGGCTAAGTTCGTCTGCGGGACATAGCTTGGCAATAGGCGTTTGAAAAAAACAAACCGGTGGAGAGCGGCCATGTCTCACCACTTATGGTGGACAATGTGATTTTCATGATATTGAGTGCAGAATTAGTTGGTAGACCAAAAATCAAGTCGATGTTATTTTCACACTTGATAGGTTAGTTATTCAAATATTACTAAAAATCAACGTGGTCACCTGTCAACGGACAAACTAACATCAACTTGATTATCGGTCTACTAACTAATTCTGTACTCAAGATCATGAAAATCACATTGTCCACCATAAATGGTGAGACATGGTCGCTTTCCACCGGTTTGTTTTTTTCAAACGCCTATTGCCAAGCTATGTCCCTCAGACGAACTTAGCCGACCACATATTCTTAAAAGGCGCTAAAAGATTGACTTGTATACAAAACTCTAGCTTGATGTTAGTCAGACACTTTTTTGCACGCTATCTCCTGGACTATTCAGAAAGTAGGTAAAATAATGTTTAAATTTTAACTCTAAAAAACTTATTTATTAAAAAAGTTTCTGACAATTTAGATAGTAAATTTTAATACGGATTTAACCACATAAGTTGTTTTCCGGGGAAGAATATAGTTTTTAGAAATATTGATAAAAATATATTTTCCCCTTCCTTTTTAATAATATATAATTATTTTTAAGTATAAGCTTAAATAAAATAAAGAAGGAAGATAAATAAAACGTTTCAAGGTAAATGAAGAGGATAAATTAAAACAAAAAAAACAACAAAAAAAAAAAAAAAAAAAAAATCAGGAGGGTATAATTAGAAATAAAAGTCTATATAGTAAGGAATTGCTAACTTTTGCTATACTATGATCTCTCCTAGGAGGTCGAAATAATTTTTAACACGTTGAAGGCGGAACACGTTCCGGGAACATGGTGCTAGTCAGGTCAATTGGGCGTTCTGGGTCAATTGTGTTCTCTCAACTAAATTTTTTTCTATATTCTAACACCCATGGCCACGGTTCAGATTCTACGTAACTAGTTAGCCCTCTAGAGTGCATTTATACACATACTTTCTGCTCTCTCCTATCTTATTTTGGAATTTAAAGTCGATATTTTATTTTATTCCCCAGAAACCGAATTAGAACGTCTGTCGTGAACATATTAAGCTGACTGATTAGCAAGATTAAGAAGTCATGGTGTTAGAAATTCTAACATAAGAAATTCTAACATGTTTCACTTTGTCAAGGAATGTTAATTTCATTTAAATAGAAAAAAAAAAATCTTAGGTAGGTAAACATTTTTTCCTTAGTTGTCTTTGCTTAATTCTTATGAAATTATCCTACATTCAGTGTGTTTGTACCTAAATACTACCTAGCAGTCCGTCAGCTTGAAAATTGTCCAAAGAGTGGTCGGAAAGTGGCAAATCTGAGCTTTTTTAATTTCTTAATAGATCTAACTAACCACTATATATAATTTTATGTGTTAGGTCCACATTGAACCAAGAAAATTCAAATTAAGGTACAGCCAACTACTAAACATGACTAAGTTTGTTTCTGTTAGATTCTAATAGTGTTAAAAGACACAAAGATAATTCCTTTTGCATCCGCTGTTTTTTATTTTGTAACAGGGATGTGTCGAGGGTAAAAAAGTGAAGTGGCTGGATCTGGTTAGATATTTATTGGTGCAATAAATGTGTGCATTAGGGTTGTAAGTAAAGGATTTTTTAAAACCATCAAATTTAACCTTCTAGTCAATCTACTTGAGAATGAAGCTAAGGAAGGGTAAAAATATCGCAAAAGTGACCCTTTTTAATTCCTTAACTACTTTACAAAATTTTACTTTGCAAAATTTACTAATTTATTCAGAAGCAAACCCATGGGTAGATAACAAAATGGCTGGTTAAATCTAGTTTTTCTTATAACATGCAAAATACTTGAAAAACATTTATACTTTTAATTAATTTAACTTCCCCACACAGAAATATGACAACTGTTGAACTAACTACAACAGACAGGGGCCAACAGATATCTTCACAGAACAGTGATAAACAAGGTCTGTTGTCTTTATAAGACAGGTGAGGAAGGCCTGTGAGGTGACTGTGAGGTCTTATAAGGAGACACCCTGAGTAGAGCAGCCAGTAAAACCAAAATTGGATAAGAGGACTTTTACTGTATTGTACTTTGACTTGTTGTTTCTGTCATTAAGTTTTTGTACTTAAGAGTAAGATCATAGTATCAATAGCATATCTAATTTAATTAAATATTATTAAACATTCTCAGAAAGTGTAAAACAGGTGTTTGGTTTTGATTTTACATGGGAACAAATTTATATTTATCAATATCTTGGAAACGGAAAACAGTTGTTTTCCAGTCTATGGTTACATTTTAATTGAAATAATGGAGTAAAAAATAGTTTCTTTTTTAATCAAAATCGTCGGAACCCTTAAATTATAAGCTATTTATCACTACAATAAATAGGTAACACGTACTCAAGCTTTTGAAACGTACTAAATATAAGAAACTTTTGATTCTACAATTAAATTTTAATATTGATCTCTAACAATCTCTCGCTCAAAGCTATACGAGCTATTAAAATTTTAAGGATAGTTTTATGCAATATGCATTAAAGTTTTTAAAACTTGCTTAAGTTATAGAAACTTTTTAAAATTGTATGAAACAATTAGAACAAAAAGGATTTAATTAAAAGATATTTAATGATTTATTGAAATTTCGATCGAATTTGAAGTCCAAAAAAAATATTATGAAAGAAATACTCGATTCTTTCTCCTAGAATAGTTCTAATGCATTCACTTTGGACACAGGAGACCAGGGTTCAATACCTGACACCATCCGAAGCCATTCGCTCAGTGTTCACCTTTCATCCTAATATGTAGTGGTATTTGGTGGCACCACACAACAACCTTGTGTCAATTTCATATACAGTAAAACCTCAATAAGAAGTGTCTCAAGGGGATTAGGGAAAGAGTCTTGTTATCGAGGTGCTCTTTTGTTGAGGGTCGTGTTATCAAGGTTATTTTGGCTATCAGTTGTGCTATCGAGGTTAATGGGCGGAGTTTTCAAGTCTAGACTTGTTCAAGGTCGACCCATTCCTGTATAGAGTCGCGTTATAGAGGTTGACTTCTCAAAACGACTTGTTATTGAGGTTCTGCATTACGTTGTGAATTGGAAAAAATCTGTGTTATAGAGGTTGTTTGGATAATAATAGTCGCGTTATAAAGGTTAATTTAACATTACATGTTATGGCAATCTCAAGGGGATTTCAAAATTGCACTTGTAATTGAGGTTTTCATGTTATTGAGGGTCGTGTAAGCGAGGTTCTACTGTATAATTTTATTGCATAAGCCCTTTGGCAACCCTATATCTTCCACATGCTATTGCATCATAAATTATTTTTATTAGAATTATTCTAAAATTTTGGGATAATCCAGCTCAAAACACTTCATGTATTTGTTAAGTATAATTAAACTGTAGTAACTCTAATCTGTATAAATTAGTAGAAGAAGCATTTAAACTTTTGTTTTGGTTTATTTTGGCTTTATAGTTTATTTTTAGCATGAATACAAAGAGCCAATGGTTAATAACCAATGAACTCGATAAAAACCAAAAATAAAAATTCAAAAAGAAAGTGACGTCTTTACTGCATAGATAGCCTCCTCCTCGACTATGTTAGTAAGAAAAAGTCTAAAAATTGGTTTGAAAAACTTGAACAAAACTGTTTCATATACATAGTGATGCCCAAATCCTCTTATTTGAAATCCAACAATGTCTAATATATTATTAAAAATATTTATAGAGAGTTCAACAGATCATTGGTTATATATCATCAATATCTCAGAAACTAAATTTTTTCAGGAAAACAACATACATGGAAACATTAAAAAAAAAATGGACTACATTAAAAAAAAAAAGTTTAATGATAATTGTCAGAACCGCTGTAGAGATTTTTTTTTTTCATGATTTTTCTAAGTTTATGGGGGAGCTCCCCCAAATTTAAAGCTAAAATTAATCTCTCTATTTCACCTGAGGGTATCATTTTTCCAGAACACATACACCAAATTTCATCAAAATTGGTTCAATTTTTTAAGCTCCACACACCTGCATTACGACAGAGAGATATTGTCTATAAACCATTTTTTTTTATTCAGGGGACCAAAAAATGAGTAAATCTATCAAAATCTCAAAATTAAATCCATCCATACTGCTTACTCCTTATAAAGGATGTCCCAGCTAAAATGGAACTGCAAAATATCTCCGCTACCATGAAAGATAGAAAGATGCGGTTTTCAGGGTTCGATAATGGCTATAAATGAGCTTCTAGAAAAGATGCTGACACTTTTGTTGAACACAGAAATAAAAGTGTGTATTTTACATAATAAAAAAAGTGAATAGGAAGCCAAATATGTTATACTAGATTTGGATTCAATGGCTAAAAATAAGAATTTTTACTCTCGAAAATTGTTTGATCCGAGCATTAGTTTTCCGTCTTGAGAGCCCTGAACCTGCTAAAATTGAAACTTTGTCCATTTTACAGCTGAACTAATGAATTTAGGAAAAACAATTAAAATACAAAAAAAATTCTTAATTTTCGTCATAGAAGCCAAATCCAGTCTAAAATAAATATCTTATTTGTAACTGTTTTTTTTGCCCAAAAAAAAGAGTTGATCAGCAGGGCTCAAAACGTGAAACAAATTACCAATATTGTATGTTTTTAAGAACTTTTTTAATCTTGCGTTTTTTTTCTAAATCCATTAGTTTAGCAGTAAAATGGACTTAAAGTTTAAACTTTAGCAGGTTCAGGGCTCACCAGACAGCAAACTAGGGCTCGGAGCGAAAAATTTCCTAGAGTGAAAAATTCTTATTTTTAGCCATAGAATCCAAATCTAGTCTAAAAAATATGGCTTATTCACTTTTTTTAATTATGTAAACTGCACTCATTTTTGCTCAACACAGAAAATGTTCAGCATATTTCTGGAAGCGCATTTAAAGCCATTATCGAACCCTGAAAACCGCATCTTTCTATCTATCATGGTTCCGGAGGTATTTCGCTGTTCCATATTAGCTGGGACACCCTGTATATACTTCATATATGAGGAAGTAAAAATATGTAAATGAAAGTTATTTTAAGTTATGTCTATTTTTTGTTTAACAATTTCATAGGAGACAACACCCAAAAATTTTAACATAAATTCTCTCTAGATTAAAAATGAAATAATTAATTTTCTTTTTTTCTTTTAATTTTTTTCCTAATATGAAATGAAATAATAATAAAAAAAATAATTCACTAAAAACTGAAATATCTAAACAATGTTTTAAAAGTAAATATTAAATTTAATGATTTCTAATGGCAAGTATGATTTAAAAAATGGTGAAATTATATTTTAATATTAAATATATATATAATTAGAAAATGTATAAGGCATACAAACACTTTTATTTTTCAGAAAATAATAAAATAATAATTATAGTAAATTATTAGTCAAACCCAAATAAAAAAAAATATAAAAATATTTCAAAGTTGAATTTGGAATTTTATAAATTATTTTAATACTGCTTGCTTAAAAATAATAAATAAGTTACTTTTTAGAGTAAAATTAAATAAATAATAACACTTACAAAACTAAAAAGAGATAAATGATAATAGAAAAATTATGTAAATTAATAATAATAAATAAATATAATTCCAAATATGAAGGTATAAAATTAGTTGTTCAGCAGAGGCAAATTTATTTTTATCAATATCTCGGAAACTAAATTTTTCTCAGGAAAATTACTTAAATGGTTAAATTCTTATTTAAATGGATTTTTTGTTGTTTTAAATCAAACAGTTTATAAGACTTTTTAGAGAGCTCCCTAATTTGGAGATAATATTAATTTATAGATTTTGTCACAGTGTATGATTTTATTAAACGCGTACATAAATTTTATCAGAATCCGGGAAATTGGCTCAGGGAACCTTAAACAGTTAGATTAGACGTATCAAAATCAATTTTTTTATTTTTTTTTTTTTTTGAGTCATCACAATATATGCTCTTTATTTATACTACAAATATTAGTAGAAAGAAAGAAATGACAAATTAAAACAGTCAATCATAGAAAAGAAATGTAGCCAAAAATGGAGTTAAAATAGATTAATTTTTTCTATCACACTCTTTAAGAACCCAAAACGAAGATAACTTCAACAACATTAGTGACAAGGAAAAGCAACATATTAGCTAGTTATTGTATGTGAAGCAATGTAGTAAGTTTGGTAAAAACACCATTTTTGTAAAATAATGTCATTTTGTAAAGATTGTTAAAACCTGCAACACATGTAAGAATTGTCGGTTTGTCAGTGTCTTCTTACTAATCATTGTTTTTCAAAGATAATATCAATCAAGGGTACTTCTTTAGATTGTTACCAGTGAAGTAGCGGCAAATTTTCCAGTGTGGGAGTGCTAAATATATTTGTCAAATTATAAGGAAAGTTGTATTTATATGTTTTCATATTATTATTTAAGATCAACGTCAATTAAGTTTACAAATGTTTGTAAAGTATTGTTTTATTATTTATATCAATAATTTTACTTATAATCAATATTTAGCAATAAATTGGCTATTATTTTTTTACTGCAGAAAACCAGCGTGGGAATTGCTGTTCCCACACGTTCCTGCTCCACTACACAACTGATTGTTACTCCCCTGTTGTATTTTTGTGTTTTTTTTAATATAAATGACTTTAACTAAATAACTATTAAGACAAAGGGATGTTTAGTCCAATGTACTTTGGGTCAAAGTATATTACCTCACTTCTGTTTTTATAAAGGGGAGTAACAGTCAAAAGAAGAACATTCCGAACACCTTCCTTTAGATTGTTACTCCCCTTCTGTTTTTGTTTTTTTTAAAAAAGGGTAGTAATGATCTAAAGAAGTGCCAATTAAAGGTTAGCTAACAAATTTATATTTGAAAAAAAAAAAAAAATAATAATAATATAATTTATGGTCTAATAAAAATTAAAAATAATTATTTAAGAGAAAAAAATCAACTGTCTTTTCAATAACTTGTAACTAGGAACATCAAATTATTTATAAATTATTTAGAGATTTGCCTAACATGAAATTAAATAATAATAATTTACTAAAAAATTTGAATAACTAAACAATGTTTTTAAAGTAAATATGCAATTTATGATTTCTAATGGGAAATATGATTTCAATAATGGTGAAAAGATTTTTAAATATCTTGTTTTCTTGTTTTATCTCTTAATTTTATCTTTTTCTAAAGTTTTGTTAACTGATTAACATTTCAAAATTTACAGATCTTCTCATATATTAAGAAAACCAAAACCAGCCTTAACTCTTTTTTCTGTCTGTCTGTCTGACCGATATTTTATTTTAAAGGCTAAAACCTTGTGTGCATGTTGGAGGTTTTATTTCATAAAAAAATATCGAGTAGAACCAAAGTTATTAAATATTTACTGGTTATATATGCCATGATGTCCTTTTGAGAGGAGTGTGAAATTAAAAATTTACATACATGGTTATTATACTGCATAGAATGGCTCCCCACTTCCCACTTTTCATTAAGGCATGTTGAGTCTACCTGTACAGATCAACCTCCCAGTTTTCTCTATTTTCTATTACTCTCTTTGTTTACATTGTATTTTGTATACCTAACATTTGCATTTTCCTCAGCTTTATTATTTTGATTGCACTTACATTTTATTGCTTCCGAGCTTACCGAAGGTAACGGAAGCATTGTGTTCACTTTTGAGAACGAAAAACTTTTATGCCTCCGATTTCAAAAATTCCAAGACAGAAATCTGTTTCAGACATCAGGGAACATTTTTGGTCTCGTGTCTGTCTGTCTGTCTGTCGGTCTGTGTGTCCGCGAATTATGGAACGTGCGATGATAACTTGAGTAAATGTCGACCGATTTTGATGAAATTTGGTAGACATGTTCATTTTAGCAATGCTCAGGACGAGTTCGTTGGACAACGTTATTCGTCCAAGCGTTCACGAGCAATGCTCGCGTAAACGTGAACTTTAAATTTAAAATTGGAATTTTAGGTAGGGGAAAAAATCTAACTTCATCTATTCAATGAGACAAACATTTTTTACAAATACAATTTTTTAGTAAAACCAACAGCGACACCGCTATGAAGTGTTAAAGATCGCTAAAACTATTAATAGTTTTTACAAAATAAACAATATTACAATAAAGTAATATAACAATAATTGTTATAGTATATGATAGGAAGCGAGGAAGCTATGTGCCACACTAATTGGCAGTCTATTTTATTTGTTTTCTTTCTTCCTATCTTATCTCATTAGAGTATGAGAAAGCTTTTGAAGCCTAGATTATGATTTGTAATATTTATTATAAACACAATAATACCTTAGTGAGCTTAAATTCAAACTTGATTAAAAAATGGTTATTTATTGGCCACTTCTTTAGATTGTTACTCCCCTTTTAAAAAAAACAGAGGAAGTAAAAATCTAATAAAAGTGTACGAAATTAACTTCTCAATGAACTTCTTTAGACTGTTACTCCCCTTATAAAAACAACTGTGATATTCCTTTCTGCTAAAGTACATTGGAATAAACATTCCATTGTCTTAATATTTATTTAGTCAGTCATTTTATATTCTGGTATTTCATTCTTAATAATGTAACGAATGGATACGTAATGTAGTCCCGATTTGTTTTTTTACGAAGGCTTTGAAAACAAAACTATTTGTGAATTTCACTTAATAGTCTAATCAGCTTGATAATGCAGTATATTAGCACTAGAAATATAGCCACTGATCTCTAGCATGAGTTCTACGCAGAGCACGGGGTGTAGATTAGTAAAATATACAATTATTATTCGAAAGACGTATATTTATTTTTTGTTTTATATAGAAAATTTTAACCCCACTAAACAATTCTTATAAACAACCTAAAAATAATAATATTAAATAAATATTAAAACAAAAGGGGGCTTTCACGCTGAAAAGTTAGAAGATAGAAGACAGATGACAAAAGACAGAAGATAAGGCGTTTCTCACTGGGAAGGCTTGAGTCCGTGTCTCTTTGCCGTATAAATAATAATGCAACGGATCAGTTCAGTGAAGAGACACGTCTTCTGTCTCGAGTCACCTGTCTTTTGTCTCTTGCCTTTTCCAAGTAAAAGCCACCTAAATAAACAACAAGTTTAGAGTAGAATATCTAACAAGAAGAAAGTGAAATATCTAAAAAGAAAGATTAAAAATCTAATAGTCCCTTGTCCCGTTAAAAGTATTGATGACTAGTTAATCATAAAATACAGAAGAAACATGGTGCATGCTTTAAAATCTAAATCACTACCCGAGCCATCAGTATAAAAGTTCATGATTTCATCATTATACTAACCATTCATTATTTTTGATAACTTAATATGTTTTTATAGATAATAAGATAATAAAAAGGATAAAGGTAAAAAAAAAGGTTTTTAATTAAAAATAAATAAATAAGTTAATGTATATGTGTGTGTAAAGATTAATATAATTAAATAAGAAGGTTGTTTAACTAGCATGGGTTTTGAGACATTGAGGAAAAGAGGGTTATCAACTGACAAGGTTGTGTTTCAGTGTAATTCCTTTTACCTAGAAACCTGAGGTAGACATCTTACTGTGTTGGAAGGACTACTTGCAAACAAAAAGTCTAATGAGAAATTTTCAAGATACCTGGGTCATTGCTTTTAGAATGAGGCAGTATTAGTTAAATACAGGATCCTCTCGTAAAGTTACATGAGCAGGACAATAAAGGGCCTAAACACATTCAATGAATCTTCCAATTCAGGAACATACCTCTATGGTTAAAGTACCCAATGAGATTACACGATTTAATAGGTGAATCTTTTAAAAAAATTCTTGTTGGGATCCTCTGTGGATACAAATGACAGTGGGTCTGCTGGACCCTTGTAAGAGGATTCAACCTGAGACACGAGAAAAAGAGAGGTGGAGTGGCAGAAGGCATGGAACCACAGTGGATCCAACCAAGAGTAGCCATAGGACGGCATGGAACCGCAATGAATCCAACCCCCAGAAGTCTTAGCACGACATGGAACAACAGTGGATCCAACCGCCAGCAGCCTTAGCATGGCATGGAACCACAGTGGATCCAACCGCCAGCAGCCTTAGCATGGCATGGAACCACAGTGGATCCAACTGCCAGTAGTCTTAGCACGACATGGAACCACAGTGGATCCAACCGCCAGTAGTCTTAGCACGGCATGGAACCGCAATAAATCCAACCCCCAGAAGTCTTAGCACGACATGGAACAACAGTGGATCCAACCGCCAGCAGCCTTAGCATGGCATGGAACCACAGTGGATCCAACCGCCAGCAGCCTTAGCACGGCATGAAACCACAGTGGATCCAACTGCCAGTAGTCTTAGCACGACATGGAACCACAGTGGATCCAACCGCCAGTAGCCTTAGCATGGCATGGGACCACAGTGGATCCAACCACCACCAGCCTTAGCATGGCATGGGACCACAGTAGGTCCAAACTCATTCAATGGGTTAATCTTGACTGAATTTGTTTTTAGATTTTCATAATGAGCATTTTTAAACTTAATTTTCATGCTAGGTTTTGTTTACAGGCTTCATTTGTTTGGACTTACAGACTTTCACAACACTAGTAATTCTAGTAATTGCCTAAGGCTACCCTGACTCATAAGTCTACTTGTCTTAACTTAAAACTGCAAACATTTTCCCAAACTCAAATCATAGAAAATAATGTAGGTGCAGTTACAATATTTTTGTCTCATATAATCACCAAATCTTGGACATACTAAGTTGCAGATGCACAGAAATAGTATTTCTATATTTATTTTAAGTTTAGAAGAACATTAAGGGTATTTCAATAGTTAAAGACTGACTTAATGACAGGTGTAACGCATAGTGAATAAACACTCAAAGAGTAAACTAAGTTAGTTGTTTCTACTGAGAATTTGAAGAACTTACTCATAGTGAATAAACACTCAAAGAGTAAACTAAGTTAGTTGTTTCTACTGAGATTTTGAAGAACTTACTCATAGTGAATAAACACTCAAAGAGTAAACTAAGTTAGTTGTTTCTACTGAGATTTTGAAGAACTTACTCATAGTGAATAAAGACTCAAAGAGTAAACTAAGTCAGTTGTATCTACTGAGATTTTGTAGAACTGATTATATACTTATTATAGTATTTTGTACTACTCATAGTAAATAAACTTTTTAACACAATTACAACTAATTTTTAATAAAGAATAATTTCATCTACTTCACTTAATACTAGAGAATATCAACTCAAAAAATAAAGTTTTGATTGAATTTTTTCTTTCACAAATAAAAATGTACTTCTAAAACCGTGTAACTTATTGGCACTTTCTAAGGTGCAAATATTAAATTTAGAAAAAAATAGAAAGAGTATGTATATTCAACAAAAATAAATATCATATACAAACTAGAAAAAATAAATAAAAATAAATAAATAATTATATATATTTCTTTCAGGTTTCGTATTGGAAGGATTCAAATAAGGATTGGATTTAAAAAAAATTAATGAAAAAATAAATAATAATAATAAAAAATTACACTTACACAAATAATAGCAATAAAAAAACAATTTATAGAACCTTTGCCTTAATTTGTTCATTCACACCTTACAACGTAAATTATAAATTAAACTAAGAAATAAATAATAATAATAGCAAAATAATAACACGTAAAATAATAAAAAAAAATAAAAAAATGATAATAATAATGTAAAAAAGCACTGGTGTGTATTTATCCAGTTTATTAAACCTTATTCTACAATAATATTTTAAAATATTTCTTATCATCTTTTTTTAAAAATAAATAAATAAATAAATATAGAGTAAAATAAATAGAATTTCTTTTATGACCAGCTTAAATGTGACTAGAATAGACGTTATAAACTATTAGTTGTAACTAAATACATATTTATTAAGAGTAAGTTAGTGAAGTATGAACAGACAGACACCACATGTATGAACAGACAGACACCACATGTATGAACAGACAGTGCCAAACACACCAAACATAGTGCCTTACTGATAATTAAATTAATTTAGTGTTCTTAGGTATAGTCGCCTATTCGGGACAATTTATTTGAGCGTTAACTCATAATTTAAAGGAACAGTTGGTATTTTACAAAAAAAAATGTAAGAAAATGTAGTAATTAGGTACAACCATTTTAAGGATAAATTTACTAGATTAAGGAATAACTGGAAAGCCTCTCCACAGAATAATGTTTATTAACAGAACTATATAGCTTTCGGCCTCTCGGCCATCATCAGTGCCCGAGTGAAAAGTAGTGAAAAACCCGACGTGGTATCACTTGAAAGACAAAAACGGACATAATATAAAAGTCCATAATATAAAGTGAGTCCGTTTTTTGTCTTTCAAGTGACTCCACGTCGGGTTTTTCCTTTACATTTTACTGGCACTGATGATGGCCGAGAGGCCGAAAGCTATATAGTTCTGTTAATAAACATTATTCTGTGGAGAGGCTTTCCAGTTGATCCTTAATCTATTGATATCTACTCCACCCTTGCGCTCTTAATCTTCAGATAAATTTACTCTTAAGGGGGGTGCCAACAATTGGTGAATTTTCCAAACATTTTTTTTTTAATTTAAAAAAAAAAATAAATCCATCAACACTCAAGACTGGTCCATAAAATAATAATTACAGCTGAAGCAAATAAAAATATTAAAAATGAATAAATATTAAAAAATACATAATAATAATAAAATTAAATGAATGTAAATAGATTAAAAATATTAATCTATGAAAATAAATTAAAATAAATAAATAAAAAATCATATACTTTATTTAATTGAATGTATATAAAAGTATATACTTTATTTAATTTTTAAATTATTTTATTTATTTGATATATTATTTTATATTATGTAATATAAAAAAGAAAAATTAAAATAAGAAAAAGAAAAACAATTTTTTTTCTTAATATATATATTTTTCAATTATGTATATATTATATAAATATATATATATATTTTAAAAAAATAATAAAGTTTTAGTGTTATGTGTGTGTGTGCCTTATTTACCAAAGTATGTTTGTTCGAGAAGAGCTGGAACTTGTCGTGGCCATTCCAACCTTCCTGATCCTTTTTTGGTTCAAATTTGGGCGTACGTAAGCATCAAAAAAACAATACGAAAACAGACAAAACCAAAAAAAAAAAAA
Source organism: Gerris lacustris (assembly GCA_951217055.1). Classification (NCBI taxonomy): domain Eukaryota; kingdom Metazoa; phylum Arthropoda; class Insecta; order Hemiptera; family Gerridae; genus Gerris; species Gerris lacustris. Next base: position 13,082,944 of record OX578277.1, read on the forward strand.
AAAAAAAAAAAAAAAAAACCACAAAAAATAAATATAAATAAACAGATTATACATTTACAATTTAAAAATACAAAAAACAAACAAATATTCATATATAGATAAGATAAAAAAGCAACTAATCACACAAAAAACAATAATGAAAATATTTAATTAAAACATGTGTTTTAAGAAAGACAAAAATGATGGAGATAAGAAATACAAAATACTAAAAGGTTCTCACAGCTACTCATGATTTTATTACTTTATCATTATTATTCTTAAGTTGTGTTTCCACAATTCTTTATTGTGTAAGTACAGAAAACTCTGATTATACAGATATCTTAATATCCAGATCAGCAAGAAAGTGATGTAGCATTGAGGCAGAAACAAAAAAAAATTGGCCAGACTAACCCGAACATAACGTTCTTATATCGGGGAAGTTACCTACCCTATCCAAAGTAAGGTCATTTAACTAGAAGCAAGCGACCCAGGTAAACTCCCTTACCTAGGAGGAGGTGTCAAAGATAAGGTCCCTTATCTAGGAGCAAGTGACCAAGGTAAGGTCCCTTACCTAAGCATGCGACCAAGGTAAGGCCCCTTACATAAGCAAGTGACCAAAGTAAGCTCCCTTACCTAGGAGCAAGTGTCAAAGGTAAGGTCCCTTACCTAGGATACTTACCCTCAGCACACGGGAGCCAGGGTGGCCGAGGTGGTAAAGACACCGGGCAGCTATCACTGAGTCGAGGCAACTCGAGGTCGTGGGTTCGATCCCGGGCCATGATACACTGAATGCATCTATGAATCGCGGACGGAGCAGGGCAAGGGACACCCCCTGAGGGGTTCTCTTCCCCCACGCTGTCTAGTGGGTTCGATCCGTGTCATGAAATGTGATCTGTATCTATGGTTTGAGGTCGGAGTAGGGCGAGGGGACCTCCTGAGGGGTCCTCTTCCCCCACACTTTGAAGCACGCTCATATAGCTTACTAATGACCACACCATACTCGCTTCGGCGGTACAGTGTACAAATGTATGATGTGTGAAGTAGCTGGAACTCTCCACCACGGGGAAGTAAAATGGGTCCACTGTAGGCCTGATTGCGAGGTTCGAACAAGTGGTTCGTCCTACCCCTCTAGTAGGAAGTACTAGGTAACTACTACCCTCAGCACAATACCTGGGGGAGAAGAAATTTTATCCCTGATACTATTTGTCAGAGCGGAGCCAGGCAACACAACTTTACCAACCTTCCCGCCTTTATCAGTTATCATATTATTCTTATCAGTAATACTTGATTTTTGCTGTGTCTAAGGTAAGGGAACATACCCTACATAGGGATTGTTCAGGGCTGGCTCACCCCTCAAGAACTATCCAACTTAATTTTGCAAGTAGAAAAGCCCAACAACACCAGGGGGCCCTGGAAGGTCTTTATTTCCCCCTCCCCCCAATTCATTCAAACACTGATTGATATTTGAAGTCAGTCACACACTTTTTAGAGAAATAATAAAGAAATATACAGCTTTAAAACTAATACATTTTGTTCTTGGAAGTGTAATTTTAATCAATCATCGAAAAGATCCACAATGTCTTCGTACCTGTGAGAACCTTAATTCAAGAAATCATTTTTTTAAACTTTCAGTGTGTTTAAATACGTTTATGAGATATATTTGAGGAAGTAAAAAAGCTATTAAGAATTTTTAATTCAATGAAGTATAATAAAAAAAAGGGAAGTATCACAATGGGCCAAAAAATTCACTATTGTATTTTTCTTTTTTAAAGATCATAAACTGCTAAATTGATATCTAATATGTTTTGTTCACTATTTCAAATTTAAGTCCACGGTAGATCTGGGCTATTTACATTTCTTTTACAGTAAAGGAAACGTATTCAACCACACTTTTTTTTAATATATATATAAAACCATTCTATAAAATATATTATAGTAATATTATTAATAACAATCAAAAAATTAACAATGGTACAAGAAAATTGTAAAAAGTTAATTATTGATTTAAAAATTTAAGTAGATTGTTTTAAAAATTATGTTTTCATAAATTTTTTTATGGGATTAAAAAAAATATATTAGAAATATAAAATTAATTCAATTGCCAAATCAATCAGAAGATTTCTTTTAGATTTTTTTTTTTTTCGTTGATAAGACAATAATAAAATTAATTATTAGTAACAATAACACATTAATAAACAATATTTTTTCGATGCCGTCAACAATACTAATAGTAATTGTGTATGAAAGATTTCAATAAATTGAACACTTTTTTCCAAAAATCCAAGTAAAATAAAATCATTTTTAGTAGTTAATGAACAAGTAGGAGATTTTATAAAGTATGAACATTCTCTCGTTAACTTAATAATAATAAACCAAATTATCCTCTTCGGTATTCTATAGTGGGAATATATATAATTGTTAGCGTAGAATATAAGTGCTTCAAAGGTTGTCAACAATGGATGGCCAAAGGAAACATACTTAAAGTTATAGAAAGTTCTTTCAATTATCTTTAGTATAACATTAACAAATACAACACTGAAAATTAGTTAATTAAAAAAAAAGAGATAAAAAAAGATAAAAATAGACATCTTCAGTGGAAATTGAATTACAACCACAACCTTTCACATTAACTCTAAAAAGCTCTTAAACACTCAGCTAAATTATATAATATATGTAATCTCAGTTACAGTTTGAATTTGATTTGATTTTTTTTTTTAATTAAAAATACTGCTCAAAAAAATTTTGAGTTGGAGTATTTGTGAAAAAACGAAAGAAAATTCTTTTTCAGGTAATATTACTTTTGTTTTATAAATCTTACCTAAAAGTATGTCAGATGGAGACACTATGAGAACCCACATAGTATTTGAAAATCGTAGCATAATTCCCCTGTATGACACCCCCCCCCCCCCCCCCCCCCAGGGTGGGCTTGTCCAGCCCACCCAATTAATTAGGTCACACACCGCCACTGCTGAGATATGTAAAATTAACTTTAAGTTAGAGTTCATTGCAAACTGAACCAGAAATATAAATTTCACACCTCTACCTATATTGGTTCATAAGATATATGCCAAATTAAGCCTAAAGTTTTGTTATTTTGTCACTCATATATAGATTGACTGACTTATTATAATTCTAAAGCACTTCTAACAATCCTAGAAACTTGAAACTTTGTATGTAGGTAGAGTTTAATGTAGAAATAAAGGAAAAATTACAACATCCGAAAAAATCTGGTTCTTTGCCCCTCTCAAGGCAAATATAAAAACCGGCTGTGCAAAATTAATTTAAAAAAATTATAATTTGTGCTACTGGTGCTACCTAGTAGAGAACTTCAAAACTAATTTACTCTCATTAAAAGAATTTTATTTATTATAATTTAGAGAGTCCTCTACAGCAATCTAATACCACAAGAGAGGACTCTTAAAAAGCGACATTATAAACTAACAATAGATTAAAGTAAATCATTAAAAAACAAGAATTAAAAAGGTTACAATTAAATATGAGTCAGTTATGTGTTGAAAGCAATTAAAGTAAAAACAATTAGACAGTTTAAAATGACAACAATTAAAAAATTGTAATAATTAAAAATGGCAGCAATTAAGAATAAGTTGAATTATTAAAATAAGTAAGATTTGGAAAGTATCGACTGTGAAATAATTAATAGATATTTTATGGATAGCGAGGATCAGTCAAAAGTAAAAAAACACAATGTTTTAGTTTGCCGACGTTTCGGAAAATATATTTCCTTCTTCAAGGCAAGATTATGAATGAGTTAGTTTATTTTGCATGGTGGGTTTACAGTTAGGAAGTATAGAGTGGGGATGTCAACACATGTACCACATGTTACAATTATATCATAAAGATGTCAGGAGACATCATAATATATTGGTCTTAAAAAACCTTTTACATACTCCTTGAAAAAGACATTTGAAGGAATGTTGGGTGTATAACAATTTATCTATAGAACAAAACAAAAAAAAGGAAGAAATTGAACAAAAAATTTTAGTATATCAAAAACCGAAAACATTTATGACGAGTGGATCTCTTTATAAAATAATAATAATAATGAACTAGCTATAGCTAGCTTTATAGTTTTATAATTATAACAATTATTATTAGATTTAGTTATTTAATTAGATTATTTATTATGTTAAAGTAGTGGGAGCTGAGGTTGTTAGTGTCTGTTCTATTATTTACAGTGTTGTTTTTTATGTTTTACATAACCAAAAACAACAACACTGTAAATAATAGAACAGACACTAACAACCTCAGCTCCCACTACTTTAACATAATAAATAATCTAATTAAATAACTAAATCTAATAATAATTGTTATAACTATAAAACTATAAAGCTAGCTATAGCTAGTTCATTATTATTATTATTTTATAAAGAGATCCACTCGTCATAAATGTTTTCGGTTTTTGATATACTAAAATTTTTTGTTCAATTTCTTCCTTTTTTTGTTTTGTTCTATAGATAAATTGTTATACACCCAACATTCCTTCAAATGTCTTTTTCAAGGAGTATGTAAAAGGTTTTTTAAGACCAATATATTATGATGTCTCCTGACATCTTTATGATATAATTGTAACATGTGGTACATGTGTTGACATCCCCACTCTATACTTCCTAACTGTAAACCCACCATGCAAAATAAACTAACTCATTCATAATCTTGCCTTGAAGAAGGAAATATATTTTCCGAAACGTCGGCAAACTAAAACATTGTGTTTTTTTACTTTTGACTGATCCTCGCTATCCATAAAATATCTATTTATTAAAATAAGATAAATTTGTTTTGTATTGGAATAAGTGAGGTTGACAGTATAGATTTACAGGACTGCTCAAGATAATTATTTAGTTTAATTTGAAAACCCAGAACAAGAGGTTAAGAAACAAAAGATTACTCACAAAAAGATGTGAAATCCCAACAAAAACACTTATGTAAAAAAATAAGCCAAGTCTTGCGTAAAAACTCGTGAGATCATAGGTGTAGCCAAGTTTCCCTTGTCCATGTAAGTTCTACTAGGTCTAATACATCCAGTACAAGTAAATGATGTTTGTCTGTCCCCTCGCTATTCTTTGTCCCTTATAAACACAAACATTTTCTTTTCCATATTAATCTACATGTTTAAATTTAATAACATTTTCTGACTTGGCAAATACACAGCATAAAGAGGCTAAAATTAGATGATGTGCCTTGTACAATTTTGTATCCTTATGCTGTGACACTCAAATTAAAAATTACAATGTATTATTTGATTTTTTGTAGTTTAATAAGTTTGTGCTGCGTATTTGCCAAGTCAGAAAATGTTTTTAAATTTAAACGTGTAGAGTTTGGGAAAGAAAATGTTTGTGTTTGTGAGGTACAAAGAATAGAGAGGGGGGACAGACAAACATCATTTACTTGTACTGGATAAATCAGACCTAGTAGAACTTACTCGGACTAAGGGAAATTTGGCCACACCTATGATCTCACAACTTTTTACGCGAGACTTGGTGTACTTTTTTACATAAGTGTTTTTGTCGGGATCTCACCTTTTGGAAATTCAACACAAAGTATTGTTAGTGTTTTGACTTTGGTTCTAAGAAGAATATTATTAGGTCATTTCAGGACAAAGATAACAGTAACTTTACACAAATATTGATGTGATTAATAGTGTGGAACATGTCTCACCTCTCTCGGAATCCAACACAAATTATTGTTGATTTTTGGACTTTGGTTTGAGACAGAGCAGTATAAGATTATTACAGGATAGAGGGATCAGTACCATTATACATTTACATGATAAGATCATCCTAGTAATTCACCCATTCACCCACAAAAATATTAAATGGGAGATTTTAACCCAATTTTACTGATGTAACACTTATTTAGAAATATTTTTACCAAGAAACCAAAGAATAGAAAATTTAAAAAGAAATAGAAAAAGCACGGTAGGGGAAGGCCCTACAGGTGTAGACTGGATTGCACACCTCCTACAGCTTTCTAACTCCCTGGCAGACTTTTCTGAAAAAAGCGTTACTTTTAGTAACGGTAACGCTTTTTGAGTTATGTGCCATAGCCTAAACATGAAAATGTCAAAAAAAAAAAAAAAAAATATTAACATTTATTAATTTATTAACAAATTATAATTTACCTAGTGGTCGTTCGAGGGTTTTCGATGGAGTACGAACGACTGGAAGTGATGACCTCTGCTTATTACCCCGTCTGAAACCAGTCGATGAAGTTTCAACCTCCGACATGATTCCTGGGTCATCATCCATCAGCATTGGATTACTCGGAGCTAACCCATATCCTTTTCCTCCAAGTGGACTCTAAATCACCATCAAAAACATAACAACACAATTATCATTTGAATTTATACAAAAATTAATTTTTTAATTGTTCAACATTTAATCATTAAAGAACATAGGGATTAGGCACTCAGATTGTTGTTGGTGTTTAAACTTAGCTTCTAATAAGAAGAGTATTTGATCATAAAAAGACAGAGAGATCAGTTATTTTACACATCTATCTAATCTCTACAATTAGTAGTGTGGATCATGTCTCATCTCTCGATCCAACAAAGATTATTGTTACTTTTAGAGCTTTAATATTAAGAAAAATATTATCAGTCCATTACAGGATGGAGGTATCAGTCCCACTACACATCTATCTATGAGACCGTCTCACCTGGCAGTGGTTAGACTTAGGTTGGAGGAAGAAGAGAATTAAATCATTACAGAATAATGGAATCAGTTATTTTACACACACATCTTTTTACAGGGTGGTGCAGCGCAGATGACCACATTTTAAATGGTTACCATGCGCACTAGAGCTAGGAGATTGAAATAAAGCAAATTTTCTAGCAAAATGTTGAAGTTTATTGGACATAAGTCAAATTTTCAAGTGGTGATAATGTCTGATAAATGACGTCCTTGCAGTTTTACACATTCTTAGAGTCAATCGGCAAAGTTTTGCATCTTGTGAGAGAACCCGATTTTTTTCATTTGCTATTCAAAGGATAATTAAATGGATACTGACCACATATGGTTCCAATAATATGGAGCCACTGCACCATGGATTTAAATTTTTCTCAGTCGAGTGATTTCCTAGAATGCTGTCGTTCCATGGCCACCACGCTCGCCCAACCTCAGCCCATGTGATTTTATCTTGTAGGGATATATAAAGGCCAAAATTTATGTCGACAAACCACGTATCCTTGCCGAGTTGAAGGACGCGCTATCTGCTGTGAAATCCCTCGGATTCCAGTCAAGATGTTAGAGAACGTGATGCGCAACTTCGCCAATTGGCTCTAAGAATGTGTAAATCGACAAGGACGTCATTTATCGGACATTATCTTCCACACTTGGAAATTTGACTTATGTCCAATAAACTTCCACATTTTGCTAGAAAATTTGCTTTAATTCAATCTCCTAGCTCTAGTATTAAGCACATGGTAACCATTTAATATGTGGTCATCACCGCTATGCGACCCTGTATGTGGTTATAAGAAAGAACCAAATATGTCAGTGCTAAGACAGCGGCTTTATAAAAACCACTTAACCAAGTCAATCTAATTTTTTAAATTTTTAATTGACAAGAATATTGTAAACAAGATAATTTATGATATCATATAAAATTTCTCTTTATTATTATGAATACTTTAGCCGGATAAGCAATAAAGTAACTTAATTAATTAGAATTAAACACATACTTTTGAGATTAGAAATAAAGAAAGTGATCTCCACAACAAAACTAACTCTATAGTTCAAAGTTGGTTTCCAACTACGAGTGACATCATCTTCTGATGAAAATATGAGTAGAGAAAAGTTAAATCTGACTCACGAGGAGAAAGATGTATAAAATAAAAAATGTCTGTGTAGGGAGTTAAGACAAAGGTTTAAATTTGACTTACTCAGTTAGTACAATCTCTTCATACTGAGTGAGTCAGTTATAAACCTCTGTCTCCACTACAACACTGACTCTTTCTCATCAACACTTCATCTCTTCATACTGAGTGAGTCAGTTATAAACCTGTCTCCACTACTACACTGACTCTTTCTCATCAACACTTCATCTCTTCAAACCGACTTAGTCAGTAATAAACCTCTGTCTCGACTACTACACTGACTCTTTCTCATCAACACTTCATCTCTTCAAACCGACTTAGTCAGTTATAAACCTCTGTCTTGACTACTACACTGACTCTTTCTCATCAACACTTCATCTCTTCATACTGACTTAGTCAGTTATAAACCTCTGTCTCGACTACTACACTGACTCTTTCTCATCAACACTTCATCTCTTCAAACCGACTTAGTCAGTTATAAACCTCTGTCTTGACTACTACACTGACTCTTTCTCATCAACACTTCATCTCTTCAAACCGACTTAGTCAGTTATAAACCTCTGTCTTGACTACTACACTGACTCTTTCTCATCAACACTTCATCTCTTCATACTGACTTAGTCAGTAATAAACCTCTGTCTCGACTACTACACTGACTCTTTCTCATCAACACTTCATCTCTTCAAACCGACTTAGTCAGTTATAAACCTCTGTCTTGACTACTACACTGACTCTTTCTCATCAACACTTCATCTCTTCATACTGACTTAGTCAGTTATAAACCTCTGTCTCGACTACTACACTGACTCTTTCTCATCAACACTTCATCTCTTCAAACCGACTTAGTCAGTTATAAACCTCTGTCTCGACTACTACACTGACTCTTTCTCATCAACACTTCATCTCTTCAAACCGACTTAGTCAGTTATAAACCTCTGTCTTGACTACTACACTGACTCTTTCTCATCAACACTTCATCTCTTCATACTGACTTAGTCAGTTATAAACCTCTGTCTCGACTACTACACTGACTCTTTCTCATCAACACTTCATCTCTTCAAACCGACTTAGTCAGTTATAAACCTCTGTCTCGACTACTACACTGACTCTTTCTCATCAACACTTCATCTCTTCAAACCGACTTAGTCAGTTATAAACCTCTGTCTTGACTACTACACTGACTCTTTCTCATCAACACTTCATCTCTTCATACTGACTTAGTCAGTTATAAACCTCTGTCTCGACTACTACACTGACTCTTTCTCATCAACACTTCATCTCTTCATACTGACTTAGTCAGTTATAAACCTCTGTCTTGACTACTACACTGACTCTTTCTCATCAACACTTCATCTCTTCATACTGACTTAGTCAGTTATAAACCTCTGTCTCGACTACTACACTGACTCTTTCTCATCAACACTTCATCTCTTCAAACCGACTTAGTCAGTTATAAACCTCTGTCTCGACTACTACACTGACTCTTTCTCATCAACACTTCATCTCTTCAAACCGACTTAGTCAGTTATAAACCTCTGTCTTGACTACTACACTGACTCTTTCTCATCAACACTTCATCTCTTCATACTGACTTAGTCAGTTATAAACCTCTGTCTCGACTACTACACTGACTCTTTCTCATCAACACTTCATCTCTTCATACTGACTTAGTCAGTTATAAACCTCTGTCTTGACTACTACACTGACTCTTTCTCATCAACACTTCATCTCTTCATACTGACTTAGTCAGTTATAAACCTCTGTCTCGACTACTACACTGACTCTTTCTCATCAACACTTCATCTCTTCAAACCGACTTAGTCAGTTATAAACCTCTGTCTCGACTACTACACTGACTCTTTCTCATCAACACTTCATCTCTTCAAACCGACTTAGTCAGTTATAAACCTCTGTCTTGACTACTACACTGACTCTTTCTCATCAACACTTCATCTCTTCATACTGACTTAGTCAGTTATAAACCTCTGTCTCGACTACTACACTGACTCTTTCTCATCAACACTTCATCTCTTCAAACCGACTTAGTCAGTTATAAACCTCTGTCTCGACTACTACACTGACTCTTTCTCATCAACACTTCATCTCTTCAAACCGACTTAGTCAGTTATAAACCTCTGTCTCGACTACTACACTGACTCTTTCTCATCAACACTTCATCTCTTCATACTGAGTGAGTCAGTTATAAACCTCTGTCTCGACTACTACACTGACTCTTTCTCATCAACACTTCATCTCTTTATACCGAGTGAGTCAGTTATAAACATCTATCTCGACTACTACACTGACTCTTTCTCATGAACAGATCATCTCTTCATACCGAGTGAGTCAGTTATAAACCTTTGTCTCCACTACTACACTGACTCTTTCTCCTTCTCTAATGACTATTTGCAGTTGATAGCCAGCTTTGTACAGTAAAGTTTACTTTTAATGGAGAGACCACCTTTCTTACAACATAATTATTTAAATATCATAAATAAAAATTATAACGGAGAAGCCAAGGCTAAAGTTTGGCTACGCCATTACAAAAATAAAACAAAAAAAAACTACTTTTTTTAAAAAAAATTAGACTACAAAACATATACTAATAACTTACAAGTAAAATTAAAAAAAGAAAATACAGGCATACATTTAATAATGTGAAAAAAATTAAGTCAAAATAAATTTTTAGGTATCAAAAACATGCATCCAGTTTAATAGTGGTTTAACAGTTTAATATTATATAGTGGCAATGAAATTTTATAATTGAGAGACTAGAACTAGATCATAATTTAAATCTCTATTATGGATTGTCGATTATTTACAGTTTTATTATGATTTGATTTAAGGGGGGCGTCTGTTGCTCAGGGGAGCGTGGACTGGCCTATAAATTAAGTTAAGCAGCATCCGAAGTGATTACCATTTGGATGTGACTTTAGAGTCTATGTTCAATGCCAGAACCCCCCCTCCCCCCCACCCAGTGATCACCCAGCATCACCATATAAATGGATAGCAGCTCCTTATGTGAAGAGGCGAATAATAATTGGTTGCGAATACAAATTAAAAGGTTTATGCAGCTGATCACACTAATCCCGTGCCTTCTAACCACCTCAATCAACATGAACCAGGACCTTCTTGTTCCAAAGATTAGAGTACGTAGAAATTTTTTTTTTAATACTTCAAAAGGACAACCTTTAGCCCCTTACAGTCCGTTATAATGAGGTTCCACTAAATATTTGTTTTAATACTTCAAAAGGACAATCTTTAGCCCCTTATAGTCCATTATAATGAGGTTCCACTAAATTCTTTTTTTAATACTTCAAAAGGACAATCTTTAGCCCCTTATAGTCCGTTATAATGAGGTTCCACTAAATTCTTTTTTTAATACTTCAAAAGGACAATCTTAAGCCCCTTATAGTCCGTTATAATGAGGTTCCACAAAATATTTGTTTTAATACTTCAAAAGGACAATCTTTAGCCCCTTATAGTCCGTTATAATGAGGTTCCACTAAATTCTTTTTTTAATACTTCAAAAGGACAATCTTTAGCCCCTTATAGTCCGTTATAATGAGGTTCCACTAAATTCTTTTTTTAATACTTCAAAAGGACAATCTTTAGCCCCTTATAGTCCGTTATAATGAGGTTCCACTAAATTCTTTTTTTAATACTTCAAAAGGACAATCTTTACCTCTTATAGTCCGTTATAATGAGGTTCCACTAAATATTTTTTTAATACTTCAAAAGGACAACCTTTAGCCCCTTATAGCCCATTATAATGAGGTTCCACTAGTTTTTTTTTTTTAATACTTCAAATATTTTTGTCAGTGCCACCATAGTAATAGATATTCAAATAATAATAATAATAGGTAACAAACAATTTAAAATAAAAAATAAATTAATGCAACATCAATTCCAATTATTTAGGACTAATGCATTATTATTAATTAATAATAAATATATTAATAAATTTAAAAAAAAAAAAAAAAAAAAAAAAAAAATTCCAACCACACATTTATTGAGCAAAAGGATCTATAAAGATATGTCATTGAAATTTAATTCCCTGGGATAAACATTATATAATTGCAGTTTCACTTAAACTACTGCATATTCAGAGTCTGTATAAATACATGACTTTTTTTTATCTTTAAGAGGAGAAAATATTTGAAATTTGAATCATTATTTAGTAAAAGATTTTTAATAAAAGTAAATTTAAGTTTACTTTCATATTTGAGTTGTGGTCATGTTCAAGAGCTAATCCATTTTATTACATTAAATGGATGACTTCATTTCTATAATGGCCAATTCACTAAGGCAGATGGCACCTAGCAATGCTAGGATAACACTGGACACTGAGTCTAGTTGACTAGGCAAAGGTTGGGAATCGAATAGCAATGAGCTACCAGCAACTCCCTAAACCTTAAATTCTCTCAAGAAATCTCTTTTTTTCTATTGTGAGGTTTTCCTAGGACCCACTTTCCTAGGATTCACTTCCATAAACCAGTTTACCAGGATTAAGATGATCAAGGAAAGGAAATCTCCAGCATTCAGCAGTCACATGGTTAGTGAAACTAGAGTTTAACTATAGTGCAGGTTATAAAACCTAACTCTTGCTTATTCTCTGTACTGAATTCGGCAATAGGTTTGTTCCAATCCCTCTATTTGTACTGTCATTTGTATCATCCTGCGGATTGTTCAGGAATCGTTTAAGACAGTTTTATACGCATAAGCTAACTTTGTACTGTAATAAAATCATGTCAGGTTGGAACGGATTTAGGACTATAATTTGCACCGTATTAAAAATATTCAAGGAAACATAACAACTAGGAAACGTTCCTATTGTACATTTGCCACGATTAACATAACTGCCCACGTCAAACAAACCACTACTTGGTACTGTCAGAGGATCATTTGGACCAAACAGTCGGACGGATCGCAAACTATCCCTATGCGGGTTGGAACAGTTTGGAGGACAGTATGAAACACTGTCACAAGTCAGGTTGGAATGGGTTTTATCAATTGCGCATGCATCTGACGATCCCGCAACATAACACTGCTTGGTTGAGACAAACTTGATAAATACGATTAAATGAAGGTTTGCCGGGAGCAGGTTGTAAAACCTAACTCTTGCTCATTATTTAAGTGTAAACTAACCTTCCAAGTATGTTGATCTAATCATTTATATAAATTGTGTCAATTTAAGGCTGATAAAAAGTGTCATACAACACTTCCTTACTGTTCCTTACGGTTCTTTACTGTCCCTGTGAATTTATGTAGGAAATGCAGTTATCATTTTGATAAGAAAAAACTCATTGTTGTTCTTTTGCTTTTAATACATTTATTTTTTTCGTGTATATTTTGTTTTTATTTTTATTGTCATGGAGAGCTGACATTTGTAAACTATCAAATGTTAGCGCCAGACTGTATTGACTTCTGCAATAAGTCATCTGCGAAATAAATAAGTCTCCGGAATTCCGATTTTAAACTAAGTTAAGTACCATTACTTCTTGGTTGACCTTTAGTAGTACTGTTAGACCTTTATGAGCATGAGGTCTACTGTTTTATAAAAATAATTAGGGTAGGGAGGGAGTTAGTAAATGACTTTCAAAATCAAAATGTCCAGTATGTTACTTTCTCTGGTGGTATTGTATTTAAAAAATGTAACTAACATAATACTGCTCAGAACATTAACAGAATAGTTAGAAGGGGTTAAAAACGCTTCATTCAAAGATTTTCTCAAAAAAATCAAGCAAATTGAACTAGAGGGCCCCATTCACAGTCGAACCAGTCGGCGAGCCACTGCATAGACTTCTCCCCTCCTTGAGCCCGACTGGCTCGCCGTTGGCCATACACATTCGAACCCTCGCACCCACTGGTAGTATCATTTCAGCTGTGATTATAAATTTATGTTATTAAATCATGGCCTCAAGTAAAATCAAAATTGCTGAGAAGTAAAAAAGAAGAAACGCATATGAACGAAGGAATGTTTGAGTAATAAATCTTAATTTTCTCATGTGAATCTATTACAAACTGTAAAAGTTCAAGAATACGGAGATTATAGAAATTTTTTAAGCATGGTCGAAAACAGTTTTTACAGACATTTGCTGTTAATACGTCCTAATATCGAGAATAAAGAAATACACATGCGAGAAAATGTCACAGATGAGGATAGTTTGAATTTGACAGAACGTTTTTGCGTTTTCAATAGTAGGAACACGTAATTTAATTTACCTCTCTTAGCGAATTATTTTTTTTTCATTACATAGCTTTTGTCCGCACTTGGATTAACTTGGTTGATATTTTTCTACAAGTTCTACAAATTCAATGTTTCTCAAATTTCTATTTGAATATGCTTTAGATTTAACCTTCCCTAAACAAGGTCTTTCCCGTTAGATATTAATAAATTACCCAAAAAATATTTATTTTCCCCAAACTTGACGAAATTATATTAAAAATTAACTGAACAATTATCATAATCAATGCAATCAACAGAAATGAGATACAATTAACAAAAAAACAGTCACAAAAAGTAACGAGCCAGTCGGAGACTAACCACACACATGCCAACTTAGTACGAGCTTGTCGGGTGCCTTGTAGGGCTCTACTTGTAGGGTTTTACCGGCGAACCTCCAACCCTAACCCAACCTCGAGCCCTACCACACAGGCGACTCACCCCCACACACAGGCGAGTCGGTCCGCGCAACCAAGGTCACAGACCAACTCGCCGACTGTGAATGGGGGCCTTATGAATGGCCCAAGTTCACACTTAACATTAGGTTTGTTGCAACCACACTTCAAACTGGTTTGGAACTGTCTGACGCATGCGCATCGGACCACATTTGATCGTTTTTTGCTAATGCACATGCGTCGTACAGTTTGAAACTAGTTTGAGGTGTGGTTGGAACAAACCCATTATAAACTTGTGATTTCTAATCCATTAAAAAAAAAAAAAACCAAAACAATTTAAATCCTTTTGCTCTGGTAAAATAAATGAAAAGCGTAACATACATTAACTAAAATAAAAATAAACTAAATACATATATCTAAAAAAAAAAAAAAATAAAAAAATAAAAAAAAAATAAAAAAAAAATATGCTAAAACTAAAACAATAAAAAAAATATCAGCATATTTAGCCTCACCTTCCTCTGCCTCTGAGCTTTTGTGCCCATCTATACATTGGTGGTACAATTTTTTTGATTTTTATACGAAATCAAAATTGGTTTTTTAAAAGCAGCATGAACAAACAAAAAGAAAAAAAAGGACTTTTTTTTGTTGCTTTTTTATAGACAAAAAGATTTGTATAAATATAAGAATAAATATTATTATAAATTAAAGCCTGATTAAAAAACTAATAATTGGAGAAAAAACTTTATCATATATTGTAGTTTAAAATATTATGTAAGTTCTTCAAGATTGATATTTGAAACCTCAAGTGTCATGTGTAATAATTAAAAATTAAATTAATTATTAACCTTTTTTGGAGAAAGGTTCTTTATAGGTTCACTAGCCAAAAACAAGAATCCTTACATACATTCCTACGCTTGTCTGTCAGTCTGTCAGACGCCCCTGATCTCCAAAAGTACCCAACTCAAAAATTTTAAACTTTGCAGTTATGTTATGTGAAAGAACCCAAACTCAAGAAAATTATAGAGAATCCCCAACTGCCGTGCTGAGAGAAGAGACTGGTAATTAAATTATTGCACCAATGGTTGATGATTGTTCAATGACTTCCCAGTCTAATTGGTTTTGACTCCGTTTATTTTCTCATTTATTATATCTTTTTTTTTAGCGTTGCTTAAAATCATTCTTTAAAAAAAGGGAGTTGAAGTCTAAAAGGTTGAGGAATTCTTTTTCAATGAAAATGCGACATGTTGGGTGTTCAATGAAAGAGGTGAACATTTTGAGTACAAATATAAACATATTTAGTTTTCCATTAGTATAAATTCATCTTTGCACCCATGGCATCCTTAAAAATTGAATTTTTCATTTCCCTCTATTTTTTTTTAAAGAAATCACCAGAACAAATTATAATTATTCTTTGTCAACACACACAAAAAAACAAAAAAAAAAACACAGGGTTTAAGGAATTTGTCATATGCCGCATTTTTTGTGAGAAAAAAAAAAATGTTTCTTCCTCCAAAATCTTAAAAAATTATAATTTGCGGACTGTTTGTACTGGAAACTTTGGAGTGGTTTCATTGCTTTTAGTCAATAAAAATGCATATGAAGGTGTTTGTTTCATGTCATTATAAATGGTTGTAAAGATATGGCTAAAACAAACTCACACAATCTTGATATGGCTAGGCCTAGGCCAATTTGTTAAATTGCCAACGTACTCTTTGTGAGTGCTAAAAACACATACTGGGCCAATTTGTTAAATTGCCAACAGACTCTTTGTGTGTGCTAAAAGCACATACCATACTGGACCAATTTTGTACTATCTCACATAGTTAGTTATATATGGCACCATCAGAAAACTCGCAGGACAATAGCAGTAGAATGGGGAGGACAGACCACTTGTTGGAACCTAGCTATTAGGCTACTTATTTGGGCCCTTGTTCAGTAACCCCCTTATGGAATTCAGCAACTTCACACACAGATGCACTGCTAAAGTGAATATATTGTGATCGATAATGCCATGAGATTGAACACCCGTGACCCCAACCTTGCTACATGGATGTCCTAGACGGGCAGATGTGATTATTGATTTTCGCACCACAGCTACTTTTAATGACTCAACATGTCACTTTATATTTAAATAACAAGTTTGACGTTTCTTTACTTTCTATAAATTTCTGTTAGTTCAGAAATATATATTGAATTTAATTTTGCATTGTGATTGTGACTCAATTCTCTTGTTTCCTAGTCAATAGTAATTAGTTAATTAATCTTAGTAAATAGAAATCATTCTCCGAGCCACTCACACACAGATGTAAAGCCGTATTAATTAAGGGATGGTTCTGTGCCCGTGACCCCACTGCTACTAGGGGGGTAGGACAAACCACTTGTTCGAACCTAGCAATTGGCCATTTTTTAAGAGCCCGTGACCCCATCAAACCACCTCTAATACCTACCCTAAGAAGGAGAGTTATAAATTCAAATACTTGTTTGATTGACTGACTTCCTGAGATATTTAATAGAAATATATAAAAAATGTACTTCTTGCATATGAGTCTGCAAGACAGTGAGACATTTTCATGCTTTCCCTCTGCGTAAACTACCGACATAAAATGTCCCCAGGTTCGCTTCGCGGTGTTGGAGGTGGTTAAATGATTCCCGCGTGAGATTCGACTTCCTTCGCCCTTAAAAAGCGAAGTAGGGGTAGACCGCGAGGTAGGCCGAGAGGGCTGAGAGTTGATGGCAACCTCCTGTACTTTCCTAACTCCCTGTCACAAATATAAATCTCTTCGACTTTCTTCGACCCTATGACGTGCGGTGGAGGGAGGCCCAACAGCTGGAGACAGACTGTGCACACCTCCTATACCTTTCTAACTCTACACCGGGTTTTCGAGTTATGTAGTACAGCCTAAACATGAAAATGTCAACAAAAAAAATTGACCCCACTGAAAATTGAAACCCAAATGAAACAACCCTCCGTTGAACATTATGAGATTTAAATTCAGTATCACCATACTTAAAAGAAACTTATGTTTGAGTATGTTGCAACGGTTTTTTAAAATTCTTATATCAAACAAAAACGATCAAGGTAAAATCTCTCCTGGTATCTAAAATAGAGTCAAAATGTATGTAACTTACGAAAAAAAATTGTACAAGCTGAGAAAATATCCTTTCAAATGATGTATATCTGTAGTTTCTTAAATACAAATTATTATCTAACTACAATATATGAAAAAGTTAAAACATTTTGCTAATAAAAATGAAAATTAAAAAAAACAAAAACAATATTACATTAAAGCACCTTTAAAAAATGATATTTACTGAAATTCTATCTTATATATAATTAGAATTTTAGCATAAATTTAATCATTATTAATATTAATCTTAATATTTTTACATAATATAATGTATAAAAAGTAAACTATATAACTGATTAAATATATACAATTTACATAAATTTAAATAAATAAAATATTAACTAACTTCAATAATTTAAATAATAATTAAAGTCCTAAATAAATGTTAATTTTATTTTTTTCAAATTAATTAATTTTTAAATCATTATTATAAAAACCACAAATTAGGTTATTTGTTAATTACAAATGTACAATTACTAATTAGAGAAATTAAATGTTTTTAAATTAAAACTATTTTAAATAAATAAAATTAAACAAAACAAGCAAGTTATATCAAGAAATTGGATTGAAAATAAACTGTTTTTTAAAAATTTTTGTTGAAAAACTTTATATCTTTTAAAAATTCTTTGAATAATAACAGCAAAACTTTTTTATTATTATTTTAATAAAGTTTAAAGTAAGTATAAGCTTATAGTCTAGTCAAGGAAGTTCTGATTTAGGAAAATTGCAGGATTAAATCGGAATGTTTTTATATTTTTAGTTAAAGCTCTGAGTCCATAACCCCACATTTTAAAATAAGTAAATTTTTTCCGTTTTTCACTAATATCTCGTCAAAGTTCAGGTTTACCAAAAAAAAAATAAGCTATACAAAATTGAAGCGCATGATAGTGTGCACAAATAAGAACCCAATAAATGTCAAGGTAACTCTTAATAGTTTTTGAGATATCTTGAGTTAAAATTTCTAATTTTCACCATACGAACCCCCGAACCTACCTCAGTAGTTTAAAAAATTTTACTCAATGCATATGCAACTTTTAACTTAAACTGGTTACATTCAAAAGAGTACTTCTACTTTTCTACTACTTTCTACTAGAACGGGTAGGACGAACCACTTGTTCGAACCTTGCAATTAGGCCTACACTTAGACCCTTTTTACGCTCCGCGGTAGAGTTCCAGCCACTTCACACATCATACATAAGTACATTGTACCGCCGAAGCGAGTATGATGTGATCAATAGTGAGCCATATAAATCAGAGTGTCACGGCGAGGAATCGAACCCCGTCTCGTTCCACTCATAATTCAGTGATGGCCGAGCAGACGTGGTTTAACCCACACGGCCACGCTAGCTCTCAGAGTAAGTAATTTATATAAAAAAAAAAAAAAAACTTTTTTAAAGACACAGTTTAAAAAAAACTTGAAAGTTGCATACTTATTGAGTAAAATAGCACATATTAAGAAAAATAGAAATGATTTAAACCACTGAGGTAGATACCAGTTTTTTTTTAAAATATGTCGAAAATCATTAAGGTTATCAAGAGAATTAGTAATTACCTTTTTTTGCAGACAATTTTACAATCTTGAATTTTTTATATAATGATTTTTGGTAAAGCTAATCTTTTACTAGCTATCAGCGAATAAACTGACAAAATAGGACTTATTATTTCTAGATGACAAAACTTTCATCAGTAAACAAGTAAGCCAAATATCAACACCGATTCAGTTCCACATTTTTTTCCCCCTTTGTGAACTGGACTATCATTAACAGTAAAACAAAACTATGTACACTTTTGTTAAAATTTAAGTGTTGGTCCAAATGAAAAGCTTGTCTAGACTCTAGAGCATTAAAATTCTAATTAGTTGCATGTATTTGTGAGACTTTTAGTGGTTAGTTATTTCCTGTGTTGCAGCAAAATGGTTTAATAATGTGGGCTCTTAATCCCTGATAGGTGTTATCTTCATAAGTCAATTTGAAGGGAGTTATCTAGGTTTATTAAGATATTTTATAAGTTACTAAGCCTAAATAAAATTACCTCACTACTATATATAAACGTACTATATTGTGACTATATCCTTTATAGGCTCTTCCATTCTTTGAAGTGCCTGAAGCAAACTCAGATATACAGTAGAACCTCAATAAGAAGTGTCTCAAGGGGATTAGGGAAACAGTCTTGTTATCAAGGTGCTTTTTTTGTTGAGGGTCGTGTTATCAAGGTTATTTTGGTTATGTCGTGTTATAGAGGTTAATGGAATCACTAACGGGTTCAAGTCAGTGGTTTTCAAGTCTAGACTTGTTCAAGGTCGACCCATTCCTGTATAGAGTCGCGTTATAGAGGTTGACATCTCAAAACGACTTGTTATAGAGGTTCTGTGTTTCGTTGTGAATTGGAAAAAATCCATGTTATTGAGATAGTTTGGATAATAATAGTCACGTTATAGAAGTTAATTCAACATTATGTGTTATGGCAATCTCAAGGGGATTTTAAAATTGCACTTGTAATTGAGGTTGCCGTGTTACTGAGGGTTGTGTAAGCGAGGTTCTACTGTATTTGTCATCCCAATGGTCAAAATACTGGTATGGTTTCAATACTGGTTGGATGGTTGGATATTAGTTAAGAAATGAAAGAAGATGATCCGCCTTATAGTAGATGTCAGATGTAGGTTCTGGCATTTCACTTCCTAAGCTTTAGGCATCTTCAAGGGTGAACATGCTGATCTAATATTAGTACACATCCAATATAACCACCAGAAGATGTAGAAGTTTCATTATGATTTATGATTTAAAATCTTTTTTAAGATGGCAGCTATTTATGTACAGACTACTTTTAATGCCAAAATCCAATTAATTAAGTAAATCTCGCTAAGCCCATACACAGAGTTTACTTTAATGATGTAGAACACCGCAGAGAAAGGATTTTTAGATCGACCATGGTTTAATCCTCTTTTGACTTTGAACTATTGCCTAACCGAGAGCATTTACACCTACAATATAAACCACACCATCTAGTGACACAATTATATAACTATCAAATTAACATCATGGCATAAAAGCCAGTGGAGGGCCTAAGCCCACTAAAGGGCTTTACCAACTATATGTGTAATGGATGACAAGGGGTTAGAAGTGTCATTCCATCGGCTGTATCAAATTTATAATTGACACATGTAATTGCATAGAAATAACAATTAATATAAGCAGCTGCCCTTTTACATGCTGATACTGGGTGAAACACCAAGCCTGGCCACTTGCTGGAGATAAATATCGAACCCAAACCTTCTGCATGAGACGCAAATATGGAAGCAATGAGCTAACTGAGGGTTAGATGATAAAATTACACAGGGAAAAATTACACAGGGAAAAAATTACACATTTAAAGTTTTAGGAAAAATTAATTAAATAGTTTGGTTGTCTTAGTCTTTTACGGAAATTCTCACTAAATCATCACAGTATCTCTGGTGTAATGGCATGATAATAAGAAAAATTTCCGCTATTGGGCTGCTGCAAACCCTCCTGAACTTAATGAACGGCCATAGGGGCTACTACCCTTTTTGCCCCTAGGTCATCCGACATAAAAATTTCAAATTTGATTGTGTTTTTTGATAGGAGGTTTGGAATCTATGGCAAAAATAAGAATATACCTCCAATATTTCGCCCCCTATATGAGGGAAAAAGTATAAAATTGGTAGATTTCCCATAGATCCTAGATGAAAATTAACTTGCCTTTACATGGTAAAGATCCCCCAATTTATCCGCTGGCTATAACATTTATTTCATTAAATGTGTAATTTCTTCTTCGTGTAATTTTCACAAGTGTAATTTTTTCAACGTGTAATTTTTTCCATGTGTAATTTTTTCCATGTAATTTTTTTCCTGTGTAATTCTTTCCTGACACCCTAACTGAGACCCTTTAAACAATTATGTATCTATAAGGAATCAAATAAAGCAGGACAGTCAATTGGTCAAAATAAGACAAAAGATTATACGAGCACAGAGAAAGATAGGTTTATAGAGGTAAGTGAGCTTACAACAGGAAGAGATAATGTGTATTTTGTGTTTATCTCTCAGATACATGCAACTATTGTCTTAATCATTAGTATGTTACTAATAGAGGGTTAATAATAATAATTATCTAGTTTTAAAGGCTGTTGATTCAACACCTAGTAACTCAAATAATTTTTCATCCTATTTAATTTAGAATGTGTTGCATCTTTTGTAATGCTTTGTTAACATTTTCTTGATAAACTTTAAAACTATGATGTGATTTATTATTTTTAGAATGATTTCATTATAGAGTAGTAGGTGTTTCAGTGATAATCGTGTCATAGTGGATGTAAGCTTAGACATTTCGCATTCCAATGCTAGATGCATCTTTATGGGTGCATATGTTGCTCTAATGTCAGTAGAGAAAATTAGAAACGCATTCACTGCCCACAATATGACATGAACACCACCGGAAGACCTAATCACTCCACAGTGATATTATTATAATTATTTATGAAATAAAAAAATGATAATCACCTCAAGATCCATGGTCTGTCTGGGTATCTGCTGGAAATGCTGAGAGTCCTGTGGTCCCCCCAGAGTATGTCGTCTAGGGTCATCACGTCGACCTGCCGACCTACTCCCACCACTACGCCTCTCCTCACCTGCACACATAAAATAATATATTAGTTTTGATATCTCAATCAACATAGTATTAGGTAATTACAGGATGGAGGTATCAGTCACTTTACACATCTATCAATGTAATCATTAGAATGATAAAAGGCTCACCTTAGGGAATAGAACTTTGATATAGAAGGTGTTTAAACTTAAATTCTTAAAAAGAACACCTTAAACCTTCCGAGCGCACCCTAGTGTATTTATAATAATGGTCTTGTTTTGTTCTTGGGATAATAACAGTAATAATCATTACAAGATAGAAGAACAGCGTGCTACATTAGGCACATGAATTTGTAGTTGGTAAGCCCCTGGAATATTATAAAGAAAAATTATAATACAGTAGAACCTCGATAAGAAGTGTCTCAAGGGGATTAGGCAAACAGTCTTGTTATCGAGGTGCTCTTTTTGTTGAGGGTCGTATTATCAATGTTATTTTGGCTATCAGTCGTGTTATCGAGGTTAATGGCGGGGTTTTCAAGTCTAGACTTGTTCACGGTCGACCCATTCCAATATAGAGACCTGTGTAGAGGTTGACTTCTCAAAACAACTTGTTATAGAGGTTCTGAGTTACGTTGTGAGTTGGGAAAAATCCGTGTTATAGAGGTTGTTTGTGTAATAATAGTCGCGTTATAGAGATTAATTTAACATTATGTGTTAGGGCAATCTCAAGGGGATTTGAAAATTGCACTTGTAATTGAGGCTGTCGTGTTATTGAGGGTCGTGTAAGGTCTACTATAAATATTGGGAGGTTCTACTGTATATATTGGGAAGAAAATCCACGCAAAAAATAACTATCTTGAACTATAAATATTATTTATTTGGCCTGATGAAGGTACAGAAGAAGTATTGAAATAAAAAGCGTCTAAGTAACTAGTAAGTGCCTTATTATCAAGTATTTATTAACCTTAAATAAGTGTTTCCATAAAAATCATGGCAACTGTGTATGTATGATGGGTAAAAGTATGATTTCCAGATATGTAATTTTCAAAATGTTTCCGGGGTGGGCCTCGGACCCCCCGGTTAGAGGGGGCCTCAGTAAACCTAAAGACATTGAGCCAAGGATGGCCTCGGCAGCCCTGCATAATTATGGGTTAGCTATTTTTTAGGGCCCATAGGCAAAACCAAGGATCCTTATATTTTTTCTGCACCTGCTCTCACGGCTTCACCTTTGGTCTGATCACTTTGAAATTTAGCGTATATGTGTCTTGTACCTATCCACACATTTTAAAAATAGCGACTTAAAAAAAATATTTTTCAAAAATATTAGGGTTAAAAACTTAAGGTTTAAAATTTTTTAAAAATATCAGACCCAAAGGATAGTTCAAAGTAGGCTTTTTAGCATTTGAAAAAACTCCATCAATAGGTACTACTTAATACAGTGTAGTCTGCGGACCCTCGCTGTGTGCTGACTAGCACACACTTGACCTGTTTATTTATGGTGTGCCCCGCGGGCTTAAAAAGTTTGGGAAACACTGGCGTAGATAAAGGAATGATAACAAAGAAGTATCTCGTAAAAATGAAATCGCTCCGAGTCCAGTGTCTACAATATTGAAAAACCGGGATTCAATATTTTTAAACTATTCGAAAACAAGACGAGATTTTTTCTAAAAAAAAGATCTAGAGATTTTAGTATGAAGACGTACATAAAGCAGTGCTGTAATGGGTGAAAATGGAACAGAAAAGCAATCTTCCTCTTCCAGAGCCACTCATTTTACTACGTTTTTATTAGCTTGCTTTCTTGTTTGTTTGTTTGTCCGGTACAAATCTGGCAATCGATTTCTAACTAACTTCCCGAATAGCTAGACTTCTGAAACTTAAAGCATAGCTCAGAACACGATGACAATGCATTATTTTAATACTTTTAGCCATCTTTCAGCAGAATTTAATTGGTTTTCAGCAAATTTTGCTGTATGGAAAGTTAGTTCGGAAAAAATCCACAAGTTATTTTATTTGTTTGGCATGTCCCATATTTACGCAATCTTCATTTTGACAGGTTTCAAATTTGTGATTTTTATAAATAAGAGATAAATATTGAATGACAGCAAAACAGAAAATATATCGATTATATTATTTATCTTATTAAATTATATAATTATTATTTAATTCAAATATATCGATGGCACGATATTTGGTGTTGGGGAGATCCGTTGTACAAAGATTTGTCCTTTTATAGGTTTAAGATCAGCTCTCAAGATGGTTGTCATTTATGTGAAGTAAATAAATGTGGAACTATTTTTTTTTTTTTTTCACTAACATTATATATTATATAACAATAACAATTATATTATCAACATAACATACGATTCAACAGAAAATTTAAAAACGTAGAATATAAAAAGTTCTTTTTATCTTGAAATTATTTTCTTTAAGGAAATTTCTATAAAGCGAATTTTTTTCCTGGAAACATCGATTTTTTTATATGGAATGCCCGACTGTAAATGATAAATAACTGCGTATTTTCCATAGTAAAATAAAATAATCCAAATAACAAAAATGTTAACCTAGTCATCTAGAATTCATGAGGCGTATTTT
This sequence comes from Gerris lacustris, assembly GCA_951217055.1. NCBI lineage: Eukaryota > Metazoa > Arthropoda > Insecta > Hemiptera > Gerridae > Gerris > Gerris lacustris. The sequence goes on from OX578277.1 coordinate 13,107,696, forward strand.
TTTTTCTCAAAAATATATAAATACATAAATTAAATCTAAAGACATTTTCTAAAATAGAGTTGACCGAATTGTCAGAGGAGGGAAAAAACATAGGTCTGTAATAAAGCGTGAGGCTGAATGATGGAGTTTTTTCGAGAGATATTTTTAAATCATTTTCAAGCAAGATGGTGAGGCAAGCTAAGCAGAAATAGATTGCGTTCTTACTAAAACTAAGATAGCGAATGCCAAAGCCTATCTTTAAAGAGTTTAAACTAATTCTTAAATCTATCTTATTTTTCCTCTCTCTTGCATGTTTTCACAGTAAGATTTTTGGTTTTTTTGGTCTGTTTAAGTTTTTTGAAAAAAAAAAAAAAAAAAAAAAAAAAAAAAAAAAAAAAAAAAAAAAAAACACATTGTGGAGTTGAGCCAAAATGTCTTCGCAGGGGGTAACCTAGAAATTATAAAAAGAATATTGACTTTTTATTACTTTTAACAACGAAAAACTTTAAGTTATAGTTGTTTCTTCCCAGATTTTGTTAATTTATACAAAAAGAACAAAAAAACAAAAACAAAAATCGGTCCGAAACAACACAGACAGACTTTCTCATATACGAGTTTATAATTACTTAGCCCAGTGTTTCCATTTATTAGTTTTCAAATGTACATTTAAATATTATTGAACATTTCATCAAAATTTACCATCAAAATAACTTCTCCTGGGCGGGGAATCGAACCCGGGCTCTCTCCGTCCGCGTCTTAACTAATTTCTCAGGAACTAGATTTTTCCCGGGAAAACGGCTTATATAGTTGGGTTTGTATTCAAATGGACAACATTTTAGAATTTTTTAATCAAAATTGTCGGAACCGTTTTCATGTTTTTTCAAGAGTTTTTGGGGGGTAGCGCCCCCAAATTTAGAGCTAAAATTCATTTCTCGATTTCGCCTCGGGGTATGATTTTTCTTAACATGTATGCCAAATCTCGTCAAAATCGGCCCTGTAGTTTAGGCTCCAGCTGTCTGCGCAGACGACAGGCAGACAGACATTTTTTAAAAACCACTTTTTTGGACTCAGGGGACCTCAAAACGTGTAAATCCATCAAAATATCAAAAATCAAATTTTCGCGCCATCACAATACTTTCTCTTTATAGGAGAAAGTAAAAAACCCTTAAAGAGCAAAAGGGACCAGTTGATTGTCAAACAACATACGGTCAACAGGTAAAAAGTTAAATGTTTTTGGTCAACTATTAGTGAAAACCGTATTGTATTAAAGACCTTAACACTAAAATATAAATTTTAACATTTCTTTAAGCACTATTAGGTATTTGTAAAAAAAAAGAAAAGAAAATTGAAAATGAAATAGAGGCAATAGGCGCAGATATTAATATAACACATTATGATGTGGGCTAAATATGACATCCAATTTTAATTTTATCAAAATCGGACGAGTAGTTTTTAAGATATAGTATTTTATAAAATTTTTAAACGACCGACCGACTGCGATAGACATAAAATAAAACTGGACAGAAATGAGACCCCAAACTTATTCTGGGAGACATTAAAAAAATTGTACTTTAGAAATATTATGATGCTGCCTGTTTTGGCGGGGGGGGGGGATGAAAAGAAAAGACTTCAACTCCTCTTACCTGCCGATGGTAGCGGTTCAAAAAATACCAGAAAATCATAGTAAAATTTAAAACTTAAGTTAAAATTAAAATAAAATCTGAACGCTAAATTAACTTCAATGAACAACAAACTCATTTTATAAACAGAATGTTTGGTAATAGAAATATACACTAAAATTTTACACCAAATTATGTGAGACAGCATAAATTGCCTTCAGACCGATAACTTCTGTTGTAAACGATAAGTAATAAAACGGAAAAAGATAAATATAGGTAATATAGATAAAGGTTTTAATGAAACATAAGTAAAAAAAGAAAACTAAATAATAAGAATTAACTGTAAGCATAAGTTGGCGATCAGTTTCAAATAATAATTGAGAAATAATATTAAATTATATAATTACAGAAGATTAAGTGAGTTAATAATAAATAATTACAAATAGTTTCTTAAGATAAACTTTCTTAGCGTAAATAATTAGATGAATAAAAGATTATAATTATAAAATAAAAAATAAAGTTTTACAAAATAAGCGAGGTCATAAATATATCAGTTAGAGAATATATAGTGATGAAGAATAAGATAGTCAAAGCTTACTTAAAACATGTGAGGAAAGAAATGAAAGAAAACTTGTGCTGAAATACCGGATATGGGTTTTTGTAAATAATGATTATTAGATAGATATACCAAACTTGACTCTTTTTAAATCGGGACTAGAACTACATGCTACATGTATCAACAATTCACTAGGATTTTCAAGTATGACTATATAGTTTGTTTATAAATCATTACCAAGGCAACCACATTTATTCCAATAAAATAAATATTTGTTTTGATTTGTGGGTCTTTAAATAATTATAATAACTTATCTAAATAAACATACAATTTTATCAATACTAAACACTGCCGTTACCTTCGGTAAACTCGGAGGGAAATTCTAGATTCTAGAATCACTGCAGATTGTGAAGAACTAGAGTTAAGCCGGCCTTACACCTTGCGATTTGTCGGTGCAATCTGAAGGAAGATAAATCGCACGATACATCGTTGCAACCTGGGAGCGTTTACACCAAACCGATGTCTACCCCGATCTCTGACCCAATCTTCCTTAATAGACGAGCTGCAGTGTTGCCACTAAATTAATTTATTTATGATTATTTTAAGACCTAATATTTTTATTTCTATTTTATCTTTTTACTGCATTCTTTTTTTATAAATATGATCTATTATGAGTATTAATAAACCTTATTTTAGTAATACTCATTTATTTTATAAATTATTATTTATTTTATGCCTTATTTTTTAATTCGTAATATTTTTAAGGTAAAGTGCTCAAATAATTTAGGTTATAGATTATATATAAAACAAAAAAAGTTTTTTTTATGTGTAGTGAGGAATGTGGGCGCGGCTTAGCCTGAAAAAAAATCCTCATCAAACCAATTTTTGCTGCCTAGGCAGTAAATTTAGTAAAATATATGTAGTGGAAGGAAGGTAGAGATCGGGGTTGGCCCGCAAGTTGTACAGCCTCCCTTTACACGCACCGACTTGTCGCACCGATCTCAGATTGAATAGGTTTTGCTTCGATCTACAACCCAACCCCAACCCCGACATCGTTATACAATTTCCATTTACACCTTACGATATATCGGAGCGATTAATCGTTCCGACCAGATAGCACCGACAAATCGCAAGGTGTAAGGCCGGCTTTAGATTCCGAAAACATGTCATTCAATGTTTACCTCTTAATAAAAAATCACATATTTGAAACCTGTCTAAATGAAGATTGTTAATACTATGGGATATGTCAAAACAAAACAAATAACATGTTCTGAGCTATTCTAAAAATTTCAAATGTTTAGCTACTCGAGGAAGTTAGTTAAAAATCGATTGCAAGATTTGTTCTGGACAAACAAACAAACAAACAAGAAAGCAAGCTAATAAAAACGTAGTAAAAATGAAAGCGTTAATTTTTAAATTAATATGAAAAAGTATTTGTGAATATGAAAGCAATAAGTCGAAAAGTGAGTACGGAGGATATTGATATCACCATCATCACAGATTATGGTTCCACTAATCACTAAAGTAAGTAGTGATTCTTAAATTATTTGTTAACCCAAATACAAGGATTAAGAAAAACTGTAGAAAAAAATGAAGAGGATGCAAACGCAAACAAGTAGTGATTGTTTATAACTAATAAAAAAAGTTATAAATAACTATATTTCGTGCACGCACACACTCATAGCAATATGAGTCGGAAACAAGAGTGGCCTAAACATTCCGGTAAAGTATCGGTTTCCGAAATCTGAAAAGAGCAACCAGTTGACTACTTCCACTTGGCCACCCCACTTTAACTACACTGTTCAATCCTTTTTTTTTCGAAATCTAAATCAGAATTGGAATCAGCACCCCAGTACTTATAAAGCCAGCGAAGAATAAGAATAAAATGAATGAGGTGAAATGATTGACTTAACTCGTACATTAGAAGTAAGACTCGGTCAATATGACTATGTATGTGAAACTATTTGAACAATAAACAGGTCAAGTGTGTGCTAGTCAGCACACAGCGAGGGTCCGTAGGCCACACTATATAGTGTTTAACTGTAAAGTGTATAAACAGTGTTTTTTTAAAATGCTAAAAAGCTTACTTTGAACCATTCTAAGGGTCTGATATTATCAAAACACACTCCGATAAAGTATTTTTTTGCCACTGAACCGGACTACAACCATATAAATACATCGAAAAGACCATAATTAAAAAAAAAACGTATTTTGTCAATAAAAAATAAAATAATATTTTTTTCGAAATTTCCAAAAAGTGGTATCTTTACTTTTGGTCGAAGAATGTTCAGGATTTTTTTCAGATTTTTTGCACTTCACATAAGCGAGATAGAGGGGGGGGGGGACACGTTTCACACCCACTTCAAACTTGCCTACGCTCGCCCTATCAAAGTTATATCCAAAGAATTATATATTTTTGTAATCAGCTCGACGTACCCTTTAATATGATACCCCTCATGGTGTCGAAAAAAAAATAAAAAAATTTTAACCCTTAAGTTTTTTTACCCTAATTTTTTTGAAAAATATTTTTTTTTAAGTCGCTATATTTTTAATATATGTGGGCAGGTACAAGACACATACATGCCAAATTTCAAAGTGATCGGACGAAAGGTGTAGCCGTGAGAGCACGCGAGAGGACGGACGGACAGACACACGCAGGAAAATATAAGGGTCCTTGGTTTTGCCTACGGACCCTAAAAACGCAGGGACTTGCACACTGGGTTTATTGAAACTTTTAATTTTATATGTTGCAAGGAACTAGGTTTCATGATACCCATTAAAACGGTTGAACGAAACTCTAGTTTCATATAGTTAGCAAGAAACTAGTTTTCAGGAAATCCACAAAAACGGTTGCGTTAATAATATGTAGCGTAGTCTTTCACTCACTACGCTAACACTTGCACAAAAGATTAAATAAATGTCGAAACATGTACGTTTATTGATATAAAATTAAAATTGTGGTAACAAGCAAGATTCAATTTTCATTTCTTCAAATGATGGTACGATTATAATATTTTTTATCTACGATTGATACGAAATATAAACATTATATCTTTGTTTAGATGCGTAGAAAGTGATTATTTACGTACTTGAATTCATTGCGCATGCGCGTCTCACAGTTCTGAATAATTCCTCTTCTTTACCGCACTAGTGCGGTAAAGAAGAGGAATTCTTCAGCTTTACGCACGATTGGTGAGTTTGTTTACATTTAACAAAACTAATTTGGTGTTCTTTTATTAAAGTAACTGTTTATATCGAGTTTTTAGTGAAAAACAATGAGTGAATCAAGTGACTTTGACGAAAATGTGGAGAATAATAATCCTCCAGAAATAATTAATTCGGCAAAAAATACAACTAATGAATTAATGTCATCTTTATCAAGAGAGAGATACGAACTTACATACAGCAAGTTTATTTGTTTCTGTATTTATTATTTAAATCTAACAATCGTAGATAAAGTACGGTACGCAACTCGTGCGAAAACGGCATTTTGCATTGCTCGTGTGGTTTTACCACCCTCGCTGTCGCTCGGGTGCAAAATCCACACTCGCATGCAAAATGCTACTTTCCGCACTCGACGCGTAATGTACTATTATAAGGCTGGAAAGTGCTTTAAGCCATACGAAGCATTTGAAGCATTGTTTCTCTAGAGTTGGGTATGATATACATAATAGTTAAAGCGATATTTCTTTTAAAAGTGGCACTTTGACATTTCTGAACCAACTAGTGCTTTATTTAGACGCTGAACATCTATATACATAACAAGAATATGTATGTGAAAAGGAACTATCGGGGCTAGTAACTATCGTGACTTAAAAACTAAAACATGGCGGCCAATCCACCCTAATTTATTAATGCTTTGAAGGGAAAGAATAATATTTCTGTATACTATGGGGGTACCGCCTTAAATTCACTTTTATTTACTACAATTAATGGTAACTATATTGTTCCTTTTAATAAACATACGCACCATGATTTTTGAAGAGAATTGTTGTGTGACATACCCCCTCAGTCAATCAGTGTAGCAAAATTCTTGGTAACTATTATGAAGTAACTATCGTGACCTATTGCTGGGACAAGCCTTTGTATTAAACTCCCGACAAATTACATCGAAATAAGAAAGAAATTATATTTAGTATCACAAACTACATTATATTTCCTATCTAGGCTCTTAGTTAGAAAGTCAAAGAAAAATATTTTTTGAGCATGATAACTTAAGGTTAAAAGAGGCCGGGACGTTACTATCGTACTTATTAGAATATTTAAATTTAAATTTCTCCTCCCTAAAAAGAATATTTAAGAATCTGACCACACCGCAATGATGAATCTATAGAAAAATGTTTGTGGGGTCATACGGCACGCTAATAGACGCTCCGGAAATAAGTGTAAACAATAGGTGTGCTGCTAAATTTAGACGCAGGAGTCTATGAGGACATGGGTCAAGGTCGCATACTCTTCCCCAGCATGAACCCCCCCCCCCCCCTTCCCCCCGGGTGGACTTGCCTAGCCCACCAAGTTGAACAGGTCACGCGCCGCCATTCGTAACAATACTGTTGTTACTACAGTCTATAAGATTAGAGTTGGCACAATCGAAGGCGGGAAAATTTTGAGAGGGAAACGATTCTATTGGTCTGCCATCTTGAATGCAACTTTAGAAAAAAATGCCCTACTCTACCCCTGTTCCACAAAAAAAATATAACATGGCAACACTGATTTTCCCTTTTTATAACCCCAAAACTACTTCCACGTTTGTTGTTTCCCGCCTTCGATTGTGCCTACTCTTATCTTATAGACTGTAGTTTCATGAGTTGCAAGAAACTAGGTTTCATGAAATCCATAAAAACGGTTCCATGAAACTTTAGTTTCGTCCTTAAGCGGCCTTCACACATGGGAACTTGGTTCGCCGAACTAAAAAAAATGCGAACCAAGTTCGTGGGGGTCCGCACTCTACACACAGTAGAGAGGACACGAACAACGGTTCGTCCTAATCGTCTGTTTCCCTATGAACTGAGCTGAAAACACAGCGCTAAAAAAACAACGTTAAAAAAAAGCGTTAAAAACACAAGAAAGCGTAAAGGACACAGTTTTAAAACAGAGTTCAAAGAAACAGCTTTAAAAAAACAAGGGAAAAAAAACAGCGTTAAAAAAAACAAAAAAAAAACGAAAAAAACAGCGTTAAAAAAACAGTGTTTAAAGAAGTAAAAAGAAACAAATGAGTCGGAGGTGTAGAGTCAGGGTGTCTTTTCTGATAAAATGACGAACATCGGTTCGTGTCCTCTACACACAGGCGAACCAGGTTCGCCGGCAGAGCGAACCGAACAAATGTTTTTCCAACCCGATGGAAGACCAAGTTCGTCACAAACTTGGTTCGTTTACCTCTAAACACATGGCAACTTGGTTCGTACGAACCAAGTTCCCATGTGTGTAGCCCGCTTTAAATGTTATGCATACGGTCTAATACTAAGTTCACACATCGCTATGAAAGCGTTTTGTGATCCGATACGTTTTTAAAACGATACATGTTCACACATACAAAAAAAATGCAGGTGATAGAAATATCATTTTTCGATATCTCATAACGGTGACGTAAACCCTTCTTTAATGTTACCTAATTATGCCCGCGAATTTTTAAAATTATATTAAAACTTTTTACAAGTTATTCATAGCATTAACTTTTGTTTAATAACGTTGTTGCAGTTTTTTAAAAAAAGAAAGAAACGGAAGCTGAAGATAACAAATGACTAAAAAAGTGGAAAAGAGTAAAATCATAAAAAAAAATAAACCTGACACCTCGATCCCCTCCTCGACCTGTTCATACGAGCTTTATCCGGTCACCTATTTTCATTTTTGGTAGAGCGGATTTGAACCGATACGATATCCATTCACACAGCGTTTTGAACTAGCAAATCATTTTCAAAACCGTTTCCAAAACGATGTGTGAACGTAGTATATGTAAGGCTTAAAATACAATCTATCAATGTACGAGTAATTCTATTATACTTCAATAATTGAAACAGAGGAAGGCTTAATTCTCGCAATCATTTAATAATGAGTCAATAATAATTTAATCAATATTACAACATACACTATGGTCTTATCAAGTAGATGCACAAAGTGTTTAACCTCTAAACTCTACGTCCCATAATGGCCTAATGATGAGTTTTATCGGGCCAAAAAATATATCTCGTATGGGAGACGAGCCAAGAAATGTTCGTAGAGGGTAACCCAAAAAATTAATATATATATATATATATATATATATATATATATATATATATATATATGTGTGTGTGTGTGTGTGTGTGTGTGTGTGTGTATATAAAAAAGACCAGGCCATATATATATATATATATATTCTTTTACATTCAGAAAATATCCCATAGCAAGCAATTCGAGATATGTATATTAGATTTTTCTTTTTTTTAAAAAAAAAAGAAGATAGATTTGCTTTTCAAGGGTTTTATCTCTTGTATATTTTTCAGAATGAAATTTATTTAAAAAAAAAAAGAAGAAGAAGAAATTGGAATCGGATAAAAAGAATTTTGGAGAGAGAACACTATAACGGATAAAAAAGAAATGAGAATAAACATAGAAGTGGAAGAAATTAGAACAAAACAAAAAAACACAACCAAAAAGAAAGAACAAGGGGTTAACAAACTCCTTGTATATAGAAATAGAAATATTTTCCTTTTTTAAAAAACAATCTTTTAAGAGACTTCTGAAAATGTTTAGGTTTTTAAGAGGCCGAGAGACTGAAATAGATTGCATTATGGAAGTTTTTCCACACCAGCATTTTCACGGTTCTTAAGATGTATAACAAAAAACAGTAAAAGGGTTTGAATTCGCAAATTTAATGCAAAAAAAATCGGTCCGAGACAACTCAGACAAACTTTCTCAAATACAAGTTCATAATTAGCTAAATTTAATTATTATTGAATATTTCATCGAAATTTATCATAAAAATAACTTCTCCTCGGCGGGGAATCGAACCCGGCACTGTCTGTCCGCGTTTAAAGCTATTTTCTCAGGAACTAGATTCTTCCCGGAAAAAAACGGCTTATATCGTACGTATTTAAATGGACTACATTTTAGAATTTTTTAATCAAAATCGTCGGAACCGTTTTCGAGAAATAATTTTTTTTCTTGTTTTTTCAGAGATTTTGGGGAGTAGCACCCTCAAATTTGAAGCTAAAATTTATTTCTCGATTTCGCCTTGGGGTATGATTTTTCTGAACATGTATGCCAAATTTCGTCAAAATTGGCCCAGTTGTTTAGGCTCCAGGCGTCTGCACAGACAGACGACAGACAAACATTTTTTAAAAACTACTTTTTTGAATTCAGGGGACGTCAAAACGTGTAAATCCATCAAAATCTCAAAATCGAATTTTCGCGCCGTCACAATACTTTCTCTTTATATGAGAAAGTAAAAAAGAAATTGATTGTGCGTGAAGTTTCACGGGGGAGAGGCACGAAAAAACGTAATATTTTTGACAAAATGGAATGAAAAATTAAACACTTTACACAAGTGCTATTTATTTGTATAATGTGCTCTTCAATACCTTTCATTTGTTACCTCACTAAAAAAAATCCCAGGAATTATCCGCCATTTTGGCTTCCTAGTTAATCAGATCAAATTGTTATTCTTATTTTTTCTATAGCCCAGGAGACCACACATTTTGCACATTTTTTATATTTTTAGTAATAGCAGAAATATAGTTTTAGGGGAGGGGGACACAAAACATCAACATGCAAATGTTGATGTTTTATTTGACAAAATGGCGTTAAAAATTGAACACTTTCCACAAATGTTATATATTTTTGTAATCTACTCTTCTTTTTATATACAATATACCTTTCATTTGATATCCCACTCAAACTTTAAAAAAAAAAAATCGCAGGACATGAATAATCCACTATTTTGGATTTAATCAGCTGATAATTTTAAATTCGCTATATTTTTCCTGTGCGCGCGTCAAAACGTTCTTTATTACTGGAAAGTTTCATCTTTGTATCCCTTATGATTCAAAAGTTATTGGACTCTACGCCTGTAACCAGGCACAGGAACGAAACTATAAGGGGTTCTTTTTTTGTAAACCCTAATAAGACGAATCACCACCCCCCTTAATATTTATGACCAGAAACCTCCAACGTCCAAAATTGTTTGCATTTATGCACTATATGGACATAAAGCTAGAAACAATTTCTAATTAAAATACATTTTTAAATCAACTATTAACTACTCTAAAAAATTTAAAAAAAAGCTAGAACAATTTCTACTTTATATGCAACACTTTTACATTGTTAATTAGTGAGAGCTGTTAATTCTGTTCCTCTTTTAATACCATATTTGTAAAATAGCGTTAATTTTTCCTTGGCCTTTCTCTTTCCTGCCTATTAATTAGCATTTCCGGCTTTAGAGTACAACTAACGGCTGAATATATAACTGAGTAAGAAAATTGAGAAAATTACTCTGTTAATTCATAATAACCTTCACCCAATTTATCCACTCAAATGTGAACGGAATTTTATGAAACAAAAAGCCGGTCCGACAAAACGTACTTAACTATTTCGCATTATACCTGAAAATAGTGAATGAAATTAAATTTAATCAATTTATTATTAGACACATTTATAAAGTGTCCAACAGGTGGTTGATTCATTAGAGCTCAAATTCATTTCTTGATTTTGCCTTGGGGGTATGATTTTTCTAAAGGTGCATACAAATGTGATCTAAATCTGCTCGGTATAGTTTGGAGTTCAAGTGTCTGCATAGGCTACAAAAAATATTTAAAAAATCGGAGACGGGTTACCACTATAGTGGCCTTTCCTGCTGCTTCGCAGCATTGGGCGTGTGAGTACTTGGATGTTGGAACTGTGTGGACCGTTTTGAACTAACTGATTTTGTTATTACAATTTTTCAAAAACAATTATACGTTATTTTTATTTCATTTATTTAATTATTTGAATTTTGACAGAAGTAGACTGACTTTGTCATTTAACAAAAGTATCGCACTATTTAATAATAATGTTCGCTTATAACTTTTAAACTAAATTAATGGGATTTATTATATTTTTTACCGGTTCCAACGATATGCTATATGTAAAAAACGTATTTATACTTTCGGTATTATTAACCGTCTAAGTTTCAAAATTCAAAAATCGATAACTTCAAAATAGCGGGCAATATCCAAATTACATTTGGTGAATTTATTTTGTAATACAGGGAGGTACATTCGTCCAAATTTCAACTCTATTGGACCACTTTTCGACTCAGCAATTAGTAGATAATGTACAACGATAATATATGGCTTATAAATCTCAAGTGGTTTTGTTGCTGGTTATAATAGTCCCTCTTCTATACTTAGTATACATTTTCATTCGAACTAGAACCCATAAGATAAGAAAGAGACGAATAATGACAAACGCGCTTTTTTATTCAAATAAACGAGGTATTTCCTTTTTAATTAATACATTTATAAAATATAGTTGAGATTGCAAGCGAAAGCAAAGTAAAGTAAGGCAAACCTATTTTTGAGTTAAAAAGAGAAATTCATTCACCAAAGAGGAATTTACTGGCAAAGTATGACAACTGAGAGCGAAGTGTAATTATGCTGAGCGAAGCGGAGCTAAGTTAAGTAACAAGAGGAAGCAGCAGCAACCGAAAGTGGATGGGAGTTTAGTTGATTCACAGGGAGGAGGCAATCGAAATTAAAGCGAAGTTATGTTGAGCAAAGCAGAGCGAAGTTAAGTAGCGCAAGGGGCAAGTGAGTAGCAACTGGAAGTAAACAGGATTTCAGTATACTCACAAGGAGGAGGCAACCGAAATTAAAGTGAAGTTATGTTGAGCCAAGCGGAGCGAAGTTAAGTGGCAAGGGGGTAGCAACTGAAAGTGAATAGGATTTTAGTGTACTCACAAGGAGGAGGCAACCGAAATTAAAGTGAAGTTATGTTGAGCCAAGCGGAGCGAAGTTAAGTGGCAAGGGGTAGCAACTGGAAGTGAATAAGATTTTAGTGTACTCACAAGGAGGAGGCAACCGAAATTAACGTGAAGTTATGTTGAGCCAAGCGGAGCGAAGTTAAGTGGCAAGGGGTGGCAACTGAAAGTGAATAGGAGGATTTCCGTATACTCACATGGAGGAGGCAACCGAAATTAACGTGAAGTTATGTTGAGCCAAGCGGAGCGAAGTTAAGTGGCAAGGGGTAGCAACTGAAAGTGAATAGGAGGATTTCAGTATACTCACAGGGAGGAGGCAACCGAAATTAAAGTGAAGTTATGTTGAGCCAAGCGGAGCGAAGTTAAGTGGCAAGGGGAAAGTGAATAGGATTTTAGTGTACTCACAGGGAGGAGGCAACCGAAATTAAAGTGATGATATGTTGAGTCAAGTGGAGCTAAGTTAACGTCACAGAAAGAGAAATGAACTTGAGTTGATTTCATATAAGGCGTGACAACTGAAAGTGAAATGGAGAGAAGCGGAGCTGAGTTAAGTTGCAAGAAAGATGAATGAATTTAAGTTAAATTCAATCGCTAGATGACGCTAGGGACAATTGAAAGTAAAGCTAAGTTATGGTGAACTAACTGTGCTAAGTTATGGTTAATGAACCGGAGTTAAGTTGCAAGGGAGGAGCAACCGGAGTAATTTTGAAGCAACGTCAATCAAATGCAGATATGGGGCATATTGACGGTACAAGAGGGTGATGGAGATAGTAAAACGAATATAGAGGAAGAAGTAGATTAAAGCCGACTCCAATTCGAAAACGGAAGTTCAGAAGTGGAGTACAGTGACCACAGTGGAGTACAGTGACCATATTGGAGTATAGACCAGCTCAGCTTCACTTCTAGTGGCCACAACGCTTAAAGAAGATCACTGTTTACTTTTCAAGTTTAGTCTTGCCACATAAGAATAAAGCACTGAGCTATAAAAGAGGAAAATAACCTCGAAGACTGAGTTTGTTGAGTTGTGATTTTGAGGAACCTATATTCATAGTAAAAAAATATTTCATTAATAGCGGTTAGAAAGGAAGTATCAAATTGGATAACCAGTTCCAATTCTAACTAAAAAAAACATTTCTTAAAGGTAACTTATCAATTTGGTTACTCTACCGAACCTGTCTTGGTACTCTAGATTGAGCAGAACGAAAGATATTATACGATTTTTGGAACTTCCTTATGGCACGTTACACCGGGAGTGAATCCGAAAAAAACTACCGTCAAAAAACCGACCGTCAAGAAATAACTTAGGTAAAAATTGACCGATTTAGTTGAAATTTGATAAACGTGATCATTTTACCAATGCCCAGGACGAGTTCGTTGGACAACGTTTCCGCCCAAGCGTTCGCGCGCAACGCTCGCGTAAACGTAAGCTTCAAATGTTTATTTAGTCAAACCAACACCGATATCGTAGTTAGCATGGAGTGTTAAAGACCGCTAAATTTATTAAAGCGGACGTAAACTTTAAAAACAACGTTTTTACCGATATCTTATGTTCTATAACGTAATGATTTTAATAAAACTTTATTTTTAAATGGAGTAGTAGGCCGAGGCGTGAGGATTAAGGAATAGTCCTGGTTCCCTCACTCTATAACAACAATCTTCTTTAACTATCAACTCATCATGATTAACTATTTTCTCAATATTCAATACACATTTATTGCAAAACGCTCGCTTCAATGATTAAAAAAAAAATGTTTTCCTTTTCAATTTTGCCCTAACTCCGCGAAGTACAAATAGTTAGTTACATTTGACTCTTTTCTAACTCCACCATGTATAAGTATAAGTAGTTAGCATCGTATACTTAACAGTGTGATTTTATAATTCATATTTAGTGAAAAGCGTAAGGAACTTCGTTCCTAACGGGTGTCCCGCGACACTGCAACCGCGCTTATTTAATTGATCAAACTTCTGACACTTTGAAACAAACTAGCCCTAAATCTTACAGAGGAGACCATTACTAAGTTTCGAACCCATTACAGATATCATTCTCAAGGGGGTTGCTCACGATGAGACTGATCCCTGAAACTTACTTGAGAATGAACCCCTGTAATACGTTTGAAACGTCAGGGA